>VXAX01003556.1:4538391-5008486 GCA_013399835.1 Leptocoma aspasia
CTCTGGATTTGCAAGTGGCAGGTTAGATGACTTCATGGGACACCTCTTTGAGCTAATTAGTATATTCTGGGTCTGCATATGTTAATTTAAATAACTGAATCCACAGAGTCTTAAAGCCTACAACAATTAAAGTCTTAAATAATTAAAGTCTCAAGCCTACCATGTAAATGAGTCACCAGCTCTGTAACTCCATTCTCTGCTTAAACTCTGTTTACTATCAGGCATCTGTCTGCCATCCTTTTCCTATCCTCAATTTAATTCATCTCTCAAGAACCACAAACATTTCCTTCATACATTATGGAGTTCTTGGTTACAGTGTTTCTAAGGAAATAACTCCTGTTGAT
This sequence comes from Leptocoma aspasia, assembly GCA_013399835.1. Lineage (NCBI taxonomy): Eukaryota > Metazoa > Chordata > Aves > Passeriformes > Nectariniidae > Leptocoma > Leptocoma aspasia. The sequence goes on from VXAX01003556.1 coordinate 4,538,736, forward strand.
ACACCACGGCAATTTTGCTCTCCCCAGAATGCATGTTCATTGTACTGGCTGGATGATGTTTGAAAGAAACCAAAGCAACATGACCTCCAAAAAAGCTACTAATATTCATAATTTACAGGACAAGTACCACTCACGAGTCTGTAAAAACAAACCTCTGTAATCAAAGTGGACCAGATGCTGACTTCAGGAGTTGATTCTTTAAGACTCTTTTCACCATTCTTTGGGTTTATCCCCATAAAAGTGCCAATCCCTCTGAAGTCTAGTGCTGAGACTGGAAATGCAGCAATAGTGAAATGATTTTTAGATACAGCCCAGCCTGCAGCTGGCCAGCAGCAGGACTTAACTTCCTCTCAGGAGTGACTCAGTAAGAGAACAAGATGCCCCCTTCCTCTACAGCACATGCAGCTTTTGGCTGCTATTGCTATTGATGGCACTGTGCTCTAACCCAGGGAATCACAATTTAATTAACAAAAGTAAACCAGCCTCTGGGTGGCAATCACATGCCACCTCCTACATGAACAGGTGACTTTAAAGACAAGTTTCCTGTCTCATGGTTCATTGTGCAGGAAAGTTCTTTCAATGCCAAGATTTAGACACAAATCTTTTGAGATGCAAGTCAGTGAAGTATTAAACTAAGTTACTGAAACGTATGAAAAACAACTCTGTGCAAATATTAAGCAGACTTTGGGTATTCTGGGTTGATTTCTAAGTCCAAATGCCTTGACTGGTTTTGAGTTTGTATCAAAAGCTGACAGTTCCATAAATAAATTTGTATACATTTGATTTCAAATAGTTTTGGTTGTTTTCTTTTTCATAAGCTGCTCTGTGAAGCTAAATATGTTTGCCTTGCCCTACCAGGTCACGTGGAATAGCAGAATGCAGCTTATATATCTTAACACTTGCCAGCATAATCTGCACGTTCCACTAACCTTGCTACCTTTAATCACACACAATATCTGGATTTCAGCTTACTGCAGTAGTAAAGCTATCTCTAAGTACTTCTGCTTAGAGCATTTTTCACTGAGGGAAACTAGATTGAGCTCACAAGGGCCATTTAGTGGCACTCACATATTTGCATGAAGGCTACTTGATGAGGCCCATGGCTACCACACAGATAAAGGACACAGTTTCCCAACTATGTCCCTTGAAGTGCTTTTCCCATAAATTTCTATAGTTGCCCTGTGCTTAGGTCAGCAGAAATAAATAAAATCATGGGAAATTTTTATTTTTAAAGCAGTTTACAAAGCTATTGCTGTCAAATCCCTCCCACTGGTGAATAAGGAGGAGACAGGTCAGCTAGCAGATGCACAATGCCTTCAAGGAGCTGTTGTCACATTTTTATGTATTGCACATAAAACCTGAAGCAAAAGGCACTGAACTAATATGCAGTCTATGCATAATGACTGTGACTAATCAGACTATGCAGTCTGAACTATTGGCTGATGTTAGCTGAGGGTATTCCAGATGGGGAAGTTGCATCCAACAGGTGCTCTGTGCTAAAGCATCACTTCAATTTCCAAAAAGCATCTTTGCCTTCCCTTGCCAATAGCCCCACTCAGGCACAAATGACCAGCACAGCAACCCCAGCACTGACCAGATGAGTGGAGAATAAGCTTTGAGTTATAGAGCTAAGCCAAGGTTAATTAGATTTACAATAGAAATTACTGTGATTAGTTCAAAAATACGTAAACTGATACTCCCTCTGTGGCCGACAGAAGCAGAGTTGGACTCTTCCTTTTTCCTAGGCTACAGCACAATAACCTGGCTACATATAGGAACATTATATATTATCTGTTCCATTTTGCTACAACACATCACAATTTTCTCTCTCTGCTGCTGCTACCGGCTGTGGGGAGTGGGACTTACTTGGGAATACTGGGAAACAAAAGAGAAAGTAGGTTTGCCTACTTATTATTTTCTAATAGAGAGAGTAATATTGTGAGCAGAAGTGTGAAGGTTTTAGGGTGTGAGTTCCCTAAAATCCAGGTGGTTTATTCTGTATAACCTTCGATACAGCAACAAAAGTGCCACCACAGAAACAAGATATCTTTAGCTACCAGGTTCCTCACTGTGCACAGTAAGCTTCCAGTAACTGAGACGGATGGGCACTTTTCTTTTCAAAAAACAAATTAATAATAATTTTTATGGCAAAGCTTTAAGAGCTGCAGTGGCACAGAAGAGTCCCTTTGCTGGTCACTGCCATGCCAATGCACTGAAACTCAATGTCTGTTGAGACAGAAGAGTAAAGCTGTAATATGGGAGAGAGATCCAATCACGCATAATCAAGTTTAAAGAACAAATATTAATGTACTCTAGTAGTTGTAACAATTTGCCCGTGGAAGAGAACCTAGAACCTCTCACGTTTAGAGGCAGGTAAGAGTACTGTTCAGAGATTCAGTTGTTATTAAGGTACTCATTGAAAGCACCATCTCATTAGATACCATATATTTAAGGATAAACTTCAGGCACACCTTAGCCCAAAGCTCTTTGGCATTTTCCTTAGTGTAACTGGAAGGAACTGAATTATCAAAATCATGGTGTCACTGAACACACAAACTTACAAGCCAGACTTTCTAGAAATGAAGGATGATCAAAATATTCCCTCGGCCTTCCAGAGCCAAGGATCATACCTGCCCTTTTGCAGACTTAGGAAATCACTCAGTTTTTCTATGCCTTAGGATGCTGTCTGTAGAATGCAAACATCTAAGTGATAAAATGACAAATAGACATGAAGATCAAGATGTTCAGATCATTGGGGCATCTGAGTGGACCTTTAGAAAGCTCACATACTCTGCTGCCTGGTGCAGTGGGAGAATAAAGGGGCACTGCAGTTTGACCTGTGGCAAGGTGGTTTTTGTTGACTTTCACACACTGAACTGTAACACTTAGGAGCTGTTTAATCATACATTTGAAGACCTTTCCCAGCTTCCATGTTTATGTTGGATTAACCATATATATTGAAGTACAATCCTTCATAGTGTCAAGACTACATTGAAATGCTGGAGGGCTAAAAGGCAACAAAAACAAAATCTGAGAAGAACATTTGTTTTGCACAAAGTAATTTGTTAGTATATTGAGCGTTCTTTTCAGCAACATAAAACTCTGCCTTTTGGACACCGCATGGAACTGCAAGAAAATGCCAAGAGAAAATTCTAAGAGTTATCATAAATAAAGCACTTGTCATATTGCCCATAAGTGCAGAGGTCTCTCTACTCTGTTATGCTCCAGTAATGGGCATAATGGTTTTATTTGCATAAAACCCAGATCCTATTATACTGTAGCTGCTTCTTCTTAAGCTCTTAAAATTACACTGGCTTCCTGAACTATCATGTTCAGAGCTGTCTGAAAAAAAATCCAAACCAAAACACAAACATTTGTTATCTTTTTATGGAGTGAATTATTTGCATAATGCATTTAGACTGGGAACAAAAAAAATATTTAGAGTAAAAGACATTTCTTCCTGTAGAATTGAACCCATTGGAGTGTCTAACAAAGGAAAAAAAAATGCATTTCTGCTGCTGCTTAATGGACATTACCAACAGGCGGTACAGATACCATGGGTCCCTAAATGATGGAGAATTTAAAATGAGTCACGTTCATAAAGTTATGTTCAGGAAAGATTATTTGGGGAAAAAAATATTTTTTTTCCTGAGGGAGATTTTCATGTGGTCTTAATAATAGGAGAAGAAAATAAAAATATTCTATTTCCATAATTCATCTACACACATTGAAGTCCAGCCAAGCAGCACTGTGGAACTCAGAAGAGAAATAACAGGAGCTGAGGCTGTTGGAATATCCTCCATAGGGCCTACATCACTACATTTTAAGAATATAGGAAGCATGTTATTTACTGGATATGCCAAAGCACACATTATGTTTGTACAGCATAAAGAATCAGAGGCTCTACTTCATAGCTCATTCAGCTTAAGATATTTCGAGTAGTTCCCCCTTACCTTGTGTCAAGTGATGCATCTGATACAGTAAGTGGCCCATGAAATCACTGTCATCCTTTTAACCACTCATACATATTTGCAGCAATTTTTTCCCAACTGTATTCCCTTCCCAGACTTCTCTAGAATGGCTGAAGAGTTCAAACTATTGTTAGCTGTATTCATTTTGAACCCTGTAGCTCCTATGTTCATAGAATAATCCTTCACAGAACAAGAAAATACCTAATGAGGATGAGAGACTGCTGAGGACAACTCTTGGACAGTTGCCATTCTAGACTAGAGAAGCAGGAATTTGGTCAAAGATTTCTCATTCCCTTGTCATCCAGTGATGCAGAAAGGAAGAAATCCCACTGGAGTCACTGAAATTTGGTTAAATTTCCAACTTCTAGGTATCATTATCACATTCTGGTAAGGTGGAAGAAGAGGAAAGCATAATAATGAATATACAGAATACAGGTGTCAAGGTTGGTAACTCCTTCTCCACATAGCACAGAATGCATTGCTATCCTCTCCAACTCTTCAACAGCTTGCTCAGCAAAGAGCTTCTCCTACTATATTTTGTTTGTTTGTTTTTATAAGAATTCAAAGGAAGCAGTAGATACACCATTCTTTTTATATCATGCTATTTAACACCATGAGCATTTACTGTTGACTGTCTCAGAGAGAGCAAAGGATGTATCTGCCCTGTGAAAGCACTGAAACAAACCCCAAATACAGCTGAACAATGGCAGAGATGCAAGGACACCACAGTTTGAAATGACTAGAGGTAACAGAATAAAAGGCTGTATTTCAAAGCCAGTGCCATTTACTGATTGGTCTTAAAATCCCAAAGCTCTCTCAGAGTCTCTGTGGAGTTATTTCAACAAGCTCAAGGCACTTTTCTAAGTAAGGTATTCAAATCACAAAAAAAGGCTAAGAACAGCTTAGCCTTCACAGTAGGCACTGACATCTTGTCAAGAGCTCTGACCAGTCAGAACAGGAACAGAGAGTGAATTGCTTTCTCACCCCTGCAGACAGTTTGCGGCAGGGTGAGGGGAGACTGGCCTAGAAAAGCATTTCTTCTGGGAGTGGTTTGAGGGTCACTAGCATAGATGGCAGGGATACACAACATGAAAACAGAGGAAAGCAACCAGAATGCATTTTCCCTCCCCAGAAAAAACCCCAAAAAAACCAAAAACCAACCAAAACAAAAAACACAACCAAAAAAAAAACCAAACCAAAAAAACCCACCTCAGAACAAACAAACAAACCCCAAACAAATAAAAGCCAAAACAAATGTCAGCTTCCTGGCTTGCCTGTGGCTTGATACACATAAACTAAAGTATATTTCTACTGGGTGAGGTATGGGGAGCAGTGTGGTAGAGCTATGCACCACTTTCTGAGTAAGGTGCTGTATTTGTAACAGGGCTTCCTCCAGGAGTTCAGAAGTCATTACCTCACACAAGGTGGTAGCACCTTCTGCATCATGACAAAAACAAAACAAAAAACCTTATCCATGAGCATCCATGCTCCTGCTGATCACTGAGCTGCATGCCCTCCCTTCCCTCTATGCTCCTCCCCAGTTGAATTACATGACAGCAAATCTGCAATTTCATTTCCTGCATTTTCATACATTGTCAAATCCTAAGGATGGAATATTCTCTTAGCCTTAAGACTTGTATTATTCATTATTTAAATGACCCCATTTTTTATAATCAGGCAGCAAGTATTGGTCCAGCCCCAGGAACATCACAGACTCACAACCTGATCCCACTGTATTTAAAAGCAGGAAAGGCATGCCTAGATTTCACAAAGCAAGGAGACAATGTCATTCAGTTTGTAGGACTGAAATACTCATGACACCAAAGGTTTTAACCAGTCCAAGCACAGCACTGCTTAGGATTTTTTTTTTACTTTTTTTTTTTTACATTTTCACAACACTTTTGTGATTTAGTAGCCCAGTTTCTAAATCTCACTGAAACTCATGGAGGCTTATGAAATATTAGCAACTTACAAACCAAACTAAAACATTAGATGCTAGATAAAGCAGCTATCTGTAGTCTTTTAATTGTCAAAATAATTTTAAATTAACACACTCCTGTTAAGGCTTCCAGGATCATTAATAGTAAGCTCTTACTCATTTCCAGATTCTGAATTCAAATTCTTGGGATTTTAGTCTACATTTTCACTCATCTTTGAAACACTATCAGAGTTATATCACCCACTTTTAGGCTCTGAAACACATTTTAGTGCTGTTCTGCTTTACATATTGGCTATGTGACAACAGAGACAGGGTTTACTGGTTTAGTGAGTCTTATGCTTCCAGTAGTTGAGATTAACAGAATCACAGCATCAATGATGTTGGAAAAGACCTCTAATACCACCATGGCAGTGAGTGCCACATCCAGTCTTTCCTTAAACACTTCAGGAATGGTGACCACCACCTTCCTGGGCAACCCATTCCCATATTTCATCCCCCTTTCTGTGAAGAATGTTCTACCTGAATACTGGAGGATTACTGATTTCTACTGAGCTCTTGATCTTTAGATGTGCCCTCTCTAAATTTTTAAAACTTGGATGTGAAAGCATTTTATAAAATACTTGCTCAATAGCATCAAATACTTGCTCAATAGCATCAAAGGTAACTACATAAAGAAATTAAATACAAAATAATTTCCTTTGCTATTTTCAGAAATAGACTGAAGTTTTATGCAAACTCACTACAATAAATATGCCATTGAAGAAATTTCATGTGCTAACTTTGATTTTCATTATGTCTGTAAGGCTTATATTACGTTTTCAGGGGGCTGAGATGTTTTAGTTTGGTAACACTGTTGCTTCTCATTCAAGCCATGATCCTAATACATGTTTAATGCCCAAGCCCAACACGTCAACCCAGCAGACATCATTACTGTCTGAGATTAGGTTCAAGTTACTGAATAATCAGGCTTGTGTGCAGCTCAAAGACAGGGACACAGCAGAAAACAGCAGGGAACAGCTTCAAATGCCTTTCAGCTGTTGTGATAGCAAGTGCTTCTTGGCTATGTCAGGGCAAAGGCAAATAGTGGCAGTCAAACCAGGTGGTGGAAAAGTTGGGAAAGTTTGTACGAAGGATGCTGAACGCCACAGCAAAAGCTTTGCTGGGAGATGGAAAAGAATAAACCTCCCTGAGAGCAGGAGGCTAACACAGGAATACAGAGGCAGGCTGTTGATGGGAAGTGTCTGGCTACACCAGCAATAAATGCTGGGTGGTGTATCCACACGAGCCATTTAAATGGCAGCCTGTCCTCCTCTTCATCAGGCTATAGCTTGGATAACTAGGATAACTGCTGACCTTCCTTCCAGTTTCACTTTGGAATAAGGCTGGGCAAATCCCTCTCTTGCAAATGGTGCAAAATGGGAATTCATTTCATCATGACATTCCAAAGTATGACTGGCAATGCTGAAAACCAGCACATCAATCACAGACCTTTAGTAAGAGGATAGGAATCACCTCCCAGCAAGAGGTCTGAATAAATTTCTAACTGATTATATTACTGCACCTTAGTTGCCTGCCCTTAGAGAAAACCACAGAAAATGTTTCCATTCTTCTTCTGCATAGGTGGAAGTTTTATAACCCTTGAAAATGCTTCAGAAGAAAAAGTTTCTTCTTCATTGGTACCTGAATCTCCAAATAAATCCACAGGACTCACAGCCAACTGCTGTGAGTGGACTGTCCAAGGCTAGATTTATGCAACCTGTTAGGGCTGAAAATACTGCCAGGCACAGTTAGCAGCAGCCAATACCCAGAAGAAAATGATGCCTCTTTCAGCCTGGAGAAATCCTGGAAATAGGGGGATATCCAAATGGTAGATATAATGGTTTTTAGTCTGAGCAAATTCAAATCAAATGTACTTAGGGATAAAACCAAAAGCTGAAAATTCACAGTGCTCAGAGATCTCATTTACCAGAGAGTTCAGACATCCATTAAAAAAGGTCAAGTTAAAAACCCCTTCTGGATGGGTTTTGCTGTGGAGGTGCCAGCTGACCATTTAAGCAAGGGAGGACACAGAAAGCTCAGGCATGACAAAAACAAAACAAAAACACTGTTAGGTGCTCTCTAATGAAGAGGGACAGCAACACCCTTGCTTGTCAAAAGGGAAGCACAAAGACTAGATGCTGCATGATGTAAAGTAACACAAAACATCTCAATCAGAAGTGTCCATTTTAGTTTGCAAAAAGCTTTCTCCTATGAAATGCTGTCTCATAACATGCTCTCCTGTTCAGGGTATTGTGTTACTGTCATGCAAGAGAACAGACAAGTAAGAGTATACACGGTGGGTTATGTTAACCACATTGTCTAAGATTTTCGTTGGTTTTTTTAATAAATAGCCTCCAACTACCACAGTGAGCTCCTGTTTGTGGTTGTTGAGACTTTTTTCTACCTTTTTAGACCTGAAAATCTCCTTTAATTAGGCCTAGAAATCTTTCTTTCCTTTTCCAAAGTGCAAAGGTACTGAATTCCCCTACACTAAATTAGAAACTCTAGTCACAGCTGAGAAGCATCTAATACTCTGTCCTCTGTACATTCATCTCAACATTGTCCCACAGACAAAAAATACTGAAATCTGTGTGTTTGCATCAGGTGATGCCAGCAACAGCTGTGGGGCATCATTCAGGAGCATCGTGCAAGTCACCAGTCCAGGAAGGAATGTAATCATGGAGCAGCAACACAAACCTCATTCACACTCCACATGTTCCAACAAGATATTGATTGTTTAGGTTGGACAAGACCTCTAAGATTGTTGATTCCAAAATCTTCAGTTTTTCCATGCTAAAACAGAACCCCACAGCTCAGGGATTCAGATGTCTACAAATCCATCACTGGAGATGTGACTGCTAGATGCAGACACAGGAAGGAAGCCCCTTCTACAGTTCACAGAGAGTTAGAAGGTACATAAATAAGATAAAAACAATGAAGTCACCATGAATATTGTGATTTCTGTGACACTCTATTTGGATAATTAAGTACAGATGCCTGTGGAATCTTGCTATTTAAGGACTGCTTTTAACTGTGCACAAAATATCAGCTGTAGGTTAAAAAATAACAAGACTAATTTCACACCTTTATACTTCTTTTGAAAAACACATGTATGTTGTTAAGAAAAAAAAAAAACACATCGAAAACATGAGGCTTTGAATACAAGATATTTAAACACCCTAGATTCATGATGGTACAATGTCCTGGTTTTGCATGGGAAGAATTTTAAAGACATGAAAGAAGTGAAAGAACTGAAGCTGTCACATCAGCGTTTGGATAATAATGAAAATTGATGATGTTTAGAATATAAGCAATAAAAAATATTTACCTATGCAGTGAAAGATTTTTTTTCCATATATTACACAGATGCTTATAAAGAAAGAAAGCAACTAAAACATTAGTCAAAAATATTTTAAAGCAGTATTTCAAAAAATTTCCCTGCATGAGACTAGAAATGCTCCTAGGAAATAGAGATGGAGATGTGGCAGATGGGCTCAAGTTCACTGTAAATTTAGGAAAACGGCTGCTAAGAATAAGATGTCCCTTAACTCTGATGACATTGACCATTGCTGTGAAAGTCCCCAGCTAGAACAAGTAATTTGCATCAAATTATTTTTCTATTTGTAGTTGGCCTTAAGCAGTTTAAAATATTCTAATACATCATAATTTAATTATTTGAAGACCTATTGCTACAAATAATCTTCCATGATGGAATTATTGATGAGCCCTTCATCTTGAGTATATAAAGCAAAAAATCAGGTATTGCCATTTAACTTGGATTTTTTTTTGCGTTGTATTTTTTTATATACTTATAAGCATAATCATTAAAATTTGTGTCTTCTGATTAAAGACATCCGTATAAATTCATAATGTGATTTTGGAAAATATTCTTCATGTACATAAATCTAATGCTCTGTACAGATATTTTTATACACTAAAATATTCATAGAAACCAAACAAAAGAATGGTCTGAGCTAAATGTTAAACTTTTTTCTTTAATACTCTTTTGTTCCAGCGACTACAAGTGAAGCTTTCTGAGGTATTATATTTATACATTTTTTTTGCTAGCAAAAGCCAATGCCCCATCACGACAGGACAGCAGCTCTGGCAGGATGGTGCAGTATATTCATTAAAGCCCATCCTCCCAGGTTATGGGTGGAGCCAAATTCTTTTACCTGGGACATTCTATGAATTTTTGCTGTGATCACTGTAGGTGATAACAGCACCAGAAAGGGTCAAACCCCTATTCAAAAGATATGGTGAAACAGGGTTTGTTTCTAATACGAACTCAACCCAGGCTGCACGTGATCCCTTCAGTCACCTTGCAGAGGACGAATGTTCTGAGTACTAGCAAGAGATGATTGTACCTTTAAGCATTCTCACTGTGCAAACAAGCAGATCTAATTGTCTTTTTTTCTCTACAGTGACAAAGAAAATGGGCATCTGTAAATACCCTTTTAAAATGTCCAGCCTAGTGCTATACCTAGGCAAAAAAAAAAAAAAATACAGACCTAGATATTGTCCCCTACACTAGATGAGACTTAGTTGATTTTTCCCTGAAATTGTCCTTATCACCAATCACACCACAGCTGAATCTACTGAGCATTCTCCCTAACATCATGTGCAAAGAGTGTCAGCTTCCCATCACTGTGCATATACACTGTGGATATGTGGATAGAAAGGCTATAATCCTCCATAATGAGAATTGCATTTGATTTTTCCAATGAATCTAGGAGAACCTTTGTACCAATGCTGTGAATGAAAGCTATCCCAGTGAAAGCCTGACAGTCCCACCATGAATTATATTTCATTCTTATCCCAGTCAAAAGAATTAGCCTAGAGATATCTCAGGTCAGATCCTTATTAAAACAAGAAAACATTGTAAATACAGCTAAGTAGAACCAGCCCTCCAGACTGTTGTCATTGTGCTCATCAGGCAGATGCTCTTGCTGTGCAGAATTTGGGGAAGGTGAGCTGCATCATTTTTTGGGCCAGCAAAGGAATCCTCTGAACCTTTGTTCTTACACCTGCCCACCCTACAGGTTCTGTTTATATACTGCAACTCATTCTACCTTGTGTCTCACTGAAGTTGGTATTCAGTCACCACAGATACAAGGATGTGCTTTCATGTAAATCAGGATGTCAGGTAAACACCTACAGGCAAATAGTGCACTAAGACATCAGCAATGGTTTAAGATGATGCTGTGAGACAAATGAAAATCTAGACAGTTAAAAAAAAAAATCCTGCCCCTTTCACCTTAGATTTTAGGTGATATTTCTTCCTTGCTCACTGCTAAGCCCATCTGCTTATATATGCAATCTCTTTTTAAGTCCCCTGTTTAAGAGATCTTCTGCAATCATTTCCATGGCAACTAATTTTCATGTCACAAATAGAAAGCAATGCAGGTTCAAGAGGTGAAAATCAGAGGCATATCGAGATAAACTTTTTTAAAGCTAGAATCCAATTTTTGCACCAGCAAAATCAGGGAAAAAAGAACAAATTATGTCAGTTTAAATCAACCACTTGCTACATTATTAAGTTTAGTGTGATATAGGACTGCTTTTTGCCAGCTAAACTGTGCAATCCGTGGTGTGACTACAGTGTAAGATGTAAACTTGGTAATTAATGCCTGAATGTGAAACATTTGGGCACAGACATGGAAGCCAGGAGGGCAAATTTCCTGCAGGGGCTCCCAAGTGGATGTGGCCTCATGGAGCAGCAAGCCTCAGGCTCTGGTCTGTCCCACTGTGGTCACTGGACACAGTGGTGACAGTGCCTCTCATGGCACCTTAGCAAACATGCACTCTTTTTCTCTGAGCCCAAAAAGGAATCCAGGTGTAACAACTTCTCCAATGCCACACCCTGGATGCCCAGAAGTATAACAACACTGTAGAAACACAAGCTAAATTTCTAAGGAAAAATTATTTTCCTTATGGTTTACTCTTAAGCAGACTTGGTACAGGGAATGATTATGGAGCTCTCACACTGCAGGTTTAATTTTTCAAAGAAATTCTCTCTCAAAAACCCAACAATGCTGAATAACCTACCCAAAAATCCCTGGATGTAGTCATAGCTCCACTAGGCAAAGGCCCTGAGCAACCAGAAACTGGACTTGTGCTGAGCAGAAGCTTGGATTGCAGCTTTCTGGGCTTCTCTCCTAAGAGTCAAGTTTTTGCATTTCTATGAATTTCAGTGTGTTGGTGTCTCATTGAGCACAAATCCCATTTTCACACTGAGGACCAAAATGAAAGGAATAGAGCTGAAACTCATCCCCACAGTGCTACATCAGTGCAGCAATTATAAAAAATGTTTTAGAAATGATGACATATGCTTCAGTTATGTGATTTATTCACTTTGAGTCTATGGGGGACCAAGGCAACTTTATTATACATTAGGTATTTGTTTCACTTATTTTTTCTCTAGAGAAAAGGCCAGAAAGTTTCATGTGATCACATCTCCAGGGCAATACCATGTTTTTAGAAAATTCATCATATTCAGATATTTGTGTCCTCTGTTATATAAGGAGAATAAATTTACAGAAACAGATCATCAGGAAACCTTAAACTGCTAACTAGAACAAACTGACATGTTGCTGGCCTCAAGGACTGCTGATGTAGCAAGCAGGAATATGTTTGACAGAAGGACCATCAGAAATAACAATCATAAAGAATTTCAATGGTCTGAAGGAATGATTTCCTTTCATGTGCAGTAGGCAGCTCAAATGACTTCCCAGTGGCTTAACATGTATAAGTCACACCTACCGCTTTAAGCTGACATATTTAATTATCAATAGAATGCTCTTCTTGCATACACTCTAATTAGGCATTTGTGGGCCTCATACCAAAAGATTAATATTTTAAATCACAGAATCAGCTGGGGAAAAGCTTAGAGAGATAAGAAATTATGGCTGACCAGAGAGGGAGAGGGAATTAAATCCTGAATTAGTACCATAAACCTAATCCCTAAGATTCAACACATCCTAAATTTATTATGAGATCAGTATTCACTTACCAAAAACTAGAAGAGTCAAAACTTAGAAAAATATTATAGATGCAGGGGAAGGCAAATTGTAAAACACAAACTACTTCAACATCCTTTCTTCTCATTCCTGATTGTCCACAGAAAACAGAGAAAGATTGCCGTGTGGAAGCAAAAAAGCAAAATTCCAAACCCACAAAACCCCCTAAAAACTCAATAAACTCAGATAAGGCAATCTCCTGCAAGTATAAATGTCAGAACAATGATCCACACCAGAATCTAGTATTTAATTTCTTGAGAAGTCAAGGTGGATTTCATGGTAAGAGTTGTGGCTTGGCCATTAAGTCACAGAAACTGTAAGGCTGCAATGTGTCCCAAGGCAGAAGCATTCCTCAACTGTCACTACCATGTACTTCCTCCACAACCTGTCCCACAAGCAAGCTGCTAATCTAAAATGACATTAAGACACAACATTTGTCGAAACACATCACCTAAGTGAATCCATTTAAATTCAAGTTTAACACCTCTCAAATGCACAAAGCCAAATCTAATAAAGGGCTGAAGAAAAGTTTTTGGAACTCAAATTTGAAAAATGCATAGAGGAAGATATTTACTTTTCATTTTATCTCAAATGAAAGAGCCTAATTTTCATTGTGGCACCCAGAAGAGGATGAAACAAAGCAGTGTAAACTTATAGACACATCAAATTATTTAAAGCATAACTACATGCAAACCTGGGAGTAAAGTGGAAGTGGCACTGTAGGAAATCCAGTCACTGCCCACAATTAGATATGGTACCAATTAAAGTCTAGAAAGAAAAGGAAAAAAATCTAGCAGCAAACTGATTCACTCAGTACTGAGAAACTGCATGAGAAGTCTTTTCATCTCCAAATAGCTGTGACCAAAACTCATTAGGTGACAACAATCCTTAGTAAAGAACAGAAAAATCTTAGTCTTTATATTGCTAGAGAAAGCATCAGATCACAGAGAGGATCAAACCAGCATCTTAAAATGGCTCACTCCCAAAGTCTGAGCAGAAATAAATTGGAAAAGCATTTAGAAGAACTACTTTTTGAATTTATTTTGATATCAGGATCATTGAACCTAAGCATTTCCTTTAAAGTAATTAAAAGCAAAATTAATAGCACATTTAAAAAAGCATTTAAACTAGAGTTGCTGAAATATTGTTGAATATTTCTGCATCATCTTCAGGAAAACAAATGGCTAAAATCTGCTGCAAGTGATAAAAATGAGACCAAGAAAAGAGGTTACTTTGCAGATCCGGCATTTCTGGAAATTTAGTTGTTGAATTACTTGTTTTTCAAATAAACTGGGTAGGCTTTGGGGGTTTTGTTGCACTTTTTGTTTGGGATTTGTTTGTTTTGGGCTGTACTTTTGGTTTTATTTTCATTGAGGGCAAGTCAGAGGAGGCAGAATATCTGTTTGCCTTCAAGTACCAGGCCTGGTAATGGGCAATTACTTTGTAACCTCTGCAAAGGCTTATCCTGCTAAACCACTGTGGTTTTATGGTGGAGAAAACTCAGAGCAGAGTCTACCTTCCTGATTATTGTCTTGTCATCACTGAGAATCTCATCTTGGACTATATTATTTAACTCAGTATTTGAATGACTATGAATTCAAACCTGTCTGTTACAGAAAACAACCAGTACAATTAAATTCCAATAACTACACAAATGTTAGTTCAGCACTGAGTCTCAGGAGACCAAAAAATTTTAGCTCTTGAAATAGATTTCTCCAAAACCTTTAATGTGAACTTTTGCTACTGATTCCATCTCAGGAAAAGTTCAATGTCCTGTTTTGACTGCTTGACTGACTATATTGTGATTCATTGGCTCCATACACTCCAGAAGATGTCAAAAGCTGATGCTAAATGTAAAATTCTGGGTACAATCTTGCTTTACTTTTCTCTTTATGCATCCTTCTTTGCTTAGCAAGAAAAGGTTCACGTGTCTTCCTGTGACAGGAGTGAGGGAATGGTTATGGAAAAGTCAGCATAAAAGGATGGATGAAAAATGTTTCCAGTAGTGTCCTGGAAGCAATAATAATTAATTTGGCTACTTGTACCTTGGCATCCTCTGTTCAACATATGCCAGCTTGAAGAAATGCTTGCCAAGCCTAATTCCATTTTACCAACTGCTCAAAAAAAAAAGTTTAATATGTAGCAAGTCTTCTCCCAGAAGAGAAGTGTCATGAATACCTAAAAAATTTATGTCAATTTTTAAAAGAATATCAAAAACAAATCCATTGATTTAGAAAACAGTTTGTGTTTTACACCATCTAAATATAATTTAGATTATTTCTTGCTAGCTGACAAAAAAGAAAAATGAGAATGGTTTAAAAAGCCACATTTAATTATTATTTCCTTAACCATGAAACTCAAAATACCACTGTTTTTATCAGTCACCAGGGTCCAGAGAAGATTCAAATATTGCTTTGTGGGTTTGGGGTTTTTTAGGCTATATTAAATTCTCTAACTATTTTCAGTTCGAGACAATGTGATTCTTATAAGCCTGTCTCCCAGTAACAGATACAGTCCCTGCTCTGCCAGCTCATGATGTGGCATAACTGGGAAAAAATTTTTATTGAAAAAATAGTCACCAAAGAAGAATTCTCCACCCCCTTTGTCAGGCACATGTTCATGCCCTAGCTAAGACCCTCCCTGTCAAACTAGATTGTGCTGGTAGCTTCCCAGCTCACAGTACTTTCTACAGGGCTCAATTCCAATTTGGTACCTGCTCTGAGCAATTCTCCTTGCTTTTGAGACCAAGGAAACAATGCTGACCTTATATCTACAGCCATTTCTCATTTTAATTAGTTCATTTTTATATGAGGCATTTGTGGCAATCTTATTTCTCCGTGTTTTGTTCTTCTGTTCACAATATATGTTCTTTGTGCCAAACTTGAGCACTACAGGTGGGAAAATAAGACACACTGAGCTATTCAGAGTGCAGACAGACATGCAGACCTCATTATTACTGCTCTTAATCCTCTGTATTTGTTCTAATGGCTGTGACATTTAACAGGACATGGGAAACAATTTGGTTGGTGCACAGCCTCTAACTGCACATCGATATTCTGCTGGTTGGGAGACCTTGGTTTAACTTTGTTCACCTTCTTTGGGTCATTATAACCCATACACTGAACCAAGTGGACAAAAGCCCCAGAGTCATAACCATGTTCTGCTTTTTCTTGTTGTTGTGCCCATGACCCCAACAGCAGGGAGAATAACCTCTACTACAAACATCTATTATGTGTATTCTGCATGCTTAAAATAGCATCTTGACCAGTCAATAAATCATACTTGACACAGAGGAGAAATAAAAAGTACAGAGAATTTACACAAACATCTCACCTTCCTCTTTTGAGGTAGACAATGAGCGGGATTCAGTTTGATGCTTCCATATAGGGCAATTAATCGTAAAATCAGATTGGTTGAGCCAAGCAAAAGGTCAAGTGTCCTTGGAAAAAAGATAATGGTGAAAGAGGATGAGAAACAAAAAGGAAGCCAGATGGAAGTCATCAAAATGCCCCTGCAGAGCAGAGTGCAAGGAGGAGAAGTATAACCCTGATGGTCCCACAATGCCACCTAGCACACAATGTAAGGGGTAATCCTGGCACTGCATCCTGACACCTGCTGTGGTAAATTTCAGCACAGCAAAAATATGTTTGCTTACAGATATAACCTGTGAGGGAAATAAAAACAGTTTAAAAACACCACAGTGGCCTTGAGCTGCTGTAGTCTCATACAGTAGATTAGCACAGTAATGCCATCTCACACCCTGTCCTTTGATCAACTGTTGTATGCTCCCTTGTGAACAAAGGAGAGAAACATCTGAGGTCTTAAAATAGACAAAAATCCTTAAATGAAAGTCTTAATTGCATCTCAGAATAAATTTTATGTCAGGAGTCAGTGGACAGACTAATGAACCTTATGAGACCTTAATATGGTCTGTCTAGAAAGCTACTTTTGTGACAATCATTTGTTGGCAGTTTCTTTGAAAAGGCTGTCACTGTCACAAACAGGCAGGTTTATTGACTTCATGGCTTGGTACCCACCTACCTGCTGCCCTGGAGTCTTGAGAGCTTTCACAGCTTGGATGGGCACTGATACTGGCACTGGAGGAAAGGTGGCATCTCCTAGGAGGTTCCAAGATGGAACTCTTGTGATACAAGATGCGAAAATAGAAATAGAAAAGCCCTCTGCTATTTGGCTATAAGCTAAGGTCACCAGAAGCAGTGGGACAAGCTAAAATAGGCCAAAGGAGAATAAACTGTCTTCTCAGAAGGTATTAAAGCAAGGCTTGGAGACTTCTCAGAAAACTGAGGCATGATGTGTGAATGAAGATTGTCAATTGGAAGGAAAAAGAAAGGGGCAAACCAAATCTCTTGTGGACATGCTACTAACAAAACTGAAATTTGTACACCACGTATGACACTGATTTCATTCGTAATGGAAACTGAGTTTATAAGAAAACCAAGCTATCTTCCACTCCAAATTGGATGAAAATTAAATAAACAGATATGCACATGGCATTTATAGTTCCATGTATACTTGCAATGCAGCAAGACAAAAAACCAAATCAGTTCAGGTAAAACAGTAGTTCCACTATATATAAATAAGTATAACAATAAATCCAGATTCAAGAACATGAATCACTGTCAACCTAGACAGGAAAAAATACCCTGAAATATGAAAAATACATATGCAATTTTAGATACTTCCATATATTTCTTTTTCTGTTTTTATGTTTCATTTAGGTATATACCTTTTAGCATACTGGCTGCTCTGCAATTTAGTCATTTATATCTGGGTATCTGCTCCCATGTTCAGTTACCTGAACAGCTGTAGTTAAGATACTTTATCTTCCTTTAATGTAAAACAAATTAAACAAAAGCCTTTGATCTAAATACAACTTTTACTACATATAACTAGTCTGCAGAATATAAACATTAAACAAATCTTCATTACTGAAGACTAGCAAGAGGGAATTTTTCTATTAATATCTTCTGCTATGCCCTTCTGTTAGTTCTTTTTATGCTGTGACCCCAAATATTATCCCAATAACTACTTTCTTGTGGAAGAACCTTGACTATTGCTGTAGAATACACCAAATCTTCTGCAGAATTTTTAAGTCAATGTCTAGACCTTGCAATGGGGAAATCAGGCTCAATTTGGTTCTGTGCATTCTTTAGCATGTAGTCAGTGTGGACACCTGCTTTTGTTGGGGTTTTGATTGGTTGGTTTTCATTTTTTGAGGGTTATTGGGTTTGTTTTAGGGGGTTTTGTTTTAGGGTGGATTTGTTGTTGTTGGAGTGTTTGTGTATGAGGTTTTTTTCTGTTCAGGCTTTTTAACTTATATCAAGATATCTCTGTGAGCCTGCTGCCACACAATTCAATAAAGCAATTTAGGCTGGAATTAGATTTCAAGTACAGTAATTTGTGCTAAGGTGATGTTTCTTTCCTGACAAACAGGGATGTCTGCAGAGGCACGGGATTTGCCATCAACTGGGTAGCTCCATGTTGCCCTTGGTGCATCTGGGAGAGGAGCAGGTCTTTTGCCCACCAAGCAAATGAGAAAAGTTTCATGCTGTTCTGCTGTACTTGCTATTTGGGCTCAGTAGCCACACTCCTGCACCTTGTCAGAGACAACACCAAGATACAATAAAACCTTGGATGTGAATCACGAATCTCTCCCTTAGCTTATTCGAGTGACATCAGGTCTTGCTTGGCATCTGATGCCATTTTGCTGCTATCTGTCAGCAGGTTTTTCAGTGGTGAAGGAGCAATCTGGTTTATCACCCTGTATGGACACTGGCAATTAGTCATAAAGTGAATTAACATATCCAAAGTCCAGCTTCCATAATGGATCAAATAGCATAACAGAGAGGATTTACAAGCTACAGAAGACACACTTTTAGGCACCATACTGAACCTTATCTAGGCTGCTGCAGTAGTATTTGTATGCCAATTTTATTTATTACAGACTGTTTCAATGCCCTTAAATTAAGGAGGCATCTTCCTGCTTCCTATTGGTGTGACTCAGCCAGACAAGTGGCTGAGAGCTAGGTACAATCCCAGCAATAAGCACTAACCACTCAGAACAGCAAACCCTGTAAAGGCAGCATTTATCTCCTGTCCATCTGCTCCTGCACCAGTGCAGGACCAGATCCTTGGGATTCCTTTGATTTTTTATTCAACAATGTTTGCTGCTTTAAAGGTAGAATTCCACAATACATGCTTCAAGAGCAACAGCCACAAGCAATTTTGACAGAACACATTATTAATTGCAAAATCCTAATTGAAAGAATACTTGCCCTATTCTCTAATATTCCAGATGTGTAAAACTTGCTACGCGTTTCCTCTTCACCATTCAAGTTCCCTAAAAAAGCTATTCCCAGTACAAGTTCCCAGTAAAAAGCTATTTCACATATACTTAAAAAACAGGGAATGTGACACACATGTCCCCAGTAGGACTGCATCAACCAGGTGTTCCCAAGGCCACTGGAAGGAGAGAGGCAGCAGCCCAGCCATTTTAACCTACATTTCTTCCTTGCTCCACAGCATCCAGGTAGTGGGAACAGTTTGCAACACTGACTGCTGCTTCCCACACATCAGAAGAGCTCCCTTTCCTCCTGAGGTCCTAGACAAGATGACCATACCCAACATTTCACAAAATAATTGATATATAAGGATATGGAGACATCTCAAGGACTCCTGACATAGGATCATATAAAAAATAAAACCATTCCTTAGCTGCAGGTACAAATGAGCCTTTTCATAGACGAGACAAGCAACACAGATTATTTATCAACTAGATAGGTAGGGAACAAGGAGAACTAGGGGAGAAAAGGACATGTGATGTCAAGTAGCATTGCCACTCTCAAGTTCCTTCTCCTTTCTGACTTTTCTGTCTATTTTTAAATATATATTTTTATTAGGTACTAAGGTCATGGTACAGCTCCCATAAAACTTGTAGAACTTGCAAACAAGGACACAGTGCCTGCTGCTTCACATAAACTGAAGGTTAATTGGGACTGAGGTGAAGCAATGCAACAGTGCTAATAAAGAGGTTTGTGGTTTTTTCTACATTTTATTCTAAAGTGCACATGCAAAAAGACCCACAAAAGCACCAAAATTATGGTTCTGGCTCTGCAAGTATGAATGTTTTTATATAGAATGTCATGATAACCTGCATTTTCTTAAAACACTTAGCTTAGAGGTGCTGAAACTTTAGCAAGGCATATCACATTTAATGGAAATAGGAAAAATAGAACCAGAGGGAAAAAAGGGAGTGTGACCAGAATGTAGACAAAAAGAGAAAATGGCACTTTTTAAAAACACTCTCATTAATTCTGATAATTTTCTTTCTGCAATAAATAAATATAATAAATTAATAATTTATATGTTTCTCTAGTAAAGAAACTGAAACATTTTACGTTTCTAATTGAAGTTATTGGAGCTGTGCAATCCTAGAAGACCTGTTCTCCACCTCAGTAGATTTTATGTTGACAGAATTGCCTCTGACCCTGATTGTGCACATGAAACAGGCAGCACATTATTTACTTTTGTCATCTTATTTAGATAAAGGGGCAACAATTGTTGGCTAAGAGGATTTATCACCTGAAATATGCTGAAAAATCTGCCTTTTAATTACATTTTTCAACAAGTCGCACTTATATGGTATTTTTCCCCTTTGTCCTTGATCCCAATACAGTTAATGGTCTGTTCCTCATATCTGTAGCTACATTACTGAATTAACTATGTAAGTGAAAGCACCTGTTTGATAGTCACCCTACATCAGCATAACACATGGAACTCTGGCTGAAAAAAACAGTGCAATTTTGGGGATGCAACTGACTGCTGAAACAATGGCAGCTGGCCAGGATGAATACCACCACATAAATAGCTTCACAATTTCAACACCAAGTAGTAGTTGGTCACTTAGTTCCACCTTTTATTAGCAGCTGAGCTCTCGGGAGGGGCCTGCTGAGTGACTTCCAAGGTGGAATTGCAAAGCAGAAACAACAAAAAGAGGACAGCAACAATCACTACTGACTTCTCCCTCCCAACCCTATGATTTCACCAGGATCAATACCTTGATAATAGAGGCTCTTTAACAAAAAAGTATACAATCAGAAGACTAGGAAACATTCATGTTTAATAGCCTGTATTCCTGATTCTGAAAGAAAAATATTTTGATATAATTCAGTAATCAAAAGAACAAAGGCAAATACCATAATATAGTAAGAGGGAAAACAAAGCATTTGAAGAAAAGTGGTGTGTTGTACATATATTTCACTTTCAGTTCACTCTTTTTTTCCTTCTCATCTCCCCACTGACAAATGTTTGATACACATGGCAAAATATGTGCTTCGCTAAAAGAACCCTTTTCTGCTGGCTTTTCCATCTATGAGTCATGTCCAGTTCAGACTTTCATTAATACTGAGGAGGACCCAGTGGAAAATCTTACCCATTATATTAATTACCCAGGTCAAAGTACTAATACAATTTTTCCAAAGTGCTTCAGGGAGACTGCTGGTGAGAAATGCACTTTTGCCATTAGGCTGGTATTAATGGTGCTGAACCAGTCACACCTTCATATTTCTGATTTCCTGCTGTTGCAGAAGCCATCCTCAAAACTAAATCTGTAATTTGTGTACTGTTGTGGAAGCAACAATGCAATGCAGTTTTACAATTAATACGTTTCCCCAGCAATCCAGATTGGAATTCAGTGATTCTATGCTCCTGCCACCTTTGCTACCTTGACTCAGTCTAGCGTAATAACAGCATATGCATTTAAAGTGTTATCTGTCAACTCTCATCTCTCAGAAGCAGAAGAACTTCTTGGTTTGCTGCAACCTCACCTCAAATCAAGGATACAATGTCCTTCTAAGGGACAGAGTATAGTCATTACACAACTTCAGCTTGAAGGCTTTCTCATCCTAATCCTTTCACTGTAAAACAGGGTAAATGAAAACTCAAGAGCTGAGCTATAAATGTTTGGAAGGTCCTCTAATACATGGAAGCAGCTAAGGGTGTTTCAGATCACAAATATGATGGCAGTGACTGACGGAAACTTCTAAAGCAGAAATGCTGAAGGTTTGCAGCCTACTATAGCAGCACTGTGCAAATTTAGCAAGACAGGAAAAGAGTCCTCATTCTGGAGGCCTTACAATCTAAAATGCAAATGGTGAAATTACTAGCCATAGGACACACAGGCAGTCAGTGCTGAAATGCAGATTAAAATTCAGCGCTGTCAGTGCCCAGTTTAATCTATTGCTTTGTCAGAAAGACACATGAGACTGCTCCACTAAAATCTGTGCAATGGGCCTGATTCAACACAGAAGCCTTTGCTTTGAGGATAATTGCAGAATTGCTTTGTTTTGTCTTCCTATGTAAATCTGCCATATGGGCCTCAAGCTACTGTAATGAGAGAAAAAAGTTGAGGAGTTTGATAATTCTTGGTTTTAGAAAGAGATTAAGGTCTGGCAGCTGGCACATATGAAGCAGAAAAATTCAATCTAGCATGCCCAGCTGCACTGTGGAAGTAAGATGAGCCAAAATAGACTCTCTGCAGACAGGGGAAGCTTGCTCAAGAATTGCTGAAAGTGCTCAGGTACAGAATGTCACATAAAATTAGGAAAAGGGAGCAGCAAAATCAAAGAGCCTTTCAAAAAGGTGGAAGCAGGTTGAGACATGAAAAGCACAATAATGGCTCCTGTAACAAAAATGTGGGTACATAAAAGAAGATTATCTTAGCAAGAAAATTATCTCTATGAATGACTGTGGATAGTCATTAGGAATTCATTAGATAGCAAAAGAGAATACACTCCATAGCTTTGCTGTCTAAGCAATCTTCATAATTGCACACACTGTACAGTGCTCACAGTGTAACTCTTTTTGAGTAGTGATATCTAAGAAGTTCAGCCAGGTAGACTCCAGAAAGGAAGCAATACCTTTTGATCCTCAAAAATACTAGATTTTACAAGAGAAGACACAACAAACCAGCTAAAGACAAGACACCTAATTCAAGAACATAAAATCAAGATAGGAAGACATAAAAGACTTGGGATGACAACAATGTTGAAATTATATTTTTACATAATGAAAATACACATATTTAGACATACTGTATATATTATGTAAATATGAACATTTATATACACACGCATACATGCACATAATAAACTAAACTTAGTTTGCTTGATTCTGGTCCCACATGGCTGTGATAGCCGTGATGCCCGTACAGCCAACTCTGCATTATAATACAGTGAAAACAGTAACATTATATTCTCATCCTGTAACTATTATGCCAAGCTCTGAACTCAAATTAAGCCAGAGAACACAAATGGAGATCAAACACACAGTGTCTCAAACAACGGCATCTTGATCAATTACCAAGGCATTCAGTAATAGAAAACAAGAGTTCTTGACTCATTGCCCACCCAGTTGCTAATTTACAATTAAAAAAGGGTTTTACCACATGTAGAACATGGTGCAGAACAAGAATCAATTTTCATATAAAATAACTAGCTTAGTGGTAAAACTTTTTTCTCAATATATTACAAATCTGTGGGTTTGTTTTTTTTTTTTTTTTCATTTTGCTTCTTCACTTCTTAACCGTTAACTGAGATCCTGTGGTCTATTCTATATTTTTATTTTAGGGAGTAAGACACCATTCAGTGTCATACATTGTTTGGGCAGTAGGTACTACTGTGCTTTCAGACAAAATGAAAAATACAACCAGACCTCAAGCTATTAGAAAATCTTCTGGTTGGTTGTGAGAGTTGTTAGTGCCGCTTTAAACAAAACTACTTAAAATTAATTTCAATTCCTAATTAAATGATTGTTGCAACAGAAAGCAATGAAGTACAAAGGTTGCTATGACAATATCTATGCTCATGCTCAGGGGAGATCCATCTTTAAACTCACAAGTTAATTTTTGCCACATAAAAATGGTTTGATGAAAACCCGTAACTTTTGCTTGGTGAAAAAGAAGCTAATCCTTCAACTGGTATGAAGCCTCTACATTAGAAGTCTGAGCTAATAGTGTAAGGTTCCTAATAAGTTTCATTTGCATTTATTTATTGGCATCACTGATGTGATGCAACTGCACACATTCCACCTGAAAATATCACTACAACTGTTTAAATATTGGCATCTCCCTATAAATTATGACCTTTTAGTAGAATATGTTTTTCCTATAAAGTCACTTCCTGGCTTCAGTTTATGGGTTTTCACAGCAAACACTTTCATAACTTGAAAGAGAATAGTGTGGATACAGATATATGTAAATAAACATGCTAATATTCAAACACATACAGTTATATACAAAGACACATATATATACACACACATACACACTATTGGCAAAAGGAATTGGGAAGATGTAGAAAAAATCCCTTTCCACCGATTTTTTTTCAATTTGAGTGTTGCTTTTGAAAAGGCACTGCAATATTCATTGATGTGTTTGAACTAATTGCTGACATAATTTGATCCTTTTCTTTTTCTCATATAAGTCATTCCTGGAACATTATTTCCGTTCATGTACTTTGCTGACTTTCTCACTTTGAAGAGTTATTCACCTATAATGAACAGCTATTCACCTATAATCCAAATCACTGTTTGCCCAGATGAAAAATGGAATTGTAGGCTGTAGAAATTTTAGGAAAGAATGCATTCTGGCCTCAAGAAACCATGAAGACATATAAAAAATCCATTGCATAGGCTGGAAAAATCAGTTCCTGGCTGCATTGCAGATGCAGAGGCCAGGAATTATGGTGTTTTTGCACAACTAATAAAGCTAGGCATAAAATAATTCCCTCTTTTCTGCGTTGTCCCCAACAAAAAAAGCGGTAGGTCATTCAGTAAATTCCTCATCTCTTAAAGGAATAGGTCATTTGGTTGAAATAAAGAAATTTTCCATCCTGCTGCTGCTGCTCATTTTTAAATGGTATTTTTCCCCTCAACGCAGGGCTACAGAGTAAACCTTGCCCTGAAATGAACACAGCACTCTTTAACACATCTCATACATATGAAGGTAGATACATAAAGCAAAGCATTTTTTAAAAAGCTGTTAAATTAAACATGTCTCAACTTTACAGACAGCTCGATAAATGGACAAAAAGAGCTTTGAAAACTTTCTTTGATGAAATTTTCAGTAATTGCCATCTCTGCTGCTCTTTGTGGATGAGTTTCATTCTGTTCTGGAGTAATCCATTAAAGTTAGAGGAGGGAAGTGCTGGTTCATTAAACAGCTAAGGAGGTGACACCACTGAGTTGGAGCTTCCAAATCATGTTTGTGAGCCTGTTAAATTGAAAATTCTGTTGCCAAAGCAAAATAGCAATCGTTATAGAGGAGAACAACAAACAGGAAAATATTCTAAGACTTCAAACTACATTCCAGAAATGCAAGTAACTCGGTTTTCTCTCCTGAAAACTGTCCTGGAAAGGATCTCCACCTGGGCTTGATATTGTATTTCAATTGCTTTGCTTGTAAATACAACCCTGACAGAAGAGAAAAACAATAAGCACTGAAGACATCGAAATTTACAGATTGATTTGCTCTAATGGATCTCTTCTTCTCAAGAGAAGGTAGAGAAGAGAAAAGCCATAGTTTGCAAACTTTTTAAAACTGGTGTAAAAGGAATTTGTCAAATGAGTTTGCTCAATTAAGTCTCTGAGGACTAAGCTTTCTCATTATATTGCTTTGTGGGAAGCATCCAGGTGCATGTAGAAAGAATACAAGATCAGTTCTGATGGTACACCTGAAATGCAAGTATCTCATTACGTTATAGTACTCCAACTCCATAGACATGCTATATTTTCTACTATTTTCTGGTCGGAATAGTAGTAGTGAGAGGAATCACATTACTCAAAGGGTCTTTTCCTATAGAAAAGTTTATGGAACTTCCATTTTTTTTAATCATTAATAATAATCTCTGTAGGTTTGTTTTGTTCCTTCTAGCCTCCATCAGAAAACTCCATGCCAAGGGCATAGCTTGCTAAAACTTGGGATTCACTCAACCAGCTCTTTTCTGTTCATTGTCGGACTACAGAAAAACAACAGAGAAATGTGACATTCCTTCAGTTTGCTCTACGGCAGCAGCCTGCTGGGCTTTTGTGCTATTACCACTTGTGTGCCAGGCTGCAGCACACACGAAGCAAACAACATATTTCCCAAGGAGTAAATGCTCAGCGCTGCCCTGGCAACCCGTGGGTTTCTCAAAGATAACATAGCACATGCTGCAGAACTTCTTTGTAGGCACAGATTACAACACAGACTCAGCAAGTGGATTTTGGGATAGGACTATTTCTTATAACCTCCTAGCACTTTGCTCAGTTCAGTCATGAAAGGAAATTTTAAAGCGCACATAATACTACAGCAGTCTACTCCCCACAACTTTTACTGATGCTCTTTGTTGTGGTTTAAACCCTGTTGGCAACTAAGCCCCACAGAGCTGCTCCCTCACTCCCCCGCAGGGATGGGGGAGGAATCGGAAGAGCAACAGAGAAAACCAGTGGGTGGAGATAAAAGATAGTTTAATAGTGAAAGGAAAAGCTGTGCACCCAAACAAAGCAAAAGAAGGCATTCATTCCACTTCCCATGGGCAGGCAGGTGCTCAGCCACCCCCAGGAGAGCAGAGCTCTATCATGTGGGTACTTGGGAAGACCAGCACCACCACGCTGAACATCAACTAACTGCCTGCCTGCCTTCCTTCCCTTCCTTCCTTCCCCAGGTGTGTATGCTCAGCATGACACCATTATTATGGAATAAGTGACATTCTGTAACCACAGTGCTATGGACAGCTGGGGCCAGCTGTCCAGGCTGTGCCCCTCCCAACTCCATATGCACCCTCAGCCTCCTCACTGGTGGGGAGAGGAACAGAAAAGGCCTTGGCCCCGTGTAAGCTCCGTTCAGCAATAGCAAAAACATCTCTGTATTATCAACACCAAATCCCAAACTGAGCTCCATACCAGCTACTGTGAAGAAATTAACTCTATCCTAGCCAAACCCAGCACACACTTTCTCCTACAAACGTTGACAAGATATATATGCCTTTTTGTGTTTGTGTAAAGCTTGGCAAGAATTGATGACTTCATTCAGAGGAGTTGCCAAACACCTGTATTTCCTCTAGAAAACAGTGGGAGCTGCAGAAAAGGAGTTTGTCTTCTGAAAAAAAAAAAATCCCCTCTGCAAAATGCAATAGCTGCTTCAGTAATGCCAATTGACACTAAACCCCAATGATTTAGGTGCTTAGAGAACCTTTTCTATGCAGGTGGATCAGCAGGAGGCAAAGAAGCCCTCCTACAGTTTTTGTTCTATCCCTTCTCCCCATTAGCTACAGCTACTGACACATTTCAGCTTCCAGATCTACTAATAATATTCAAGCCCAACATGTAGATGAAAAGGTTGTTTAGGTGCCTTTCCACAGAGATGAAATTAAAAATGTTCCATCAAAAAAATACAAAGCCTCTAATCCTCACCACTAACCTAAGGTTAGTAGAAAAGCTTAGTTAAACACATGGAGTAATTTTCTTAATCAGCCAGCACTTCAGAAAGACAGATGCTTCTGTTTATGTTGGTCTATTATCAAGTCCTTTGGTGTCTGAATAATTCTTACGCCTATCCTGAAATTTCATTTACATAAATTTCTTCTGTATTATTCTGCCTTTTGTGACAGATAGTACAAGTATTTTTATTTGGTTGGTTGGCTTATCCTTATTGGCCTTGAGAATCACAGTATTTTGTGCATTTCCTGTATCTTTTATCCAACTGTAGTGATCAAAAATTAGGAATAATTACACCACGTGTATGAAAATCAAAAGCTGTATAAGAACTAATTCTAGTCTTGAAACTTGTGCAGGAAACCCACTGCTGTATCTGTTTTTTATTTACCAAAGGTCATCTGTTAGAGCTTTCTAGAGAGGCTTATGCAAACAATGTAAATCACAGGCTGGCTGAGGCTGCCAGGGACCTCTGGAGGTCATCTGTTCCAGCCCTCCACTCAAGCAGGGCCAAACAAAGCTGTGCAGGACCACGTCCAGAATGCTTCTGAGTATTGCCAAGCATGAAACCTCCACACCCTCTCTGGACAGCCTGTGCCAGTGCTCAGTCACCTCACAGCAAAGGGTTTCCTGCTGCTCAGACAAAAGTCTCCTGTCTCAGTCTGCACCCGTGGCCTCTGCTCCTGTCACTGGTCACCCCTGAAAACCTCCCACTCCTCTTTGCACCTTCCCTTCAGGAATTTATGTACACTGAGATTCGCCTGAGCCTCCTCGTCTCCAGGCTGAACAATCCCAGAGTCCCAGCCTTTCCTCACGGGACAGATGCCCCAGTCCCCTAATAACCTTTGTGACCCTTGTGTGCTCTCTCCAGTATGTTCACAGCTCTTGTGCTGAGGAGTCCAGAACTGGGCACAGCACTACAGGTGAGGCATCACCAGTGCAGAGTAGAGAGGATGGAGCAACTCAATGCTGTTACTTGTCACATAGATCTAAGTTATATAATAGCAGAACAGCTAGGGCGGAAATCTGAAAGCTCCAACTTTGAAATTATGCATCTTGATATTGATTTCATCAATATTGCCTTACAACAAAATGCCTAAGAAAAAAAAAAGAGTGAAACAAGACAGAGCTTATTCCATAATATGTAGATTCCATAGGTAAGAGTCTTTATATCTTTGTGTCTGGTTAAATTAATTAATTACCCCAATTCTCTGTTATTGGTTGAAAGAAAGATTGAGGACTCAATTACTCTAATTTTAATTTCTCTTAGTGATTCTGGGCATCAGATAGACCAAGGTTTGACTGTATTGGCTTCACACACATAAAAAAGGCTTTCCTTCGTATCCTTAAGTATATTTCACACAAAACATCATTTTGGCAGTCTAAAACTAAACAAGGTTTTAGAAACTTTCATGGCAACAGCAATGATTTATTTTTTGACTATGCTTGCTTGAGCAACAGGATGCTGAACGCCATCTTTTCATCTTTTATGGAGAGGTTTTTCTATAATGTTCTAGTGAAAGTGTAAAAAAATGCAAAAACTTTATTAAGAAAATAACTTAATCTTGAGAGGAACTTTATTAAGAAAAGAACTTAATCTTTTTTTCTGTTCTCCACGTCCCATTCTTTTATTTCCCTTACTAAAAATACAGCCCACAGCCACTCTTAAGTAAAGCAGTAAATCAGAAGAGCTGTGCAAAATTTAGCTGAGATAAATCTAGACAAATTACTCAAGCCTACTTCCAGATTGAACCAACATGACCCTCTTAGTATAATATCAGCTCACTGTGTATCTGCTTTAGCAAAAATCTCTGTTGGCACCCAGCATGCAAGCAATTTCCCCCCTTGCACTGAGTAGCTATTTAAGAAACACAAATAACAATAGAACTCCAATCCATTGCTACTGTCCATGTCTATTCTTTGAATCATGAGTAAAGTGAAATAAATATACAGTAGAGTGACTAGGCTCCACAAGCAAGATTACACAATGCAAGAGTGGTATCAATGTTCCTTGGCCAGCATTTCTCAAGTGCTCCAAAACAATTAATCTTAGAGAACAGGTTCCCAGTCTCCCTGAAGTCAAGAACTTTCTTCAACTAATAGATGATCAACCCCCAAAATACGGGCTGTAGCTCATCAAATTACCTACTAGCAGTATTAATCTGGTAAAGAGCTTGCAAGTCTTCTTGCACTGGCAGGCTTATGCCACAATTAACAGACAAAACAAGAACTACTTATTACAGCTATTACTCTCAGGACCAAGGGGGTGTTTTGTGACCAAAAATTAACTGAATCAACCCCATTTTCCCATTCATCTTTCAGAAAACTCTGGATACAGCCATCACTAGCCTACTGCACAGTCCTCACTATAAACAGTTGTATTCCACCACATAACAAAGGATTCTTGAAATATCTGAGTTTAAGGACTAATAAACCTGTTGAATTTATATGTTGATTCCATTATAGAAGCTAATACGAACTTATGTGTCTCTATCAAGAACCATTATACCATCACAAATCATAACACACATTTCTATATTCAAAATATAGAGTACATTCTAGAATCTTCTTGCTTAAAAGGTGCTGTAAACATGTAAGACAGTGCTACATGGCTCATCAGCCTTCATATTCTACCAGTGCCTAATACTGCCTTCTCTTTATCTCTACATACAGTACAGAAAATATAAAAGAAACAAATTCCTTCCAGCCTTCAGCTTTAAAAACTAATTCACATTAAAATATGACACTGACTTGTAGTAGAGCAAGCCAGGTGAAACAAACTGCTCTAGCCAGGCTTTGACAGACAGCTTCAATCAGCCTACTTATCCTCCATGTGGAAGGTGTAATCCAGGCTGCTGCCAGTTGCTTCCCTAAAAGGCTCTTCCTCATTCTGTACATCAGTATTGCTACGGCAACAACTCACTCAGTAGAAATCCATTGTGAAACATGTTGGAGACAGATAAGGATATGGGAAATGTGCTTCTTGCCTGTATTTGTACCATTCTGCTCCTTCTCACAGTCCTGCTAGCACAGAGTAACTGCTGTACTCTGAAACTCAGGCTGCAGAGCTGACTTTGGACCACCAGCAAAAATTCTACCCCAGCTTGCAACAGCTGGAGATGGCACAGACCCACCCTGTCTGGGAGCACAGCACCATGCTAGGTAAACGTCAGCCACGCAGGAGCCTGCACTTGCCAAAATAAACAAGGCTTCTTCCCCTGACCGAAAGGAAGCTGTCACCAATCCCATAAGGGCCCTAAGAGACACATAAGCCTTTGTTTTTATTGCATTTTTGTGGTTTTTCTTTTATTTTAAATTGTACCACAGAACCTTTTCTGCTCAGATCTTTTCTTTAAAGGAAGAAAACCAAGCAAGTCCCCACAAAACAAACAAAACCAAAAAACCCAAAAAACAACCAGCCAAATAAAACAAAAAAGCCAAACAAAACAAAAAAGGCCAAACCAAAAAAAAAACCAAAAACAAATCCCAAAAACCCCAACAAAACCCAAAATACCCCAGACAACCAGAAAACCAAACCAACCAAAAAAACCTCACACAAAAGCAGCTCCTAGCATATGAAACATGCACTGTATAAACTGCAGTGGTTATAAATGTATTCTACAGCACAACAGAGATCAAAGGTTGGTGCAAGGAAGTCCGATAGAGCCTGCTTAGAGCTCATGTCAGCACTCAGAATTACTCAGAGAAAGCCCAGACACTCTACACTGACACCCTCCCATCTTCACAGTAGTACTTTATATATCTTTATTCTCCCTACAGTCATCCTCTGACATGTTGCTTACAACTGTCTTCCAAATAGACGTAAACATGACATATATATAAAGTTGTTAGGGATGTAAGCAGCAGTCTGGGGTGACATCCTACCAGGGCTCATCACTCTGACACCCTGGGGGACATCCATGTCCCCTGACTCCCTGCAGTGTAGGTCCTATGGCAGAGCTCATCCCTGCAGAATCCCTCTGTGGTTAATGAGGCTTTTTTTGGTGATCCGTTAAGGACTTGAGGATGGTTAAGTTACACACCCTAAAATCACTCATTTCTTTCCTCTCAGTGTATACAAACTGCAAACTTCCCAGGACAGCAGTATCTTCTTTGCACCATGCTAGGCACAAAAGGGCTTTCTGACATGGTGGTAGTAAATAATAGTAATGGAGAGTGCCAGCTAGAGTAACAAGGAAGCAGTGACCAGCCATACTGACAACCTGGATAGAAGTACCACTAAATCAGAAGACCACTTCCTTGTGGCAGTGAGTCAAAACTAAATGGGTGTTCCCTGCTGAACTTTTATGGAGATCAAACTGTGCTGAAAGACACCACATAAGTCAGCTGATAATTCCTCCCAATATACTTCGGAGCATCCTGTCTTCTTTAACATCCTCACTAACAATTTCTGTCATCTTATTTCCTCAATCATAATAATTTTCCTCTCAAAAAAAAAATATTTATGGATTCGCCTTTTTTTCCCCAAGTAACTTCTGACTGTATGAATTTTTAGTTTGCTTCAGAATTTTCTTTCCTTAGAGACAAAGAAACCTTAAAAATACAGCTTTACTGACTTTATAGTATTTTATTTTGTGTTTAATCTTTCTTTTTTGAAAGATTTTTTCTGGTTTTTGCAAAAATATCTCTTCAAAAGATTTTTTTTCCCAACTGTGCAAATTCATCAGTACTTGCAAATAAGCTAAAGCATTTAAAAAATTGAGAGGGTTTTTTTTAAGAAATGTAATAATTTATCCTGATAGCAATTATCATCTTCCATTAATGAAATACTTAAGGATTCCAATACACCGCTTTAGATGCAATAATCTGTAAAATCCTTAGATGGCATAAATTTGCTTAATGCCACTGAAATAAATGAACCTGCACAATTTTCCACCAGTAAAATCTTGGCATATACATTTTGTACAGCAAAGCTTGCTGGTCAACAGCAACAGTTGTTGGAATTAAAGATTCTCTGTATCAGTTCTCCATGGTATCACAATATAATCAGCAACTCTAAAGCAATGTAAAAAGCAGAATCTAAAATAACTGTCAGAGCATTGCCTTTTTGCATTATTCATACCAATATCAAAGGTTAGACTTTAACAAAAAATAAAAAAACCCCTAAACATTAGCACTGTAAAACTGTGTCTCATGTATGCTCTTTCAGCTCTTTCCCATTTTTCATAAATGGAATATCACATTATCTTTTAAAATACGTTCAGTGAAATCATAACATAGCTGACTCATATTCTGAGATACACATTTAGTGGCTGTACCTTGTCATAATCCTAAAGACTATAAATGATTGGTCTTCAAGAAAATGCCTTTCTCTGACAAACTCTTACCATTAACAAACCAGTGGGTTTCTTTTTCTAGATCAGTTCTAAGCTTTATTCTTTTTCCTTTCAATGTTCTTGAAAACAAAAGGGAACATTGTTTTGGTGGGACTTTGGTGTTTTCTGTGTTACAGAGAGGGATGCATTGGTACAAAATCAAATTTCCCAAGAAGGTAAATCACCATTCTCCATTCCAATGGATCTTGCACTTACAAATATGTCTATGGTGTAAGGTAGTCATTAAGCACATGACGTATAGACAGGGCTTTTTTGCTTTGTTTGGGCAGGGGTAGTGGGAGGGGATGACAGGGGGGTGTGTGTGGGTGTATAGTTTTTCCTGCCATCTGGAATGTCAATTGGTTCTATTTTTTGTTCTATTTGATATCCATAGAGCTTTGTTGTGTTCCACCTGTGGAAACATACACTGCCTAGGGTTCCACTGGTGTTCTCTCTCCCTTTTTTCCTTCCCTTCTCTGGTTTTCACCAGTTTCCTAAATGTACCACAGCCTACAGTGTGGAACAGAAGCTCTCTCTGCTCTCTTCATTTTATGCCAGGCTTACCACCAGCAGCTTTCTGTTGTTCTTCCTATTTGTTCCAAGATTTATTACTAATCACAGCCAGGACATTGTTGTCATGTCACTGGATTCCCTCCTAGCTCTTAAATTTCTCACCTGGACTGAGCACACACACGAGGGACTCACTGTGTTGAGCAAACATGATGTTTTCCTGACTTCATGTTATTGTCCAACTGATCTAAAAAAATATTTGCCTTCCTTTGTGTTCTGAGGACTCTAACACATGCACGCAATGTCACACAGGAACTTCCAACAGAGTTATTTGGGTCAGGCTTGCAGCGCTGAAAGGACGAGCAAACTGTGAAAAGAACAGAAGACTCAAGCCTTTCTTACTGCATTAACAAGAAATCCTTTACTGTGTGGGTGGCAAAGCACTGGAGCAGGCTTCCTTGGGATCTTGTGGATGCCTCATCCCTGGCAATGTTCCAAGGCCAGGCTGAACAGGGCTTTGAGGAGCCTGGTCAAGTGGGAGGTGTCCCTGCCCTGTCCCCTGCAGCTGGGGAAGGGAGGGGTAGCAGTAGATGATCTTTGAGGTCCATAACCCAAACCATTCTGTGATCTATGATTGTAGCTGCTCTACCTGCTTGCTTCCTAGAACTTCCAGGTGGGCTTTCAGTCAGGAAATACCACTTTGGCCTGTTTTGTGTATGGGTGCAGTCAGAGGGCTGAGTAATGAATCAAATCAAATCTCAAGCTGTATCTGGCACATTCATAGCCTGTGACTGAAAGCAGCAGTGAGAACTCCTGTAGTGATCCATTATACCTATCAAAGTCTGCTGTATTCTGTATTCCATTAGATGTTCAGTTACAAACTATTCCCCCGGACTTTTTACCAAGTGTGGGGATTAATAAAATGTAATCACAGAATGACCTGAACATGCTGCACATACTGGGTCCCACTCACTCCCCTCCTTCCTGATCTGATAAGGACCTAGAATTCTTTGAAGTTCTGATGAATTTTAAACCCACTAAAGCTTTCTGGCAAGCTTTCAGCCAGACCAACAGATGCCCTGAGCACCAGTTGAGACAGGACATTTTGCATACTTTATTTTGCTTTCGGAAATATGACTTCACATACAGAAAAACCTGGGCAGCACCTGTCTGGCTGGGACTTGATTATTCACCAGTATCAACAGGAAAATTGTAAACTTCAAGGTTCCTTTAAAATTATGCAGACTTCCCTAAGGAAACTCAGCAAAGTGTCACTACTTTCAGTGACTAGAAAGTTCAGGATATCCTAGTGCTAAGATAAAGGCTGAAGTGGTTTTCTAGAGGCTCACAACAAAGATGTTCCCAATTCTGTGTAGCTTCCCCATGCTACAAGAGGTAGCCACCTCTCTGAACCACCAGATTCACCCCAAGGCTGCACCCCAAGGCTGCAGCATCTCTGACATTAAGGTGCACTGATGAGCAGGTGCAGCAGGAGACCCAAAGCAGAATCCACTGTGTAGCCCACCAAGCACTGCAGAATCTGAATCCAGTCAAACTCCCTACAAAATGGTATCTAATCCTAGATCACACAGTATCAATGAATTTTAAATGCTAATATTTTGCCAGCATGGAGCTGATGAAACAGGCATATTTTAATGAAATGGATGCTGCAATGTTCACACATAAAAGGACTTGCTATTCCTATTGCTCATAGTTTTGCATACAAAGAATTTTAATACATATGTATAATGCCCTCCATATTCAACTTCTAGCCAAAACATACTTTAAAAAATTCTATACATATATTTTATTCAAATTATCTACTCCAGATAATAGAACTGAGGCCAGGAACAGTCTAATTTCAAGTTGGAAAGTATTATTAGTATTTCTGAACTACCTCAGATAATACATTAAGCTACATTCTAAACACAATTCAATTGTAAAGTTTTATCTTAAATACGTGTACAACTTAGTTTTGGATGAAAATTGCTTTGAGGGAAGCAAAGAATTTTATCCATAGGAAGCTGGTGCATGGTACAGCTGCTAGGAGGGAGACTGCCAGTACAGCAGCACCTCTCCCTTTGCTATAAAGGACAATTAGAAATAATACTGACTTTGAGTAAGTCCATAGTCCTGTCCCCTCACACTGTTTTGCATGACTACAGGAAAGATCTGATAAATTTCTTGCACTGTTACACACAATATTCAAAGTGGCAGAAGACTGTGATGGAAACTGAGCATAGGTAAAACATAGCTGAATAAATCACACATTTCCTTGCCACTTCAATGCAGTGGTAAGGATATGAGGCAAACCCAGTTTTATCGTGGTTTTTTCCTAACAACTTACAAGAAAAATTACCAACCACCACATAACTTGCTTTGATACTGTAAAGATGTGCACATTTGGGCTCCCTTTGAACTAAAGGTAGCATAGCCCTTGAACACAGATGAGAAGCAGACAGTACTCAGTAAGACAGAGAAAACTGTGTTAAGAGTTGGCGGTTTTTGTTTCTAGATTTTCAGCCAGAAGTAAATGCATTAGATAAAAAATAATGAGTTGATATTTCTTCACTTCAAATTCAATGTTGGTATTAATTTAATCCATTTTTCAGCAGTAAAGGTGGAATACATCATCTCCAGAGACCCCCTTGCAATGTTAACTGCTCCACAAGTCTAATTCACTGCTTTTTAATAAATATTGATATTTTTCACCAGGTCACTATATTGAACTGAAATTGTTAGATTACAGATTTTATACTGAAGAGATAGATAAAAAACAAAAAGAAAGCAACATTTCCCACCTTGTGTTTCTGCAGTCCAGGCAATTTTCTCCTTAACTCTTGGCAAATTATTTTCTACTCACTATCATGCCAGTTTTTCCCCTGCCCAGTACTGCTGTGGTTTTGATCACCCTACCACATTTCTTTGATGTTGTCTATTAAAACTGAGATTTTTTAAAGATGTGTGCCCATATTGCTAACAAAGGACAAATTTGCTAACTTTAAGCATCAGACTTAAATACCCAAGCTGCTAAAAGAATTGATGGCTCTTCCAAAACCAAATTAATTCTAAATTAATGATGTAAGGCATCAGCAGGTAAGCCAGGGCCAAAAAAAAATCCCTGAGCATCATGAATAACGAAGCTTTCCTGTGACATTCCTGAAAAGACTTTAAAGGAAAGCAGACTTTTGCCTGTTCTGATGCACACAGTTACTCAGGCAAAGCTCAGAACCTTAAACACCACATGAAGTAACAGAACACACATCTTACAAACATGTCTCATGTTTGGTTTCACAGCTGATCTTTGCAGATGACATAAATGACCAGTGGTAGGTTGAACCATACTTTCTTAGATTTCTTATGTTTCCATGCTGAACTTCAACACACGCTTTTTCTACACAGGTTGAGCACAGCACATGTATCACAACATGCTCCCCTGAAAACAATATGGTATAGCTTTACATTACTTAAAATCTTTTCTTTTTTAATGCTGTTTAAAAGATCAAATCCCTCCAAGGTGCCTCATTCAGTAGCTTATTATTACTACTACTACTTAGTAAGTTTAAGATTCATTCTCTTTTGATATCACTACATTCACAGGAGATAAGAAAAGAGGCTGAGAATTTGGTTTCAGAGGCTAAAACAGTCTCTATTCAATTTTATTGTGATAAGAATTCTCTAGAGTAACTGGCTATCTTGTGAGGGCAAAGAAGAGAAAGGCAGCCAATGCAAGATTGCACATAATTCACAAAGAAAATTCGAGAAGCTTAATGTCCATTTTAGTTCTCTCTGAAAATGCTAAATGATGTTGCCAATATTCAGCACTGGGCTTCTGATACCCAAAGTGAAGTTCCAGGCAGCCACATTTTCTGCCAAAGATAGCACTGGGGTACCAAACACAGGCAAAAGCAAGAGATGTTATCACACTGCCTTTCCCCTGCTGGTACTACAGCCAGAACACATGGGTAGCTATCTGAGCAAGGTGACTTGTTAGTCTCGAACCAGGTACATCAAACATGTTCAGAAAATGACACTCCTTCCTTCAGCTAAACAGCACATGCATGAGTGAGACTAGAATAAGAGCTTGAGAGCTGCACTTCTGGTTTTAGCAGGGTTTTTTTTTTCTTTTAAAAACTCCATTCACTTTCACTAAGTTCCACAGAACATTTTGCTGTTCCCCAGTGCCTTTTATACTGCCAAAGCACTGTACATGGAACTAATTGCTTTGCAACCAGAAAGGTCAGCTAAGGACTGGGCTCCCAAAAGCACGTTCATTTTATTTCTTTAAAATGTAATTCATATGATTGGAAACTTTCCTTTGTAAATTTCATCTTAACAGACTTCTTATAACATATTCCTCATGAATTAATATTAACTGTTTCTCTGAGCTGCTCCAGACATCAGACAAGCTGTTTTCCTTCTGTTCTGAGTCTAATAGACTAGGGAAAGCTGTGATTTACAGTGTTCAGCTGCACTGAAACCATTGGTCTGAAGAATTTATCAATCTACACTATTTCTGCTAATTTTTTTTTTTTTTTGGTGCTGCAAAAGTAACAAACAATTTCTATCCTCAGTGTGGTCCTCTCTGCTGTTACCTTCTGTCCCTCTCAACTCTGGACACTACTGTCCTCAAACTTGCTTTTCAGAGCTGCTTTCATATTTTACCTCAAACTTGCTGAATATGGCAGCACCAGTATGGAAGAAACCTAATAGGAGCTCCCATACAAGCTACTAACAACTGCAGTAAAGAAAAAAAAGTCCAGATATATAGCAATTTAGTGTTAGCTTCTGTACAAACATAAGCAGGGGAAGCATAAATTCCACAGCAACTGAAGAATTAAATTATCCCCAGGCTACATGACAGTGAAGGCTACTCAGATATCAAATGAAAACTTCCATAAAAACAAGAACTGCAAGTTCTCATCACATTTTTTGTTGTAAGAAAAGTATTCAGCAAAGTTGGGAGCCAGTGAAAGCTGAGACTGATGTAAAGAGGTTTATTGATCTTAGTGAAGTGTGAAGATTCATTAATACCCTCCGCATACGATATTTGTGTTTTAAAACAAACGGCCCGATGACAGTTTCCCTTAAAGACACAGAACTGCACTAAAACTACATGATGCAGGGGATTGAATTTGCCAAGGTTTTCCATGACTTTTGCCATTTTGTCTGCAAAGAGTCCATATCCAGCCATATCCTTTTGGTATCTACATCTTCGAGTGCTCATGAAAATAACTTGTCCCATGAACTCTCCCCCTTTGCATGTAGTGTGCATGGGTGGAGGGGTTTTATATGAAAGGAAAGAAAATCCCTCGCAGCAGCATCAGGGTTTTGTTTTGACTCTAGGTGTAACACCTGTTTTGCCATATTGCTTCCTCATAAGACACTTATAAACATATCAGAAACTTTAAAAGTTATTTCAATCATGAATACCTTTCACAGTATAGTCATGCTTACAAATTTTATAGAACTGCTGTGATCTGACTGCAGAATATATTTTTGATTAATCAGACCCAAGGTTTTAATAATGAAACAGCAGGTGGGGTAACTACAAAATTAAAACTCTTAACAGCCTCACAGTAATACAGCCATAAATATAAAAGAGTTGAAAACAGCTCATTTGCATTTTTGAAAAACATTCTCAACAACTTTGCATTTCTGTTCCCAGAAGAGGGCGATGTTTCCGCCAGCTGCGAGGCTCCCGCTGCCTTGTCACGGGAAGGCACATCCCGTCACTCATGGCAAAGGGTTTTACCTTTCCCTTGGGAAGCAGCTGCTGCTTTTCTAGAAGCAATTTCTGGAGCTGTAGGATCTTGTTCAGAGACTGCACACGTGCTTTGATCAGCTGCTAAACATCGGGTATTTCCCGTGCGAGGAGACTATCACTAAGAAAATGGTAAAAGAGGCTTGTCGTAACCCTGCCATTTGAACAGTCACCTTTTGTTCCCATGAACATCTCTGAGTCAGTTCTGTCCTTTCAATTAGCAGTGGTTCAACATTTGGGATATACAGAGTTTTCTTTTTTTTTTTTTTTTTAAAGCGATCTCCTCCATGTATTTTAAGGATTTTGTAAAAAAAATTAAAACTAAGTCTGCAAATCCATCCTCACTGTAATTTATACTGCTCAGGCTTAAACTGCCACCAGATTGACATTGTGTAACTGACACCAATTAAACTGGGGGCTAAAAAGCTGTGCTAATGAGAACAGAATCAGTCTAGGTATTGCATCAAAGTTTAAGATGTTTTCAAAACAGTGACTTTTTATTTTCCTAGCTGAAGGAAAACTTCTCCTTCAAACAGTGATTGCAGAAACATTTCCAGGTCTAAACTGCTGCATCATAAATGAAGGCACTATGATTTATTCCTAGAATTTGTTCTCTTCTACCTTTTTCTCATTATATAAAATGCCAACCCTGAGAAAAATGCAAACAGAGTCCAGAAAGGACTCTGTTTAATACTTTTCCTTTTGTATAAGAATACCTACTAAATATATATACACACATACATATAAATACCTTCTTCTGAGATCTCCTCTTTAATCAACTTTTAATGGAAATTATTACTCAAAACCAAAATAACCTATTCTGTGGACAGACTGTTAGTTGTATCCATAGCAGGGTTGAATTTTACATATATCAGCTCTTTGCTTTCAGCCTCAGGGTTTTGGGAAAAGAAACAAAAGCTTTTGACAGAAAATTGTTTACAACACTGACTTATATAAGAGTTAAAAAACTAGAACATTAGACAGATAAGTTTCTTAAAAAAGACAGAAGAAAACAATTTATTTGATAAAGAAAGCTAAGTACTAAGAGCAAAATGTACTGAAGCAGAGACAATAAAAGGATAATGGAAAAGTTAGGCAGGGTGAAGTAACACCATGAAGAGTGATGAGATTAGTGGTAGGAAAGACTTGCCACTGCTCTTCATAAGTATTCAGAATTGGAACAGAGGCAGCCTGGATCAGCTGATGCCATGTAATGCAGCAGCAGAGGGAAAGATCAGCTTCTTAGGATATCTCAAGTACTCCTTCCATAATTCAATTTAAAAAACCCCCAAACATCCAAAATGAAAATAAAACAAAAACGAACCAAAGCAAAACAGAACACAGAAGGAGCCTCAAATCAAAGGACCACAAAACCCACAAGCAATAGAACCAACCTATGCATTTACAGGAACCAAAAGCTAATGATTTAATGTGCCTACATGGCTTGCTGTAATCCCATAAAACTGATGATCAATGATGGACAGTCTGTCAAGGGCCTAGACATCCCCTGTTCTGAGAAATGCAAAAGTATGGGAGCAGTTGTCGTGCCAGAATATTCCTTTTATGCTATGAGAAGGTAGACTGAGTTTCTAAGAATTTTCTCTTAGAAGGCAAGAGATTTAACTCTTTGCAGACTTATCCTAAAATATTCTTTAGCATTAGAGTGATTGTATATACGATTGACCAGAACAGCAAATAAAAACAAGCTCTTTCTCCTTTCAGAAGACAGAGCCACTGCACTGACCCTAAGATCCTGCTGGAAGTACTCCTGAGCTCTGCATAGAACACGTGTCCCACCATAATCTTGGTTTGTCTGCCCTCTGCCATTTCATCCCATGACTACCAATTTAGTGAGATTAAACAGATTACCTCCACCTGCATCCTACCAGTGCACTGACCAACTGCAATTGCCCTGCCAAAGCAGATCCAGCTGTACACAATCCAGAATCTCCCATATGAAAGAAAACACTCGTAAATTCTGTTAAAATGGGAGGAGACAAATGATCAGGAAAGGCAAGGATAGTTAATAAAGTTTTGACTACTTTTCTTTAATCACAACAGTCCCGCACAGGATAATTGATTCAAAAAAATCTCTCTATGTCTGTAGGTAGTTAACACCTGTAATTGGCACAGGTGTAGGTAGTTAACACCTGTAATACCTATAGGTGCCATGGAAGGGTATGGTTTAGGCTTCATTAAAGAGCAGTATATTTTGTATATATTACACAGGTGTTTACTCAGCTGTTTCATGTACTGGGATCACCAAAGTGGCTTTAAACTAATGTAAGGTAAAACCAGGTTCAGATAACAAATATCTTCAGGTGGGACTGAGGCTTGTGAAGGAGCAGCTTGTGGTTTGTCACGGGTGCAGCCATGCCAAAGAATCTGCTAACAGAGGTGGAAAACAGAAATGCACCCAATTTTCCCATTTCATGCATTTTTAAGGAACTTGAGAAGTTACATCTGAAGGGTGTAAAAGGTCCTGCATAAAGAAGACCAAATGGATCCAAATCACTGTCTAAGTAGGAAAGTTCATTTCATTTTGAAGAATTCTGTTTAGTTCTAATGAGTTCTGTATGTAGAGATGGGAGAAGTGACTGCCAGATGGAATTTATTTCACACTGTCTGAACTCTTTTCCCCAGAGAACCACAGGATTCTAACTACAAGGGGAAAGAATATTAAGAAATGGAAGGGGTCTCATCTGTTGATTGTATTATACTCATTCAGTGTAACTATTCTGTTTTACTTTGAACCTGGAACAGAATTCTGAAGGAATAAAAAGTTAAAAAATATTTTAAAAATAAAGA
Source organism: Leptocoma aspasia (assembly GCA_013399835.1). Lineage (NCBI taxonomy): Eukaryota > Metazoa > Chordata > Aves > Passeriformes > Nectariniidae > Leptocoma > Leptocoma aspasia. The sequence goes on from VXAX01003556.1 coordinate 4,580,612, forward strand.
AAGAAAATGTGCATATTCATTCATAGAATAACCAAGATAGATGGTGTTTGAAGGTACAAACCAACCAAAGCCTGACTAGAAATGCCCATGTAATCCATCGTTCAGCCTTTATCATTTCAGCCTCATTTGTTCAATATTGTTGTATTCTTGGCCTCTTCAGAGACTCTGAATAACCACAACATTATTGATTAGAAGGATAAGCTAACTCCAAGATGAGGAAAGAGGATGTAAACACCAACTCATTTCATACAGATTATCCATGTGCTGGGAGATGCCAATAGATTCTGGTTATGCAAGAGTCACTGAGAACAAATCTAAAGCACCCCTTGGATTGGGAAACTTCTGACCAGACCTGTCAAGGGGTACAAAGAGATACAGCAGCAGTTCCCCAGGGGCTTCTGATTCATTGTAAAGCATGAGGAGATGCCAGAGGAGACTGTACAAAATTGCAAGCAGCATTGCAAAATTGTTGCCTCTTCACAGGAAGAGAGCACTCCGGCATTGAATGGTGAAAGTATTTCTTCAAAATAACATAGAGAATCTATTCTCGATCTGGAAGTTAAATTCAGACCTCCTCAGGCCCTGAATCTAAACCTCTGTTGCTTCACACATTCGGTATCTTTCACGACTGCACATTTCCAGTGCCTCCAGTATCCAGGTTAAAACAGGGATGTAGCTTAGAATAAAATTTTGAGTACCTCACATTCTATCAAAGACCATTGTCAATATAGTTCCTTTGTATCCAGATGGATACATCCCCATGAAATACACAGAACATGTTTATGTCACTACACTTCTCAAAGACAAACTGTGTCCTTCTGGCTTCTCCAGAACATAAAAGGTATTTGTCAAAATTACTTAAAACACAACACACACACAATGTTTGGTAACTACTGGCAGGTTTGCACATCCAAGTGCTACCCTGGCAGTTATAGCTGGGCCAGGGGCCCAGAGAAAACAGCTACAGCATTCAAAGATACTGCACCAGACATACTGAGAATGATGTCCCACTTGTCCAAAGAGGGGAAAGATAACGGGAATTAAATTTAATTCCCCATAAGTAACTACTGCACCAAGTGTTCTGAGTGCAACATGAGTGTAAAGATCAAAAAAGTTAATTGACTCAAGACTACCAGCATTCCAATACTGAGCATTGCCAAGGCAACACCACAGCCTTCCAGTCAAGTTCACACTTCACCCTTTGGCTCAACTGGATTTGGCACCAGCACTTGCACAAAGTACGTAAGAAAAAATGTGCCCATGAACCTCAAGATCAATAAGTGGCCTTTTACAAGCAGAAAGGCTTCTGTGCATATCAAATTACAGTTGCTGTAAAAAGTCCACTATATCCTGCAGCTGAGTAGTCAAGCCTAATCACACATTTGACCTTTACAAATATACAAACATGATGGCAGGAGAGATTATTTTAATCAGATCGGAATGCATAATAGACACCAACACACAAATTATATGGATTATGCAATTATGCTTCTATCTAACATTTCAGCAGAAAGCAGTAGAGACTCCTGTCGCAATTGCCACAAATCACAACAGCACTCAGATTATAATTTAAAACACAGTTTATGAAACACACATAGATTTCCATTGGCTAAAAAAATAACTATCTCAGATTGACTTTTATAGCTGTGATAGCACAGGTCCTACTGCTGTGTGTCAAACAGCTTTACAGGCTCACTGATCCTTGCTGCACAGGGAGGGTACATTTGCAATTATTTTTGTTTTAAGATTTCTCTCCATCTCTGGACAGGGTGGGGAGCAGGAGCTCCAAAAAATGGTATAGAAAAAACCCAAATATTCTCAATACAGTGGAGTAACACAAAGAAAACACAGAAAAAGTGTTTGTTGAGCTAGCTCTACCATCACAAGCTGTGATCTCAGCCCTCATGAAAGCCTCCACATACATGTTAGGAACCAGAATCGATGACTATTGGATATGCTTAGGGGTGACCTTTGTGCAAGAAAGACAATGCTGAAAAAAGGAAACTAAATGAAGAGGAAGAGGGAAGGTTCCCAGAAACAACCAAGGAAATAAATAATTGAACCAGACAATGATTCTGTTGATTCTACGGCCACCAAGAGAATTATAACAAACCATTAATGGTGGAAAGTAGTCCCCCCAGGGATGGACATAATTATGAGTATCACTGGGCAATAATGAATCAAAGAAGAACAGAGGACAGGATTAGATTCAAGGCTGATCTCTTGGCTGTGGTGGAAAAGGCTGGAACCCCTGGTGGGTCAAGGCTGGAAAGGCAGCACGTTTATGGGCTGGCAGGTCAGGCAAGAGAAGTAAACTTATAATTACATTGAGTTAAATGTACATTGAGTTAAACTATATTAGGCTTCTACTTTCTTACTTTAATCAGGGCCCTACATGCCTACCTAAAATCTCCCACCATGTTCCTGGAGATACACCTCCCAGATTTTTTATGGGGTTACTGTAATGTGCAATATTCCCATGGGATCTCTGAAATTAGCATAAACCACACATTAGCTGTTGTTCCATACCACATATGCTGATTTTACTGCTTTGCTTCTGCTTTTCATCAAGCTAAACCTAAGTTCACTTTTGACCCTTGCCTCATTTCCAATCTATTTTAATGATCCAATAGCACAAAGCCTAGTAATTTATGGGTTTTTATAGTCACATGGAAATTAAATTGTTTTCTGTAGCAACACTGTGTAAGTGCTACTAATATTCCGGGAGGCACAAATTGGCAATTAAATAGATTTTTATAAAACCACCATTTTGTTAGATGAAAAGATGGGTAAAATAATGAGAACGTAATTTCAAATGCAGATTAATGGAAATGTAACTTGAACACCTTTTTGGTATTTTGTTTGGTTTTATTTTAAACTTTCTATATTGAAATACTGACTTATTCCAAAAGTATAAGAGGACATGTATTAGCTCTTCACTGTAGATACCATGCGCCTTGTATCTGAAATAAAATAAAAGGGGTTTAAAAGGATAAAAAGGAAACGTACATTGCTCAGGGAAAAAGCCACTGATGGATAACTGTTATTGAACCAGAAAGAAATAATGAGGCCATGGCTAGCAAGTGAAAAAGATGGGTTTAAGAGTGAACATTTAAACGACAGTGACACATTGCATCCGGATCCTTCCGTTCTTTCTCTGGGAATGCAAAAGACATGATAAACAAGAAAGGAGGAATTCAAGTACGTGGATCTAAGAAGAAACATGAAGTAAATTGCAGCCTGTGAGATGTGGTCTAATCAGGAAACTGACAGAACTGCTTAACATCCAGAATAAAGTCTATAGAAAGGATGGATTCGTATAGACAGAAAAGGATGCAGAAATACATTGCAGAAGGAGGAGCAGCACATGGCAGAAGAAAGGAAAGATACGCATGCTGACTGCAGGAGCACTGCCAATTTGTACTGAATTGAAAGATACATGGTTGGAATATTATAGGAAATTGCAGTAGAGCTCCAGGGCAAGATAAGAAGCCAGACATGGCAATTTAAAGTAGGGGAAAGGAAAGAGAAGTTAGAACAGTGATCAAGGAGGGTTGGGATGATGTACATCCCAGAGAGGATAAAGATTGCAGAATGATATTGAAAGAAAACATTTTTCCTGTGATTCTGAGGATATGTTCATAGCTACTTCCTGCTTGATATTAAAAAATGAGCAGAAATCACATGCTTAGCAAAAGAGCAGGTAGCTGATAAAAATGTGATGAAAGCTAACAGAGTTTGAAGACGTACAAGATGGCACTGCAAATTTATTTCATTCTCTTAAAGCAAATATTTTGGGCATATATAAAATGGTAAGATCTGCCTGAATCAAATCCCTTTTAGAAAAAAATTCTGAGTATACAGTTACATTTCAACTGAATCAGCATACAGGAATGAAACAAAATAGAGAAAGTCAAGGGCAACCTCAGGAAAGAAAAGAAGAGTTGCAGGGAGTTTCTAGCTCTGGAAAAAAAATCCATGTTCTGGATGTTCTGTTAGTATTGGCAGATGGGACCTCAGACACTAGAAGTACCAATGGCAAAGACCAGAGAACAATGCTATTGTGTAGGATCAGAGAGCAAAGTGGTATTGGTAGGGGCTGTCTTTTCAAGTGTGAGATGCATTCTTTCTCAAAAGAAACCTGATTCTGAACTCACTCTGATACCAGAAAGGTCAGCCCGCAGCCTAGGCAGTACAACCCTTATCAGCAGGGCTCAATTTTGCCACTTCCAGATTGATCTCTAACCTGACAAGTTATTTGAGGATGCCTCAGTTTTATTTCAGAAGCTGGACTAACATTTCATTACTGAGTAGTTTGTTAGGCCTTCATTTGCTATTTTTCACCTCCCTTCAACACATTCAGCCAAAATAGGACAGCCTGGTAATAAGAATGATCAACAGGGCAAGCACCAGACAACAAAGCTTCTCCATTTCATTTGACCTATCCACATGTAAATTTCCCAGTTCATATGTGGTAACGAGATTTAGAATATCTGATATTTAGTTACTGACAAAAACATGTAACAGCCCATTTACACAGTCTTATTGTGGTAATATATTGCAATTTTAAGTTTGGACTTTGTTATCGAGGAGCAACAACATAAAAAAAATAATTTAATAAAAATAGCATGCATTTACTTTCTTGTCAAATCAAGAAAGGTTTTCCCTTCACATGTTAGCAAAACATTTGACTTAATTTTTTTCTTGCCTATCATTCTGCAAAGCTATTTAAAAAACTGTCATCTGTGATCAGCATTGATGCTAGTTATATTCTTATGCCACAGTTTAAAAAGAAAAGCAAGTCTTCAGTCTGGAGCAATCCACCTACCAAGTTGCCTTGGAATCAGGAATCTTAAAAAGCCTGCAAGTTTCACCTTTCAAGGAGCAATGAGAACAAGTGCCAGAACCCCCTAGTTTGTCATGTTCTGTTGCTTGTCAGCCTGCCAGGCGGCTTGCCAAAGGCCGAGGCAGGAGAGCCCGCCACAAACCCAGCAGGGATCTGTCAGAGCCATACCTCAGCTTTGCTGAAATGAAAATGTCTGTGCAAGCCATTCTGATTTCAGCAAGCCAGCAAGTTCTACTGCACAGAGATTGGCCACTTTGAAAGAATGGACTATGACTGAAGTTATCCTTTTCTAAATTCCTATGAAGAAAGTATTCATGAGAATTTTCCTGGCCAGCCTGACTCAGTTGAAGTCACAGACAAATCTTCTTCCCCAGGTCACCTTCAGATATGGAAAGCTGCACTGCATTGTGTACACAGATTCGTCTCCTGCCTAAGCCAAACATACTTTTTGTCCATTGCATTTTCCATAGAAGAGGCTCTGGAGGCTACCCAATTAACTCTGAAATGACAAAGACTGCAGGATTCAGTTCTGTAAGAGGTCTGGTCACTGCTCTGACTGATGTACTAAACTCACTGAGCTACACCAGTGATCATCCCAAGCTGGTCTGAGCCAGGGAATTCAACTGCACCCTCACGATGGAAGGCAGCTCAGAGGAGATGGGCAAAACCAGTGAGCTCAGGGAATATTGTAAAGAATGAGCATCGGTTATCAAAGCAAGCTGGAGTTATCTCGGTGCAAGGAGGGCTCGGTGGAACCTTTGGTTTTAGGGGCACTGCTGCACCAGTGGGTCACTGGTTGTAAAACAGCCTCTCCTGAGATAAGTGCTTGCTCTCTTCACAGCCAGAAAAAAGACATTTATTGAAATGACATTATTGACGTTATTATATGACAAATAAATGACATTATTTATTAAGCGAGACCACCATAGAGAAAGGAGAAGTTCAGTTGTTTTCTAGATCTAGCAAAGAGCACAAAGCCTTGTATTTGAGAAAAAAGAATGTGAAGTTTATGAACTAAAACGCACTTTATTTTACAAAGAGGCTGTAACGGTGTAAAAATTTATTCTATACTTCTGAGCTGGCACTAAGCACATTAAATCTCTCAGCTATTTGATCAAATTTACAGTTTCAGTACTCCTGAACGGAGCCTCTGTTTTTCCATTACACTAACTAGCATATATATACCCAAAATGCCAGCATCAGCATTCACCAAAAAAGGATTTCTGAAAAAAAAGAAAATTTGAAAAACAAATTTTTAACAAGATGAAAGCCTGCATAGAGATAAATGTTCATAGAGATCCCAAAGATATGTGACAGCATGAAGTGGAGTGGGTTGATGAAGAAACATTGCAATTATAAAACCCTGTAATCTGGAACAGGGATAGCTGATTCCTGTGATGGTGTAATTCTGCTGGTTTTAACATTACATTAGGTAGCTATGGTATCTGATTAGGTAATTTACATGGAGTGATTTGACAGGAATTTTAAAATATCTTTACCGCTTTATATATCTATTAGAAAGGAACATTTCTATTTTACTGTCTATGCAGTGAGGCAAGGAATCTTACATGTTTGAGAATATGAATCCAGCAGACTAGAATTTAATTACAAAGTACTTGCTACCAAGTAGAGACTCAGGTGAGATTTTTCTTCAAAGTCCTCCAAAGAAATAATTTATAAATTGGAGGGATTCACTCTTTTAAATGCCTAAATTTTATTAAACCAGTCCTCAGACTACTCAAGATTTTCTGTTTGTTTACAACTCTGGTCTCAAATTTCCATTTACTTTGGCATTCCTTTAACACCACTATAATACCCTATTTTGTTTTCCATCCCTGATTCTCCCTCACAATCTGCCAGAGCCTTACATTTCATTTTTTTCATTAGAGGCTCCTTCTCCAACACTCCACACCTGTGCTCCTTACTTTGTTTTATCTTTGTGCTTTTCTCTAACCAATCTTACATGCATACAGTTTTCACAACTATTTCAAAACCTGCATCTCACAGTATTTCTGACTTTCTTCTTCAAACCAATATTTAACCTTCCTGTACAGATATCTCCTTCAAGGTAACACAGGTACTTTCAAAGGGTTGATTCATCTACTTGTGCACACATCTGCCTCATGCACTGCTTATATATTCAGTGGGAAATTCAAGCAAGAGAAGTTAGGATAGGAAGCATTATTTTATCATTTCTCTATCAGCTGTTGCTCAATACCTTAGACTAGATTCCTAGATTTAAAATGAACTCTATCTAAAGGTACATTTACGCTGGCAAATGAAGCAGTTCCAGGAAAGAGTCCGCCAGTGTTAAGAGGCATCAAAACTTGTTTTGACCATTATATTTTTAAGTCTCAAATGGTTTTTGCATGTAGCAAATCACACCATACTAAACAATTTCCTGGAGACAGCAGATAACAAGGATCATTCCCAGAAAAAACATGTCAGTGTGAATTTTGCCCACCTGTGCCTCATGCTGGAGGGTAAAACTGCTCCATAATGCAGACATGTTGTCTCCCATGCCAGCTGCCCTCAGTGTCTGAAAATGGTCCAAAGCACATTCAACTGTAGAGATGTAACCAGTAAGGCCACTAGTACTCACTATCAATCCTGCCATTTTAAATGACTGTGGAGTTTACTCAGTGGCAGGCGAGTGAGAAATACAAGAGTAATTTAAAATAAACAGCTAAGTGGGTCTTTAATTATTGAATCCTCAAGCAATGTCATTTGGGATCAATCAATGAGGGAGTTTGCACTGAACATCACATTAACTTCTCCAACAGCTCTATCTCCAGTGTTAATTTCTTTTATACAGTTTAACCATTGAAAGTTTATTTTTAAATGTTTACATATGGAACCAGGAGACAGCTACAAAAAGAGCAAACATGATTGATGCATGTGAAACTTCCTACTTGAACTTTGCATGGGAATTTAGCATTCATGAGACAGCTGCAGTACATCTTTATTGCTGCTGGCATACTGATAGCACAGTGCTATTTCACACTATGTCATGCAGCACTTCAGCAATCCAGTATTCAGAGAGGTTGCATGGATTCAGGTCAGGACTGTAAATCCTATCTCCCAGGAGTTTCATGCTGAGCAGCTGACATTTCAGTAACTCCCCCCCTTCAGCAACAGAGAGCTTAAATAATAAGCCCAGCAAACAAACCTTGCAAAACAACAACTCTGTCATTCACTTACTTCATCAGAACTCTATGAAATACACAGATCTGATGAACACACACAGCCTTACAGGCAAACTAAAAGTGCATACAGCAAGAGTTTGACACTCTTGTTCTAAACCAGTAATATGCAGGCGTGAAAAGACCTCAAAGGAAAAATACATTCCATGCTGGTTCTGCACAGCAGTTCCACTAGACTAGAAGGGTCAACGCTAGACCTAGAAGGGTCAAACCCAATTATTTATGACCCTCTTTGCAATGTTTCAGGAAACAAAAGTTTTCTACAACATCTAGGTTTTTAGTTTTCTGAAGCATTTAAGGCTTCTAAAACATTATTCCAGTATTTAGTTATATTAATAGCTGTATTGCCAGCTGTGAAAAGTGACCCATAGCCCATTATCTTGCATTATGCAAAACCTGAACAAGGCTGTAGGGAACCCTAGACTCCTTACAATGATCCTTCTGCTGAATCACATTCAGTCAGTGCAGTATTACGATTTTAAAATTTTCTCACTAAATAGGGGTAATTTTTTCCTTTCCCGAACCTAGCATCTCAAAAGGTGTGGTTTCAGCTGCACAAGAATCACATGGCTGCATTTTATCCTTACACAGTTTACATACCACACTGTTGAAAAGCAAACCTTATAACAAGGAAGAGGGATATCTCTGCTTCTCTCTCATCACAATTAAAACAGTTTCATCTTTTGCCCTTACAAAGGTTCTCATATCATTCTTATTTCCATAGCACTAAATAGTTCTCAAGTAATAAAAGAGATGCAACTACTATCTGTTTACACATCCCATTTAGCCTCATTTTTCCTCAAAATGAAAATCATGACTTCTGACTGCAGAAGAAAGAAGAAAAAGAGAAACAGCTGCTTTTCCCTTAAACATCTTTGGCTAATGTCCAAAAACCACTGGCAGATTCAGGCAGACTCTTCCACCTCTAGCTGCATCCAAAACTCACTTTCCTAATTATTCAAGAGGCATATGGTGAGAGATTCTTTCAGGAAAGACTATGGGGAGTAGGGTAACCCTGTCTGTTTAGATCCTTCCTTATCTAAACCTTCATATCAGGTTGAAGTAATAAAAAAGCTGCACTTTTTAAACTACTTTGGCAACTGAGGCTGAAAAATAAATAGCTAAGGCAATGTGAAGCAGGTGTGGACAAGCAATTCCCCATTTTGTACAATTTTCTGCCAGTGTAGAGCACTCTCCCTATAAAATAAGCTCTCAGCATTGTGTTGTACCTCACAGGTGGCAGTCACAGAAAATGGACACAGAGCTGTACGCAATGGCACAGGTAAGAATGAGTTGGGACTTCTACCAAAGGTCAGAGGAACTCAGGTGCAACTTGATGGAACCACAGAGAGCAATTTCACCAGCCTCCCTGGCTGATGTCCTCTCCATGACAGAGCCCAGCTACTTGTGGAGCAAAGCTCCCAATTAGCTCCTTGGAGACTCATGACATCCTCTTAAATGCAGTTTTGAACAACGCACTCAGATTCCCATCTTTCAAAAGCCTAATACTCTAGATCTTGCCAATGAAACCCATATGGAAATACCAAGCATAATACTAATTAAAACAAGAAAAACCCAAAGGAACTATCATAGAAAGACCTGTGAAAAAAAATCTTTATTTTTTTTCCATTTGAAAAGACATTTGCCAAATTCAAATGAATACCACACTAATTCCACACAAGACATTAACTAGCTTTTGAATTTTTATCGTTGCTAAACAATAATCACTTAGCAGAGCAATAAAATTTACATCTACTACTACCTCTGTCTGAGAAACCCAGATAATTAACAATGGAGTGAACACATTATTTAAATGAGGAACAATGGAAAAAGAATTCTAAAATAATGAACAAGCCTGAGCCTTGGAAAATTGAAACTGTTAAGAGCCACCCGAAAGCTGAGGTAACTATACATTATTTACACTAATCAATAACTAAGAACAGAGTTCAAGGAAACCTGCAGAAGGGGTAGTTTGTGAGCAAAGGCACCAACAAACAACCAGTTCATGTTTATGTGAGTGATTCACTCCCAATTTGCACACACCATGAAATAAGGCCCTTTTGGATGGCACAACCATGAACAATACCAACACTGTTCTGACAGTTTTGGGTGGTATAACAACCTAGTATTGACATAACTACCTAGGATGAAAACAAGATGTTTAAGACCATGAATCTACTAGTTATTAACAGTTTCCATCAGCAGCTACATAATTAAGATTAAAATAGCCCTCTGAGGGACCTCTAAAACTTTATAGCATAAATAGCTAAAATAATTTTATGTTTAAACATATGCTAAACACTGGCATCATCTTGAGTTGTCTTTTGTGACTCCATAGGTCACAAAAAAGCAAGCAAGAATTATAAGCTGTTTGATTGAATGCCTGATCTTCAGTACAGTTATACAAAATGTGGATTTGCTTTAAAGTCCAGCAAGATATACATGTTCTAAAGAAGTTGCATTCCAGAGACAGGAGACCATACCAGCAGCTGGAACTAACCAGGAACAGAAACATACAGGATAAATCAGCATGTCCTCAGGCTGCTGATTTTTCAGTGAATTGGAGAGAGAAACTTTCTATTCATATATTTTGGGCTTTGGGCAGTTTGCCATTAAAAACAAAAGCAGTGAATCAGTAAAATTTACGTCCCACAATCTGCATGATATTCATGCTAAATCTGTCCTCTCATCATGCCAGCTCCTCTAACACTGCTGCAGGTGTCAACTTGGTACATGACTGGCACAACTGAAGACAAACTGGCAATTTTTCCATCTGTTTTCAACACAGGATCCACTGATAGACAACAAGAAAAGCATTCAAACAGTAATTAAGTTCTGACTGCTTGACTTGCATCAAAAATATGAGAAACCATAAAAGCTCAACTTAGAATTTCATATTCCTTTTCTAACAAAATCTTTCACAGTGCCCTCATTATTCTGAACTCTTTTCAGCATAAACTAGCATGAGGGAAGAATTCCCTTCTGGTCAAAACCCTCCAAGCTGAAACTAGCACCTCATCCTGTTCCCACTTTCTCCACAATCTATGTTATTTATGAAGGATCTTCAGCTATTCGTTTACTCACATTGCACTTGCCACCTTGAATTTGGGTTTTCTTGGTCTTTTAAACCCATGTAATGCTGACTTCATCATACATATCTAATTAATTATGCATTACCACAATCACCTCTCCGCAGAAAACAATGTGGCACTTTTAACTCTTGGGATTTTTGGAAGGTCTCTGGTAGATGGAATTCCCCCACGTTCCTTTTTGTCTCTTCTATGATTCAGTCTGAAGGAGCAGAACAAAGAGCAAGTGATGTTCTACTTGAGTATTGTTATTCATCCTCTACTGGCTGGAACTCTGCCCACCAGCCAACATGTTAACAAGTGTCCCCCTCATTACATGTGCAGTTATATCATTGCTTACATCAGAAAAACATAAGGCACCAGATTCTATTTATTTATAGAAAACTTGCCACAGTAAAATGCCATTTCTTGTTTGGGACTTCAACAAACTACTGTAAGAAAATTTTTAACTTCTATTCCAATAGCAAAGCATTTTTCATTCTTTCCTAAATAACTCGCTTTAGAATCAAAAGATTAAAGATTATTCATTGCTACATGCTAGCTTCAAAGAAAAATAAAGATACAAACAACTGTAGAAAGGAAATGTGCAGAGAGAATAAAAGAGTAGAGGTCTTTGCCAAGAATGTCAGTGTGAAATAAGACTTCAAACATCAGTAAAATTCCAAGTGATATTCTCCTTCCAAAACTTATTACCAAGTATAGTAAGTTGTAAGCAATGAAAATGCTGAGAAATGTCAAAGCTGGTTAACACATTTTTGTGTCCCTGTGGGCTTCTTATTTTTTTTTAATTGAAATCCATTACAACACTGGATTCCTAGAAAAAAGGTCAAAAAACCAAAGGAAGAACTGCTCTCTTAGACCATTAAATTTATTTCAAAACCTGCTTTAGGCCTGATACAGCTTAGCAAAGCAGAGCCAGAAATTTACAAGTTGGGGGTTTTGTCAGATCTTCAGCATCTGCCTCCTTCATCTGCACAAACAATTTAACCTAGAACTGCTATTTAAAGCGGCTCTCAACTCTACTGGCTTTACAATACACTTACTCTAAGAAGAAAAATTGCAAGCATCCTCCCGCAGTTAGCATTAGAAAATGGAAAATACCCATCCTCATCAATATTTGTACTATATGAGGAAGGAGTTTTTGAATTACTGCCCTTTGAGCTGTGCCTATATTCCAAATGTTATTGTCAGATAGAGAGAAAGCAAGCCCATGAGACCTCACTAAAGCCAAGGATTGCTTTAGTCATATTATACAAGTTGAATCTAGAAATGCAGCCCATCCCATAAAGCTTGACACCATAATTCCATCAATGCTTGACACCAGAAGACAGAAAAAGTAAATCAAATCCCATGTCTAAAGCTAAATATGGCAGAGCATGTCAAATTTAAAAAAAGAGAAAAGCTGATTTTAATTGCTTCCATTAAAAAAGAATTTTGCAAATGAGCAAAGATAAGTGACTTGTTTTATAATGATCTAGATGAAAATCAGCCAAAATAGCTTGACTATATTAAACAAATCCATGTAAATGTTACGTTGAATAATTTAGGTTGGAAGAAACCTGCAACCTTACCAAGTCCAACTGTTAACCTGACACTGTGAGTCCATCACTGAACCATGTCCCTCAGTGCACACCTAAACCTTTAAATACCTCAAGGGTTTGGGGCCCAACCACTTCCTTGGGCAGTCTGTTCCAAGCACTGACAACCCTTTCTGTGAAGGGTTTGTCCTAATATCCAATCTAAATCCTGTTCCAGCTTGGGGCCATTTCCCCTTGTCCTGTCATTGTTACGTGGGAGGAGAAAGTGATCCCCCCCTGCCTGCAGCCTCCTTTCAGGGAGTTGTAGGGAGTTATAAGGTCCCTCCTGAGCCCCCTTTTCTCCTCAACAGCCCAGTTCCCTCAGCTGCTCCTCTTCAGACCCCACACACCAGCTTCATTGCCCTTCTCTGCTCCCTAATCTTAGATGTGCAAGATGAATGGACAGAATCACTATTTGAAGAAAAACTAGTAGGTATCAAGTGATTAACTATAATAATGTTCATGTTAAATGAGCTTCTTTATTAAACTTCATGAATCAAAATAAATTGGCTGACATAAAAACCTAACAAAAGACCTAATCACTTTATTAGGTTAGTGTGATCACTTAAGAGATCAATCAAGAATTAGTGCAGTAAATTAATATTTAACAATATTTATTGTCAAATGCTTGACTAAGCCCACAAAAAAGTTCAGATGTAGGAATTCAAATCTAACAAACTTGTGATCCTTGTGTGTCCCTTCTGACTTATGGTTCTATGAAATTTACCATGAAAATCATTATGCACTATCATTGATGACTTACAGATACTCTGAAACACTGGACAGTATTTTACAATCTTTTTCAAAAGCCCCAAGACCACACACATTCAGGTCTTCTAAGGTTGCTTCTTAATAGTAACCTTTTGTTGCAGGTTCCTCTGCAATGCAGTGGAAACAGCTAATCACTTCCCTCTGAGTATCCTGACAATTATAAGGTGGCTTTAGATGTAAATAACAAGGCTTAATAAATCAGCTTTCCAAATTCTCCATCTTTTGGAGTTAGGATTTTATTACACCTTCCTCAAAAACCCCACAGATAAGAATTTAACAAATTCTCTTTAGAAATTAACAAATTCTCTTTAGAAGCTATTGTGTTGGGAGGTCCATACTAGGTAAGATACTCCAGTGCTTTATTTGCTGGCTATACTTATTTCTTAACTGCAGCACTACTGAAACTGAAGGAACTGTTAATTCATGGTCTCAGATGAAACTGCTCTGCTTTACATACCTTAATATGCTCTGCTTTACATACCCAGTGTAGAGCAGATAATTTTACCTGTGCAACTCCAATATTGCAATATTGAGACAGCGAGTGCACAGAACTCCTTAGATCTGTCTCAGAAATTAAGTCTTACAGTATCCATGTTCATAATTTCCTCTCTAGCCTGGATACTAAACTCCTAACAATTTGATCAGCAGAGCTTTTCCTATTCTAACACAATGACCTGTTTACACTCATACATACAGTTGCCAAGATACTTCTTTTTAATAAACTCCCTTAATTTAAAACACATACATTGGGCATTTTGCTTGCAGAAAAAACACTGCACGGCTCAGGACCATTTACCTATGGAGTCACAAAAGACAACTCAAGATGATGCCAGTGATCAATCTCCTGTCTAGAGATGTGCAGGACCCTATTTAATTTCTGTTCATGCTAAACCTGCCTGTCTGGCAGTAGTTACAGTTACCACTCCCTTAACAGGGTAAATGCTAAAATGTGTACTCATTTTACCATTAGGTTACAGTGATAAAAGGGATTCCTTAAAAGTAGCAGCAATTCCCCCAGCTGCTTCTTCACCCCATTATATCAGGTTTATGACTGTAGCATTATTGACATCAAAATGGGCAATCAGACACTACCTTCTTCATCTACCAACAGTTGTTTTAATTAGAACTCAGTATATTAATAATAATTACCTGGTAATGATGTTCATCACCTATATGCTCCAATTTTCAAAGCATTGCATACATACCACATTAAGCAATTAATTCTCAGAACAACTTGATGTGACAAGCAAATTCTATTGCCATTTAAAAGACAGGAGAGCTGTAGCTAAATGATACTCCCATGAAACGTCATTTAGAAGTAAGATTAGACCATGAATATGACAGTATACTCATGCTTTCATCTTCTGCCAATACAACACAGCTTTCAAGGTAAGATTTATAATATAACTGTACTAAAAGAGGCATAATTTGCAAGAAAAATAAAACAGAAAATTAACATATAGTGTAGTTCAGTATATTATACTTTCAAATAATGATGGAAACCTTGGGCTACCTTTCAGCCTTTTACACAGGAGAGACAAACCACCACACCATGATTTCCCAAGTATTCATTACAATATTCACTCCCACAGTGACAAGTTCCATGGAAACTACCACACTGAGTTTAGTTTTTATTTTCACTCCTTAGTCATTCTAGTATTAAAGACCTAATTTCTAAGCATATAAGGATTTTTAAGATATCTGAAAAAGAACACCCACCAAAATATCTTTGCTACTAGAAATTGCAAACTTGTTCTGTGAATCTGTATTACCTGTGGGACACTTTGATGCTTTTTGGGTAGTTTAAAGAGAAGAGTGAGGCTAAGATAACTTAGTTCCCACAGCAATACCCTTCCAGGAACAAGACTTTGTTTGAAGTTGTTCCAGGTTCTGCTATTTTTTACCAGATGCTCCGCCAGCAGTGCCAGACTGAACAAATTTTGGTTTCGTAAGTGTCAAATATTTGACAGACGCTTCAGTATTTCCACACTAGAATTGATGGCCCGGTTTAATTTCATCTTTTGCCTCTGTGTACGGGAGGCAAGCAGCTGGGATTAGCTGTGTTTGTCATGCCTGTACCATGCAGAAGTAATTGACTTGCTCTTGGTTCAGGATTGCCAGTTTCCCACCTGCTTCATTTACAGAGGGATCCCACAGTCAGGCAAACCAAGACAAGGGTTTACAATTTGGGTTTGTTTGTTGCCTTTTTTTCACCCCTTGTATCCCAATATTATAAAACATGCATTAAGGCTGAGCTCTACTATTTGTGCATCTCAAGTCACTACAAAGGAGTCAAGACTCTGAGCTTGAATCTCCTGTCACATATTCAGGGTTCTATAACCATTAACTCCAGCAATCTTCATTACCAACTGTGACCATAACTACTTTGTTTTCCTCTGTAGTATTCCCATAACCTTAAAATACTAAGAAAAATGCTTCTGGCTAGTCTTACTCACTAGGGAAAATATGAAGAAAAAGAAGCAGGAAACTGAACACAAATTTCTTCCAAATATCTGTTAGCAATGCCAGGCATTTCTCTACATAACTCCTTTTGAAACAAATAAGCTGTGGTGTTTGGTTGGCTTTAAGAGAAGAAAGCAGCCACAAGCTCTGTACCTTTCAGATCAATTTACCTTTTACTACTTTACCTGGCAAATTATTAAAAAGCAACAGTGCCAGCTAAATTATCTATAAGCCCTGTTCTTCATGTAGTTACAAACACTGCTGGACAGGCTTTTACCTGCTCTTATCTGTATGTCAGACACTTCTAACCCAGCTGTGCAGAGCAAGGTGACCACAGGATGGGAATTGTACTGAAGACAGGTAACTCTCCAAAGACTTGCTGAGCTTAGGCATACTGTTATGGCAACAGCTCTTGTGTTCCTTGCTTGGAGTCTCTGGCTGAAACAGCTCATCCCTTGCAGGAGAAGCTGACAACAGTGCTCAAGCCTTTGGGAGGCCTTTTGCACTATGGCCTTTGCAGCTGTGTCCTCTCTTGACTGAAGTAAACTGTGCTCTAACGAGACTTCAGTCATACATCTATAGCCAAGTACTGCATGACTGGGGCAAGTGCAGTACTAATGATCACATTAATGAAATACAATGAAGAGATGCTACAAAAAAATCACAATTCATTTGAAAAGACATGTTTTAAATACAAATCCTAATTTATAAATATAAATGTGGCCCACCCCATAAAATGAGAAACAAGACAATGCCAGGTAGGTGACCATTAAAGAGAAGCAGTAAGGTGATGGACCCACACCTATAACATCATCCCTGAGTTCTCCAACACTTGCTGCCATCACATTTCCTTCTCTGGATCTTGCTAAAGCAACACTGCAGTGCCACAACACACCAGAAAATCAGTTGTTTGGTAAATCTGATTTGTGGCAATACCATCACTTTTCTCACCTCATAATTTCACCATCCTTCTCCAGAGCATTCAAAATGCAAATGATTGAAGAGGGAGGAGTGTTGTCTTGACATTTTACTAGTTTCCTGGGTGCAAGCCTGCTGAGTTTTTCTTCCCAGGGGAAAGCTCACTTTCTCAGCACAGAATTCTATAAACATATCTCTGAGCTGTGCTTTCAAGGACACAGGTGGTGTTTTTCTGCCCTGTCTCCCAATATGGGAGATGTGGGTTTTCTCTCTCTCAGGCAATGAGGTGGAGAACTTATCTCTGAATTGTAAGCATTCTTGTACTGAGCATGAAGAAGTAAGCATCTGAGCTCTGTACCTGGGCACATAATAGCCCAAGCCTTCTGAACAATGGAGTCGTCTTGATAAATCACATAAAGCCTTCTGATATTGGAGTCAGAAAGTCCTGTTTTGCCATCAGGCCACAACAATAGAGAAGGAAGGGGGAAATTGGTTATGTGAAGAACAAGCAAACCCTTTTTCTTTAGAACAGACAAAGGAAACATTTCACTTACACACAGATGGAAACTTTACAGGAAAGGAAGTTTTTGGGTCTAGGTTTGTTTTTTCCCTGTCAGGTAATCTGCACAACAGTTATAGACACTGTGATAAAATAAAATAGCTATACAATGTAAAAATAAACTTCCATAAGACTTTATCAATAATTTTCTTTCTTACATTGAACCAGGTTTATCACAGTGATACACAACAGTTGGAAAGACTTCATTATTTGAGTAATCAGGCAAACAACACAACAAAAAGCAGAAACTGACAAGAAACTCAACAGGAGTTTCTTGTAATTTCACAACTTGCAGCAACAATTCAAACCACAAGAGGAATACAAATTAAATCCCAGAAGCAAAGCCAACAGGAAACGTTGGTACAATTATTTGCTAGCTAGGCCTCAAAAGAGCCCTCTCCCAAGTCAAATGCACACCCCAATAAACCACTAGAGATACTCCTAACACTTCCAGGTCAGTATGTCCTTCCCATGGCACTTCAGCTTGGAGCAGTCTCAAGTACGTGTGAAGAGCTGGTTGTCAGCTTAGTAATAGTCCATACCTGACACAATCTGCACAACAGATAGTAGAAGACCTAAAAAGAGATTTTATGTATTGCCTAGAGACTTTAAAATATGATAAGTAGAAGAAACTGCAAGTTGAACATGAGTTAATGCTATTGAAAGGGACAGTCATCCTAAGGGATAGTTTTGCATTGAAATGTTTAGCAAGTTTGTTTCTTTTTCAGCTGAAGCAAGAGCTAGCAAATGCCTGCCTGACATTAGGATAATTGGGACGTAGGAAACTTTCATTAGAATGACAATCCAAGAGTGCTTTGTTAAAATACAAAACTCTATTTGCATTTGCTGCTCATAACAGTATTGAGCATAAACCAGATGTTACTTTCATATTCAAAATTTGGAGACTTTGTTTGAAGTAGCCACACATTAGGATAAAAGTCCACAAAACAAACCAAGAAACACAAAGACAAATCCCCTCCACCACCCGACAAAACAAAAAAAGCTCCTATTTGGAATTCATGCTAGGCAACACTTGCAATGAAATTACGTGGTATGGAGGACTTGTTAGCCTGAGTAACCAAAACTACTGCTGGTACCGCGGAGAGAACCGAAGCAAGGGAAGATTGCAGGGGACCACCTGGATGCTCAAATCGCTGCCCTGCCTTCACTGCCCTCGCCCGCAGGTGGCTCGGCGGGGTCACACAGACATTTCCCGATGCAGCAGCACGGGCAGCGCGCCCCGAAGCCACCGAGCCCCGAGGCAGCGAGCGGGGGAGCCCCGCTGCCCGCACCGAGACCGCGGCTGCTCCGCGCTCGGCACCGCAACAACAGCAGCAACGACCACCCGAGGAACCCCAGCCAAGACATCCCAGAGAGAAAAAAGCAACCGAACAAAACCCACAGCAGCAAATTGCTTTTAACTCTACCCGTACGCACAGTACTATTCCAGGGCAGCACCTCCAACACCCCCGAGGCACTGCGAGCTCGCAGCCGTCACGAAGCCTCAATCAGCCCTACCCGAGAGCTCGCGTCGCTGCCGCTGATTCACGCCGCTGCTCGGCGAGCCAGAGCCGGGCCCGCCGAGCACCGCGCAGCACGCGGCCGAGGGAGCGCACGACGCCGCGGGAGCGCCGCCGTCTACCGCTGCCCTGAGCACGCAGCCGGCGGGCACGGCACGGCACGGCACGGCACGGCACGGCACGGCACGGCACGGCACGGCACGGCACGGCACGGCACGGACCGGCGCTGCTGTGCCCAGCCCCGCGCAGGCCTCACCGATCGGATCCTGCGGCCGCCGCCCGTCCCGGCTCCGAAGGAGTGAAAACAGCCCGGGCCCCGGCGGCGTTTAAATAGCCCGCCGGCGTCACGTGACCCGCGCCGCCATTGCCCCCGCGTGCCCGGGGCGCTGAGGGGCTCCGTGTCTCGTTAGCGGCAGAAAGCGCAGAAGAGCCGCTGAATAAACGCTGCGAACGCGGGTTTGGTGTTCGGTGTGATCGGCACCGCAGCTCTCTGGCCCTCAGCCTTCATTTCCACTCCCATACTTCCATTCTCCTATACTTCCATTTCCAGCGTGTGCTGGCAGCACAGCTCTGGTTTCGCGGCGCTCGGTGGTGGAGCGGCGTTGCGTGAGGAGATGGTGGCGTGCAGCCTCCGCACCCTCCGGAGGGGAATGAGCTACCTGGCATTCCATCGTGGAAAAGCCAAGCCAGCCCGTTTGTCAAACTCTAAAGCATGTGCACGAAACTGACTTGGCTGAAGGGTAACAAAACTACTCCATGTAAAAGACAGGAACCAGACCCACTCCAAAACTGTCTGAAAGCAAAGAGGGTCTCACTGCCAAGCCTCACCCAGATCTTAAGTAGAGCTTGAAAACAGCTTAAGTTATGAATCTGACCATAGAAGCTGATAGCATTCACCCTTTAAATGTTCCTGTAAAATAGGAAATAACAAAGTGTACAGAAGTCAATTTTTCCACACCTCCCGGCATGCTGCCGGCAGGACTGCTCTGGTTTCCCCAGCTGCGCTCGGGACTGAAGGCACCGACACGGTGGTGTTTCCTTGGCACTTACATCTTTGATCTTCTGTCACCATTTCCCTTGAAGCAGAAGTCCATTACCATGGAAGCATGTGGAATTTTTTAGGTATTAAAGGAACAAGATTTAGGGCCATGTGCAAGAGGACTTCCCTTTTATTGCCTTTTCCCAATATTAAGGCATCACCCAGTCACAAACCTTTTTATCTAACCTTCTCAGTACTTAAGTTTCCATACATGAAGTGGCACAGGCTCTCAAGTTTGGCTGTGCTGCATGCACTAAGCCACCTGTGTGTGTGCCACACAGGTCTGCCTGGTGTCTGGGTTATGCTCAGAAACTCTGCCAGTGCTCACAGAGGCTTTTGCTGCCCACTCTGTTTGCTGGACAGATTCCATGGCACAGAGACTGTGATGGCTTAGGAGCACAGAGTCAAAGGGGGCTTCCTGACCCGCAGGGTCCTGGCTCCAAAGCTTTTTGTTAAAAATGCCAGAAATGCCTCTTGTAGACAAGTCCAAGCACCATCACACAGTCGGGGAGACACACTGCCTTGTGCCCAAATGTGCTGTATTTTCACACAAATGAAGCAGTAATAATAGAGTCCTATAAACACAGTGGCTTTCCTAAATAAAGATCCCAGGTGAGCCGGGTGTAATATCATGTCTCAGTCTGTAGAAAAGGGTTGAAAACAAACCTTAATACCTGCTCATGATCTGATGCAGAGACAATTCCCATTTGGCTCCATATCTGTGCCTGGCTTTATGCTAAGTGGATTAGCAAAACACCAACCAAACACATCTGAATTTCATGCTCTTTGGTTTTTCTGTCAGCTTACTAACACACGTTATCCACAGAATTCAGATTTTCCTCTTCTGTGAAAAACATAATACATCAAGTGCAGATTACTGTGTATACCTTGCCAAAATCCTACCTGAAACTAAAGCCAAACTACAATGCTGCAGAGGTTAGTAGAAATACTATTCCAAAGCCAAACAGAATATCAAAATAAATAAATTAAAAAGTCTTCCTGATCTCCCAGGGGTACTTTAGAAGAAACATGGAGGCCTGAGATTAACATGGTGTAAACACAGTGCAAATAAACTTTGTGATTTTAAGCCTTCTACTATAGTTCTGCTGATATGCAAGTACAGCAGGAAACTAAACATTAATAGGACAGACTAAGGGAACAAAGATTTTCTTAAAGAAGGCATTGTTTATGAAAAAAGCTAGTAGCCCACTTCTCCTATACTTCATTTCCACGCCTTTATCTTTTAAATTGTTGCTTTAATTATATTCATCTGCTGTATTATAGATAAATAATGCCATTATTTATCTATAGTCCATCTCTCTAAATACAAACCATCAGGCCCATCTTTTGTGACAACACTTTCTTCAGAAGTTTTGGGGATGGTCCAGCCTGCCTAGCAGCACAGTCAGCCAGACCTTTCCCCTTGGAGTAAAGAGTGGCCCTCCATTCTCCTCCTATCCTCTTACAATGAAAGGATGGATGAGGAGGCAGTCACCTATACTTGAATTTGGCACTTGTTCTTCACCCTACAGAACACACATGCAGGGAGCAGGTGATGAATGAGCCAGCACTGCAGATCAGTAGATGTCCCAGTCTCGTATCCCCGCACTTGGATGCCTTACAGAAGCACCAGTCCTAGGAACTTCTTGACATTGAGTGCTTTTAACCAAAACCTTCTCTATTCTGCTTATTTGTTCAGCCACAGTTTAGAAAAGCACCAAGGCAATTTCATTTGAATGCCTGGGTTGACAACCTCTTCTACAGCAGACCTAACATTTAGCATACATTTCTCAGCTAGAAAAAGTGCTACTGTCTCTAGAGGGGTTTTTTTTAACTATTCCTAAGCAATTTATAGGTCATTTATTGGTATTTGTGCTGAGAGTTCTTAAATCTTTGTGTAGAAATAGTATCTTCTTCCAGCAGCTTTGTGTTCAAACTACAGTGTACTGAGCTTAGGTTTGGTCACCATATTCAGGGAAAAGACATTCAGCTGCTACAGATTTATTAATAAGGATTGACCACTGAGCTGACGTTTGAATGAATCAGTGTATTACATGAGATTGTTTTACTGGCACAAACGTTATTCAGAGATTACTTTCTGGTAATTCCCTGGTATTCCTAGAGGATGATTGATATCCAGTGTCATCTCACTTAAACTTGTGTTTTCCTTGCTCTCCCATGTTTGAGGGAGTACATGTGATGTACCACAACAAAATCTGCTAATAGTTGACTTTGGACTTCTTTTAATAGAATTACGAAAGCAAATTAATTGACATAACTTGAAAGAAATTCTCTATGGCGACTTTTAAAAATTTTGAAGTATGCTTCTTTTGGATAACATGCTATCTTTAGAAGACCACATTTTTGGAGAGGAAGAAGAGAGAGCAGCTGTCAGACTTCAAAACATTTCTAATATTTGGGATGAGGGATTGCATTAAGAAGACTGATGATCATTAAATGCTTTGTTAATATTGTTTCCTCTTCTCTTGTAATCCATGCTTGTTTCTTTCAAAATTTTTCCCTTCAGCTGTTTACAATAACATAGTGGCACTGAAAAAAACCTCAGAGCTTGCCTATTCTTGCTTTCATATGTTTATATTCATCCTGGGCATCACTAAACACCTTTTTCCTCCCTTGCCTTATTATTGTTATCTCTTCATTCTTCCTTCTGTTCTTTTTCTTACTGATTAGACATTTTCACCTCCCAAGTTACAGAACTAAAGTGTCGTTTAACAGCATCTCATAATTCACTTGGGATGTGTTATATCCATGGCCATTCCATACATTTTGTAGAGTACCTGGGACAAGGTGAAGGGGCTCCCAGGCTCAGAAAGTATGTGTGAATCTTGGATGATACTCCTTTTGCTCAGAAGGGCAGAATCAAGAAGTACAACACTGGCAGCATGCAAAGGGGCCCATGCAGAGGCCAGGAAATGTCCTGTGTGCCAGAAAAGGGATTAAAAACTTCCCAATGGTGCTCTTACTCTAGTCTTGTCAGGATCCAGCTTTAGATCCTGCCAACTGTTTTAGGATAACTGGGAGAACTCAGTCACAGTTGCTTCCTAGGCATTAGAGAAATTAATGCAATCTTCAATAATCTACGCAAAAATAAGGCTCTGAAGTTTTATCCAGCACACATGTTAAGCACTGAATCTGGATCAAGACTCATGTTTCAGAACTGTACATTAATCTGCTCTTCTGTATGGTCATCGTTTTTAATACTTAATGGGGTTTTGCTGCTCATTTAGAGAATAAACCTTTCTGATTGCTGTCTTCTTCTCCATTGCTTCTCTAATGCTGTGTTGTACCTCAGCCTTTCATTCAGGTAGCCTGGGGGCTGAGTTGTTGAATGGCAGCTGCACACTGGGTTTTCTTTTAGGGTAGCTCTGCAACACTTAATTGTGTCTGAAAGACCAAATTGGTTCCTGTGTGCTTTTTTAAGGTGTCATACAGATTAAGAGCGGCTCTCATTTTTCATTCACTTGCTTCCCATTGGGAGAGCCTGCACAAATATTTTTTATTCATTGATGCTGAGATCGTGTCTATGAGGAAAATACGTGCTTCATGCACAATTCACCCTAATTTCAACTGACATAGCCACCTCCCTGGGCGTTTCACAAACTGCAGCCTCATGCAGTTAGAAGACACTTTACCAAAGCGAGACAAAGAGTCATGCACACCCAAACATAAATATGTGGAAACTTTAAAGGATTTTTTAGAACCTAATAAAAAACAAAAATTAATTTATTATTACAGAGTCATTTGATAGATGATCAAACCAAATACACAGGATGAAAATGATGCCACAAAACACATTGTACTGACACGGTGTTAGTAAGAACAGAATTCTAGTTAGTTAACCTGCTCCTTTAATTGAGAAATCAAGAAATCCCAGGGTTAGATATGGATGAATCATTTTACATATACAAGCCTTTTGAATTAAGTCTTCCTTAATTTACATCAAGAAGTTCAACTTTGAATTGCTACCCTTAGGGATATAGATTTAGGTTTGGAAGTATCTGCTTGCATTAGTTCAAGTGAGTGCTGCCTGGAAAGCAACAGAAAATCCCAGAGGAAAAAACATCATCCACTGATTAGTCCCAACTGTAGTTCAGTGTAGGTGTGGGAACTCATGTGGGCTTCAAAGCCAGCATTTTCCTTCTATTCAGACTTCACCAGTTCAGTCTCTGAACTGAGTAATGTCTCTATGATTACTCCCTTAGAATGGACAAAAAGGGAAGTGCCATCAGACACAGCCCAATTTCAAGTCAAAACAAATCAGTTCCCTCAGAGAACGGTATCACACGAGAATTAGCCTACGTAAAACCACCCATGAGCTTCCTCTCTTTACCATTAAAATGAAACCTACATCTTCATTCTGAATTCCTGTCTTAAATCACTTCCTCATCATTATTTGCACCATTTTCACTTTTCAGTTCTTATGACATTGACTGATTTTGCTGCCCATCATGCCCAGGTGCAAGAGCTGCTCTATTGTACTGATGAAATGCCACTGGTGGTAGCCTGCCAGTGAAACAGAATAGAGTGGGCCTTTAAAATAATTCCTGGGACACTTCCAGGGATGAAATGGTATTTTTTGGCTCTTTTTCCTGATATTACCTACGAGCCTATAGATTGTCACGATTTTTCAGTAAAACCATTCGGGACTGGAAAATAAACTGAGACCCCAATTGCTCATCCCCCTAGAAAAATGAGCAGTTGACATCACTGGAGTTCAGCCAGACTTTTATCCCTCTGCTAATAGTTGTCCACTTCTACCTTCATACTGCTTGAAGAAACAGAGAACTGCCTCTCACAGAGGGAGATTAGAGCTAATGAAAGAAATGGAGAAAAAATAAAAAGGTTAAGCAAGCAACAACTGAAAAATATAATTGTATTGATAATGAAAATAATTATGTTAGTAATTGTACCTTGCACTGGTTTTTTACATTTTGTATTATCAACTTTACCTACACTTTAATCAGATTAATGATGTCATCTATGTGTTTTAAATGCCAAAAAGACTTAAATGAAATAGTCCCAGATGAACTAATTGGTGGAAAAAACCATCCACAGTTCATAGAACTACCAGAATACACTAAAGGCACAAATGGAAATACATACTCAAGAGAGAAGCAAGGCAAATGAGTTAAGAAAACCAATTCCTTTTACAGAGGGAAATACATTTTTTAATGAACTGCAAATCTGAGTATTTCTAATCTTCTACAGCCTTTGTTGTCAAAGAGATCAGGTTCTGAAATCATGTCTGCTTTGCATTACAAATGCAAACAGTGCTTTCCAGTAGAGATAGGGCCAGACAGCACAGCTTGTCCCCTAGTCCTTGAGCATCGTCAGAGGAGGTGCCCAGGAGCAAAGCCAGGGTCGCATGGCTTGGGGTGGGACTGCTTGGGGTGGCACTGTTTGGGGTGGCACTTCTTGGGGTGGGACTGCTTGGGGTGGCACTGTTTGGGGTGGCACTTCTTGGGGTGGGACTGCTTGGGGTGGCACTGTTTGGGGTGGCACTTCTTGGGGTGGGACTGCTTGGGGTGGCACTGCGGTGCTGCCTCACTGTGGCACAGCCGAGGCCAGGCTCTTCTCCCACAGCTACAGCAGGCTCAGTCTCAATAGCTGAAGGGGCATTTTCTTGCAGATAAAAACAAATCTGAATTACACAAGCAGAATGAGAGAGCACTTTTATAGGAAGCAACAAATGAAAGAGTAGTCCGAAGTGTCCAGGGCTTGTGGTGAGAGAGGAGGAGATGTTCTGTGCATAGTAAACACTGGATTTATTGAAATTAATCCAAATCACTTGTGTGGGAAAATGAGTTTTAAATTATGTTTCCATATCTGTTCCCCAAAGGTTTCAAATGGCTTTTTCAAAGGAAATGGCTTGACTTTGAATTTTCTTCCTAAAATCATTTGGCGTCAGATTTAGCTACTCATTACATATGAAATTCAAGATAAGGAGGTCAGCTTCTAGTGGATGCCTCTGCAGCAGCAAGTGGGATTCCTGAAAAGAAATAGAGCTTTATTAGAAGGATGGTGCTAGGAAATTTAGCTTTTCGCTGATGGAAACAGAAAAATGTATAGGATGTACTTTAAAACAAAGTCATTCAAAAGCTCCTTTTGCCTTTGTCATTAAAAGCATCATGCCAGATTCATAAAAATCCATTGTAATTTATACTTCTACATTACTAAAAAGAAATAGTAGTTCTAAGCTTTATCCCATAGGAGCTTGCATGAAAGAGAAATTTGACTTTGCCAGAGTAGCATCTTCTGTGTTCTTTGCATAATGCATTCAGTTCAGCTGCACGCTGCTCTTTCTCCTGGCAGTCAACATATGCAACAGTGTGTTTATGCAAGTTTGACCTTCCTGTTCTTCCCTGTCTCATTTCTGTTTGCATGAGCACTGTGAGCTGATAAAGTGAAGTACATTTTTAAGGTCTCTCTATTTTGAAAAGCCTTGAAAAGAAGACATTTCTTTCTCTGGCACAAAGCTGTTAAAAATAGACCAGATGTATTCCTTCTCAGCACAATCATAAACCAACAGTTAAAGCCCTTCTTTTGTTGTTCACGTGGGTGAATAGAATCCAGTACACTTGTGCTGTGCCCAGCAAAGACTCCCTGAAACACAAACTAAGTTAATAAACCTGCCCTCCCTGCCAGCTGGATAAGTGACAGCTCTGTATGGACGCTAAGCCTTGAACGTTTTAAGGACAAATTTACCATAAACCCCTACAAAATTATAACCAAGGCTGGCTTGCTAATTTTCCTTCTTTTCCTCTTTAATAGAAGAAAATAGTTGCTCTAAACACAGCTGATGCCATGCTCCCACATGTTTAGCCATCCAATGGCTCATTTGATTTTAATCTCATTCGATTTTATCAGGGTTTCAAATTTTTTCTTTAATCTACACCTGACTATCCGTTTCCCCTAATAAAGTTACTCCCACTAATTAACCTAAAAATTAGAATTAATTTCCACCAACTAACATTACTGTAATATTGGCTTCAGAGTTATCTTTTCAAAAGCATGTTCAGTGCTACTCAATTAAATTAGCTAAATAAATAATGGGGGTTTTTTTCTGACAATTGATCCAAAAATCAGCTGATAATCAGTTATGAAAGGAAAAGCTGGACCTTTTCTAAAAATCAACATGAAATGATGAGAAAGGTTTAATTTCCATGTTCACATAAATATAGTTAAATGTTAATGTTTCCTAAAGACAAAAATACATTGAAAAAAGATCACTTTCCTGGCAGAGTGACTCATAGGAATATAAGGATTGGGCCATTTGATCAAATCAGTTGGTTTGCAAATTGTGTCATTTCCTTGAAATATACTTTGAAGATGGATGGAGTAGTCAATACTACAAAAAATGCAGGACATTACAAATGCCAAGGTCAATTTTTCCTAACTGGAGATTATTGGTTTAATTGAACCCCCAAACCCAGCAGTTCTAGTTTCTTAACACTGTCAGTTATGGGAACCTATTATCAGTAGCTCATGGCTTTGCCACAAAATAGCATCATATTTTGCATAAGCTTTACATATACCAAGAAAAACTCTTCTGTCAGTTATCGGGAAGATTCTGGGGAGAAAGCTCATAGGTTAAACTGTAACACAAGTAATTTAAACCTGCTTGATTGGGAAATTTAATATCCCTGTAGTCTGGCAAGTGAGCTTAAAAACATTGTGACCTAAAAAAAGAAAAACAGCAAACAAAAAAACCAACCAACCAACCTCCAATAAACGACATTGAGGGCATTAGCAAATTTTTCATCCACAGAGAGTCAGAGTGGTGCAGCAAATAAGGCACTGAGGTCACACAATGAATGACAAAGATGTAAAATAATATATTAAATAGAGTGAGTGTAGGGCATGAGAAGAAAGGTCAAGAGCAGGGAATGAGGCAGGAATCTGGTGGAAGAATAAAGCAAATTGATTTAAATGGTGAGTTAAATGGATGCAGTGATAATTTTGATACTCACTAAACTCTCAGTAAATTCATTTTACGTTATTTTCTTTGCCCTATCATAATAATGTCAGCAGTGCTATTTTCTGTTCCACAGATTTGCTTTGTACAAGGAACACATTATATGCAGGCAGTTTTTAACAAATAGGTCAAAGAAAGTATAATAACAAAGTTAGAATCAACAAATGCTGTAATTATATTGTACTTCAGGAATAATCACTCTTAGAAATGCTTCAGCATACATATTTTATTTTTTCAGCTCATGAATTTACTGTTCTTGCAGCACTCTGCTCACCAGGCTTTCTTTGTTAATGGAGAGTGTGAATATAAAAAAAAAAAGATAAAAAAGCATAGCTGAATTATTCATGGCAATGATTTCACACCTAAACATTATGTGAAAAACACTAACTATGCTGTTAAAATAAAAGGTAGCTTCACTTACTAAATGATTCTGAGAATGTTTCACCTGTGGAAAGGTTTTCTGTACATATTACTAGATGCAATATAATCGAATATTGCAAAAGTTTAATTCAGAGGTCTTGAGTATTGGAAGGCACTGGCAGGCAGTGGGTTTGCATTTATATTCCCTTAGGGGATGTGGACAGCCATGCAGAGATCCTTAAAGAGAAGGCAGCCTAATGCCAGGTAATCTGAATCTCCCCTGGAGAATTTTGGGGAAGCTATAAATCCACGAAAAGAACTGGAATGTACTTGCTTGGAAGACCTGGTATGAGGGTGTGATTTAAAGGACCTGCACTTAAAATCCAGTCTGGGCTCAGCCTCATAAGCACATGATCCACCTGAAACGGCATAAAACAAAACATTTGGATTTTAGCACCAGAGTAGCAGTTTCACGTGAATGATCTTAGTAACATCTGTGAAAAAGTTTGTTCTAATTCTCATTGCAGCTGGAAGCTTAAAAGATGAGAGGGCTTAGAGCATAAAATCCCCTCCAGAGAGGATGTCTATATACAGCAGAGAGCATTTTGTGGGGGTTTTGTGTTTGTCCAGACCTCCATGTTTCTTTTAACACAGCTCTTTCTACAGAAAAAGACACCCCTGCCCTGTTAGTGGTGGTGATGAAAATGTCCTGCAAGTGCAGTCTTGGTCCCTGTTCCCAGTTCTTAAGATAGGGTGGGTACCATAGTATGAAGCTGAAACTAATGAGGGGGTCCCTCCAGGTGAGACTTTGGGGTCTGTAGAGCACCACAGCTCCTCACCACTCTTGCATAGCATGCTGTCAGGAGACTGAAGCATTATCACTGTCCTGATGGTATCTGGAACCAAAGCAACACCACAGACTCAGGGCTGAAATGGATGCAATCCTGGTTCCGTGGTCTCCCCTGTTTTATCTTCCTTCCCTTTGCGTAATCCTGGAAAACAGCTCATATGGTGTCTTTTGGCTTTTGGCAAAATGTTGTAGCTCAACTATTTTCAGCCTCAAAAAAATTTATGTTTTCAATGACAAATTTAAACTAATTGCTGGTTTTGCTGTTGCTTCAGAGTCTTGTTTTTTGTTTGATCAGTTCAAATATTTATTTGTGAGTGCCACTCAGGAAGCAATTTAGCTCATCATCTCTTCTACAGCTGAGTGCCATAAATGTGGTTTTAAGCCAGAGGTTATCACCACAGAGTAAGTAACAAGCACAAGTGGTGATTTGGCTCAGGGTGAGCTCTTCCTGGCATGTTGGCTCTTGCTCAAGGAGCAATAATTTGGCATCCCATGGGAAGGGCAGCCTTATCTTACAACTATAGGACAGAGACATGTACTTAGAGCTGTACCTCTGTTTCAGGCCTGGAGACTGACTAACAACCAGGAACAGGCAGAAAACTGAGATGATTATAGACTTCTCATTTCTGTAGATAAAACTGAGTTTTAAAACTCAGGTGGAATGGGAGAAAAAGGAAGTAAGGACTGGAAGAAAAGAAAATTCAGATTTAAAACAGAGCTTTGCTTAAAGGATGAGTTATACAGGTGAGTGACTGATTCTTCTGCTGCCTTAGCATTTGACTCATCCTCCATTGCAGACCATCACAGATCCTTCTGGGAACTTTGCTGGACGTGTATGTGGGCCTTGTGTTGGTATGAGGTTTGGATCCATGCTCAAGAGCAAACCTTCAGCCTTTTAAGCAATTAGACCACAGCTTATGTTCCTGTATGCTAAAACCTGAAGTCTGTTTTCCTTTAGTTGATACTCAAACAGGCTGCCTCTCCCAGCACTGGGAGCTTTGTGAGAAACATCTGAGGGAAAATAAACTTGATACTTAGCTGACACACAGGAGGGCTGAAGGACAGCAGGAGACCAGTGCATAGCCATCTCACTGGAAAAATAAAGTAACACCATTTGAACAATAGCAAACTCTATAGGCTCCCATAATTCATGGGAGATATATATGTATGTGCCATTTGAGTTTGGAAAAAAATTCCTTCAGTCTGAATAGGAGGAATTTAGCTCTTGCAGTGAAAAATACCATCAATTTTGTTGTGATTGAAAATGAAAGAACATTTCCTCTTTATGTTTCATTTCGATCTTCTTTGTTGTTATTGTTTTTTAATAGAAAGCTCAAATGCATGAAAGTGAAAAGAAAAGAAACAAGACCTGAATTT
Source organism: Leptocoma aspasia (assembly GCA_013399835.1). Classification (NCBI taxonomy): domain Eukaryota; kingdom Metazoa; phylum Chordata; class Aves; order Passeriformes; family Nectariniidae; genus Leptocoma; species Leptocoma aspasia. Next base: position 4,611,180 of record VXAX01003556.1, read on the forward strand.
CAGTCCTTTTTTCCTGCTAGGTTTAAAAGTGAAAAAAAATTAAATTTCCTCAGACAGACTCCAGTCCTTTTTTTTCTTTGCCTCATTGTGTATAGCGCGTGTTTGTGTAAAGGAAAAAGAAATCCTATCTGAGACATCTCAACTGAAAATTTGGGCATGTAATTGGAAAGCTATGATTTTTTTTTTTTAATTTCAACATCACAAAACAAGATGTATACATATTGTATCTGACATGAGAGAGACTAAAATGAGGCAGGCCTCACTGGGGCTTCCCATTCAACAACCTAGGAGAGGAAACAAAGGTGACTTCTGAGCTGCAGGCAATGTCACGCTGTAGGAGGGCAGTTCCACGGCAGCAGCTTAACTGCACCTGTGACAAAATGCAGAGCACAGGGTTGCTTTGCTAGAGAAGGGATCAATAATTCAGACTTTTACTTAAAATATATATAAAAATAATATAGGAGGCAAAAGAATATAGAGGGGGGAAAAAAAGGTGAAACTGACTTTTCACTAACTGAAATTTGGAGAATTTTTCTATGGCAGGACAGGAATGAATTTTGCCCAGCAACAGAGGCAGTGACTATAACATCCTGCAGCAGGAGGGTGAGACTCATGGAATCATCATGACCCAAATTTCTCTTTCAGAGCCTGGGTTTCATATTCTCCCCAGAACTATCTATAACATGCCAAATGTATAGGTGGTATAGGCAGTATCACCAGGAGTGCCTGAGGTACTTCTGCTGCAGCTTCAGTTCTGAGGAAGCATCCCGGGGCCTGGGAAAGCTGTGCTGCAGTAGCTGTAGAGCAGACAATAGACACATCAGAGATACTCAGTAAATATGTACTGAAGTAGCAGATCAGATCTTCTAGTTGTAGATCAGAAGCCTGAAAGCCTTTTGAACTCCAAAAGGAGAAAATAAGAGATGCTCTATGATGTTTGCCACTCCTGCTTTTCTGAAGAAACACAGATCTCAAAACACACTGAGCCAGTGCAATCTCGTGTTATAAATGATCTGCTCATGCAGGGCTCTGAGTGCAAGTCCAGGTTTGGGAAAGACGGAAAGTGAGGCCTTGGTTATTCATAAAGCTCCAAGGAAGCTTTACAGACATGACTGCCTGCAGGACTTTGGCCCAGGGCTTGGTATTCTCTGAGCACATCTGTTCAATCCCCCTGGAGCTGGGACTCAGCTCTATTTAGGGTGAATGGAAGGCAATTAGTATTTTCATATCATCTTAAGTCAGGTGCTCAGAATTGATGGATGCTAGTCTGGGGACTCATATTCCTTGATAGAAGTTATTTTAACCAGGAAGAAAAGACAAAAATTTGGTGAGGCTTAATTTGCCAAATAATTTGTTTACTTTCAGATGTGTGTGATAACCTTTGCAGTAGGTGCATATGAGAACATGACATTTTAGATGAAGAGGAGCATCATTGGGTTTAGCTGAAATGTCTCTTGGCAGGCAGTGAAATGAGTGGCTGCATATTTACATGCAAAATGTCATTTATATAAATCAAACCTTGAACACAAATACCTGGAGATATTGTTTTCCTGTTTGCAAAAGTTCATCATAATATTTTGTGTGTTCTTGAGTGTAAAGCATGAATTAATCATTTGAAACAGCATTCAGAAATCAAAGACAGTCATTGCTCCTATCTTGGGCAGCAGGTAGAGAAATGGCAAAACCTGTTCCCCAAACCAAGGATTTTAAGACTTTATGCCAGAATGTCTACCGTGTGAGAATGTCTTGCAGAGCAGAATCCTATGCACTTAGGGACTCTAAGCTGGAAATAAGCTAGTTAATACCTTAAAAATAGCTGATCACTCTTGAGAGCTTGAAACAGAAAAAGAAAAAAAAAAAAAAAAGGAATATCTTAAGTGAAAGAAAGTGATATAAGAAATAATTAAGTACAGTGCTACTTAAATTCTTCACCTGAGATTAGACCCTCTGCTATGATCTGTTCTGTACAAATCTCTTAGGTATAACACAGAAGGAAAGAGATGGGAGATTTTAATCAGATTTTAATCAGAGAAGGACTAAGGGGGATATTTTTGAAAGGTATGTGGATGCTTGAAGATGAAGTTGGTGGCGTGGTGTTTACAAGTTGTGAATTTTTAGTGGAGTGGATTCCACTGACTCTGTTAGTTGATTCTGGACCTTTCATTTGATGCCTGCTTACTCTGGAAAGGTTTTAGTGCTGTTATTTGAGGAATATTCCATATGGATTCCATGCCTATGACAGCAGCTTCTCCTCAGTTTAGCAGAACCTGAAATTTAGCAGTATCTTCTTCATGTGAACATTTCAGGTTTTGTTTCTCCCTGAGTCATTCATTGAAAATGGACTCCACCAAAGTACTGTGCACTACTGAGCACAGCAAGGTACAGAACAGGATCTCTTGTGTCTTATGTCTGTAATTTGGAAAGTCACCTGCAGGTTTCAGAGACAAACCACTGCTGAAATTTGTGGTTATCCTTAATATAAGCCCTTTTAGATGACCATTGTAACACTTCTCTATCCTGAATAGTATGAAAGGGAGGAAAACAATCCCTTGGAATTCATCCTAAATGGAACTGACTACTAAACTGTTATCAGGAAAAAGAAAAATTGGCTTTCCCTTTCCATGGAGGCTCCTCTTAACTGCCCAAAAATAAGGTGGAATAAAATATTTTTGTGTCAAAGTATTTAGAAGTGACTGCAGTAAAAGTGGCTTGCTCCGTGGAACTCTGTCCCTCTTTCAGTCTGAAATGCCACAGGTGATTTCAGCCCAAGTTAGAGGCATTATCCTAAAAATTGCTTCCTGTGAAATACTCAACAATTTCAAACTGGATCCAAAAGCAACAGGAGATGTTTAATCCTCCCTGTCTCTTTAATGAGGAAAAATGGAGAACTGGGACGCATTTGAACAGGTGGAGAAGGGTTACTACAATCTTAATTTCCGTTCTCTGAGAAAGCCCAGAGGCCTGATATGAGTGAGTTTCAATTGAATTTCCACAGTGGAGTCAGTTGTTATTTTATCCATCTGACATACAGAGAGATTGTCCTGTCATGGTCATTTCAGTCACGGACATCCACTCTTCACTCTGCTCCATTTGCTTTCACAAAATGTCTAGTTTCTGCATGAAGACTGGCTTTGCTTTTATTTCATGAGCTGAATTGCCTCTTGCTGCCTTAAGCAATTTTACTTGGCGAAGCTGGGCACACAGGGATAAGGGATACCTCACTTTGCAGGTTGCCTTCTTTGTACAAAAGATCCAAATCTGAGTCTAGGTGATTTTTATGACATTTTTACATCCTTTTTGTGTTCTTTTTCTGTTACCTACAATGTGATTTTATCAGCAGATTAGGGATCTCCCTGTTCTAGGTTTTATGGGGAAAAGTAATAGCTTTCATTGACCCATCTGATACAGCTGGGAAAAAGAAAAGTGTTTCCTTGGGCCCATCACCTCTTTTCAGATCTGAAAAATAATTTGCATGCTTTCAGGAAGAGTCCTAGCTATGCAGCTGTCTCTTATCACACACTGTTCCCAGCTTATGAATGTATGAACAAATGTATTTGGAGTGATGAATAATAAATAATCTTTATCTCAACACACTCTTTTAGTCCACAAAGCCTCGAGACACTTCACAAAAAGTAATAAACTTCCTATAAAGAATAAGGACCAATGTGCTGCCACCTCCACAAGGCGAAGTGGCAAATCAAATATACACAGGCACTCTACAGAGGACAGATACACCCTCTCATGCAGAGCACTTGTGCATTGAAGCATGCATAAAAGATAGGAAGAGTTTTCAGGGTTTTTCCTCATATCCACAAGCACTTGTCTGTTGATGGAAAGAAAACTGGAAATGAAAGATAACCAAGAACAAAGGTTGCATTATCATGATTTCTAAATTGAAGCCTTAATTAGATTTAAAAAATACAGTAACCCATATTTTAGGTGAACTTTAAAAACAGAGTAGGACTGACCAGCTTGGAATTTGCCCAGAACACCAATTTTGAGACACTTGCCCACTGGGAAACCACTCAGTCCCTGTCGGACATCTGCATTTCTAGATATTAAGAAGCACAGGAGCTGCAGGAGGGCAGTGCCCTCTCAGGCCAGGTTGTAGGCATTTGCTAAGTGCCAGCTTAGTAGCCTACACACAGGAATTTCCTGAAAATGTTACTGCACTGCAGCACCATGTACTTGTCTTATAAATTTTCCTTTGAGCTTTATTCTGCAGTTCCTTATATCATTGGGGCAGCTGATGTGAGTTGGGTTGAAGATACAACCCTTTGTGCCCTGTGGCTGCGGGCTTTGTCTGTCTGTGCACACCAGCCTAGTTTTACACAATATGATTGCCACCATGGCAGAGTTTTAGAGAAAAATGCTGTTAAGGTGTGAGAAAACCTATGAGCTAAAGCCACACAGGCTAAGAAGAGCAAAGCAATAGGCTCAAGAGTATTTGCTGAGATGGGGTTACTTAAAGCTCAGGGATTGAAGAAGAAAAACACTGAAAACATGAAAGGCTGTAAAATCCTAGGGAAAGAAAAGCAAAGAATAGGAAGACAGCAAATCTACAACATCAAAGATCAGCCTAAACCAAAGAGCAGAGGCAGACCCTTCCCTCACTTGACTTATGACTGCTTGTTCAGCAGAGACTCACCCAGAATCAAAAGAATTTTTGTGTGGCCATGTAGCATAGTAGTCCCAGCTACCTAATGCATGTATTTACCAATAAATAAATGTTGTGAACTCTGAAGTTGTTTTTCTTGCTTGCAGGCTCAAGAGATACCCAAGAAAAAGCAACCCAGAGGTGAAAGGCTGAGGAAGAAGTGAGCCTCTGCAAGAGGGAAATCTATTTCCATGCCTTTTCCTCTCATTAATTCCCTAGTAGCCATTTTCTCTGGGAATCCCAAACTATCAATGAACTCTGTGTTCATGGCAGCTGCAGAGGAGAAAGGAGATACATTGGTCAAGCCTTTTATCTCCTTCCTCTAGGCTAAGGGAGCAGGCAAGAAGAACAGAATAGGTAAGGAATCCAGCAAGATGAGGTAGTTCAGAGTAGAATTAAAAATTAGTATTACTGCCTTTGGTATGGTGGTTGTGGAGGCTCAGAGTGTGCTTGAGCTGAACCAAATAGACTAGAGCCTATTTCTGTTTCTGAAAGGAAAAGCAGGAAACAGTCTAAAACTAGGTGTTCCCTGAAGAAGGAAAGCAGATGCTTTTGTCCCCTTCTAGATGTTCTTCCCCCCAGAAATTCAGTAGTGCCGTATAATTTCCATCTAACCCGGGCTGTAGAAGCTCAGGCATTTGTTCCCATCATGTACAGGCTTCCAGTAGCCCAAACACGAAGGAGCTGCATAGGCAGGGCTGTGGAGAAAGCCTGTGCTTTAGAGGCTGCCACCACTGCCTTCTGCAGTACAGGCCTGTTCTGATCCATGTTAGCTGTGAAACCTGGCTGACAGCTCAAACTGGTAAGCCTTCAAGCAATGCAGGTTTTCTGGTTCAAAGTAAGTGTTTCTTTCTTCCCATTTTCATGCTTTAAAAGCCTCCCTTTTAAAATCAGGGTTAAATCACAAACAAACAAACGCTAATAGAAAAGTTCACATGCATAACCCCTGCAGTGTATTTACCTATGTAAATAACATGTAATTTTCACTATTTAATTACTGTTTCATGTCCCATTTCCTGCTGTAGTCTATATTTAAATTCCATATTTACCTCTATCTACTTTCTCATAATGTGTCTTGATATGAATATTCATGCCACCATTGAGTGGCTGATTACTTCTGTGCTAACCTCGAAAATACTTCCCTTGCAACACACCAAACAGCTGGGTGCTGTGGTTGTATATCAGCAAAGAAAAGAAAATACAATAAATAATGCTCAGTCTGTTTAGGATCAGACCATATTCTCCTTTGTTTTTTTCCTCAGCAGGTATTTTTTCCGCTTCTTATAAATTAAGCCAAGTTACTCCTGACTATAGTTCCCTGGATTATAACTCTGGAGACCGGATTTCCATAGAAATGGAGTGGTGCAAGTAATAGGCAGTGCAGAATTCCTGCCCATGGTACAGCCTTTTCAGATGGGAGAGAAAAACTGTTTCTCTTGCAGCTGGATGCACATTTCTTTTTAATCATGTGAAATTTGAAAGAGCATTCCTATTGTTCTAAATCAGAAAACAGTCTGGAGTTATCTGAAGACAAAAGAAGGGAACAAGACCAACAGAATGAAGCCTGATGAAGTAACACAGAACCAGTCTGAATTTGAACTTATATCCATTATGACTGGTTTCTATCGTGAAACTTTGATGTTCAACTTATATTTCAAAACAAAGGCTTTTTTTTCTATTTTTAGGTGAACAGAACAATTTAATTTGGAAAATGAACAAAGAGACATTTTTTCAACACTTCTCTGTTTCATAATTCAAGATATAGGGAGAGAAACAGGCCAATTTTCCCTGATTTCTTTTGTACTTTAATCCCTAGGATGGAATGGGCCATGGCCTGGCAAAGCCTGTTCCCCCCACACTATGGAGAAAGTCTAGAGCCACTGTGAGCCTGCCAAACACAGCCAGGTGTTTCCTGAGCTGGGTGACTCTCCATATCCAGGACTATTACTTGTGAGAGAAAGACAGACAGGTTTGCAGGTGGTGGGAAAGGGAATTATCTTATGACACTGTCACATTGACATACCGGCCACGTACAAAACAGGCTGTCACTCTTCTAGCCCTCATTTACCTCCTTTGGAGTGACACCTGCACACCTCAGTTTCCCCATCCTGCTCAGCTCATCTCCTTGAGGTTGGTTTAAAGATGCCTACAAAGCAGCTGCTGCTCACCCTTGGAGCACTGAGCTCGCAGCCAGGTAACCTGTCCTGCTTTTTTGTTTGAGAAGAATTTTAGTCTATACTGCTTATACCTTCACCTCTAGGAGTGTCTTCTAAGTATCTTCACACCTAAGGCATCATTCCCTAACAACTTTGCAGTTATGACTCAGTGACTTCAGAGATTTCCAGCCTACAAAAGAGTGAAAACGGGTCTGAGGTATGAATTTACTTCTGTGAGAAGCCAGGGGGTGTCTCCTACTGAGACACGATTTTATTTCATGGCCTCTGCTGGTTTGTCACGCACCATGGAGTGGTTAAGGAGGTGAGTTATAGCTGCTGAGATAAGGCAAAACGTTTAGGCTGATAGGGATCTTCACCTAATTAATGTGCAGGGATTGAGAGCTTTTTCAACTCTACTGTCTCTCCACTGTCTCCGTTGCTGCCTGTAGAAGGCTCTTTGGATCTGCCCAGTGATGCAGCCCCACAGAGGCCAAATATAGTCCTTCACATTAAGAACACAAATGGACACAATCAGCATGGCAAGATTTTGATATGGCAGCCTTTCTCCTGGGTCCTTATCATCAGATTTGTTACAGCAGTGGCTAAGGATCAGGCTAAAATGTAGCCCTGCTATTCCACACGTAAGGGTGTTGTGGAAGGAAGGGTAGACAAATGTGCCCTCACCATCAGTTGTTGCAAATCAGTTCAGTTCTTAATAACTTCATTTTATGGACAGGTGAGAGCTTTCTTTGCCAAGGACCACTCCTTTCCTATACAATACTTTTAAAAGAGGTCTAGTGGGACATAAAAATGTAAAAATACAATTGACAAAGTTACTAAATTAGATCATTGTTACATAGCATGCTGTCATTTTTAAATCTATGCAGGTTGCATCTTGCTCTTTTACACAGTTCAAAGTTGAGGTGGACAAACTTTAAGTAACTCTATAAGGAACAGCAGGAAACTATAAGATCCCATAACTGTTCTGAGCTTTAAATAAGTTTCATCTTTAATGCTTCTGTTCTGCCTCCAAATAAACTGAAAAATGACTAGAATCTAAAGCTTATTTAGGAAGTTGCCATAGTAACAATTAACTACCTCTAAGCCCTTCAGCTTTATTTTATCTTTTTTCACTGAGGTGCCCTAAATTACTTGAATCCTGAATTGCTACAGTAATATATCCATGTCTTTGAACTAAATGACATGGTTTTGCTAGAACCCTCATTATGTGAATATTGATTGAATTTCTAATTAAGACTAGACATCATCTTGCTGACAGCACCACTGCAAGAAGCCATGTAAGACCAAGGAAGATTAACAGAAAAAAATAGAAAAAAAATAAGAATATTGTTTCTCTAGGGAAGCAGCTGGGATGATCAAACCAGGGAAATAGTGAATGAACTTTAATGATTGAGTTTATATGGGCAACAAAACTCCTCCACATGCAGTACTGTTTGTTTCAGCTATTATCCTCTTACACTCTAATAAATAAAAAAATATCGGAGGAACCCAAAGAGACTGATTTTGACCTGTGAATTAAATAATTATTCATTACAATGCAAATGGCTTAATAACCCTAATTATTCTAATTTAGGTACATTTTCCACTCACTTTGTCCTGACATGGGCAGTCCTGATATTATAAATTGTTTCATGAAATGTTGTGCTCTATATTTTTCTTTATTATTTTGTCTATTGTCATTTGACTTTATCCACAAAAAACAAGCATTTACCCCCTATTTCTTAGATGAGACTCAAGTCTGTAGCATTAACACACGCTGCTATCTAGTCTCATATCTGTTCTGCATTTACATATTTCAAATCGCTCCTGCTTGTTTTCTGCATAGCTCTTATTTATTTATTGTTCCAGAAAAGGACTTAATTTTCATCTCGTGGGATTTTTTTACCATGAAGACACTATGTTTCCCAAGTGAAAGTGGGAAAACAACACTTATCCATGGCATTTTTCAAAAAGGAAGTTGTCTTTCTTACATCAGATAACTACGACCAGTAAATTATAAAAATTGAACTTTAAAGGAAGTAGAGGAAAATAATTCCCAAATTGACTTGGTACGCCTTTACTAATGTCAGTCCTAAGGCAACAAGTAAAAAGCAGATGACTTTACTATTGCTTTGATGAAAACAATATTCTTCTGGATTACCCTTAAACCTGTCCTGGGGTTTAATAATCACTTTAACTGCAGATAGCTTAAAAGAAATAGCTCAATGCTGGTTTTGTATTATTTTCTCGATGTCTGAAAAGAATCTCTGCAAGTCTGCTGAATGTCTTTTTGATAATAAAAGAACAATATCCTAAAGCAAAGATGTTAGCTTTTTTCCTGTATCTGACAGGAAAAAACACAATCATGCAATGCAAATAAAATCTGGAACAAAAGGGTAAGATATGGTCATTTCTGAACCAGAGAAAATGATTCAACAGCCATAGATTTTTTTTTTTTGTCTGCACTGCAATTCTCAGAATTTTCATCATTTACATGACTAAGAGATGTTTGGCTGCTCAACCTTGTAATTCACAAGGAAATAGCATCTGGCTATTTAGACTGTTATATTGACCTTGGAGAGTTTCCTGTACATATTTTTCTCCTGCAAAAATGCCTATTGCTATCTCATAAAGCAAAATAGCAGTGACACCAGTATTCGGAACATTATATAACAAGAAGTTTCACGGATCATGTTTCCCAAGATCCAGTTCCTGGGCCATGCACTGTTCACACTCAGCATAGGACAGGACAGTCACATGGCCTGGCTGAATGAGGGGAGTTTTCAGCTGATACAGTTTACCCTGTATCTTGAAAGGTGCAAATTTGGACACCACAAAAAGGTATCTATCACCCTCACACATTCCAACCAAATCACCCTTCTCCCTTATTAGTCAGGTACTGGTTTCTATCTCCTCTTACTGTTTTGCTAAAATTGTTCTAACAGACTGTGCCTGCTAGGACCGGGGGGTGGCTGACTACACATCTGACTTGAATTACAGGTACAATGGATGAGTAGAAGAGGGAGAGCCACTGGGGCCAGGGACAGTGGCAATGTGGCACTGGCTGTGGCCATTACTCACTGACTAGCAGCGGGCTGCCTTATTGGCAAGGGCTTGGGCTGGGCTGGCCAGGCTAGAGAGTACAAGCACTGTCTCCTCAGCAGGTGCTCAAGGAAATGTGGGGCTGGAAGTGGCTCTGAACAAGCTGACCCCGTGTCAGCCAGCAGGTGAGTGAGTGCCCACCCGCTCTCAGCAGCACTGGGTCTAACCTCTCTGCTACAGGCAGCTTCTGCAAGGGCAAATCAAACGGGAGCAGCTGCAGGGCAGCTGTAATACACACTATTCCTATTCAGCAGCCATTCTCAGAAACCTTTTGTGATAGTACCTCCCCTTCTCCCTGATTTTCTTCCCAGGACGGACATGCTGAATTTTCTGAAGACATCTCACTTTGGAAGAACTTCTTACTATGGCCACTGACCTCACAAGCAGCCACCACATCTTTAGTCTTTTGGCCCTGGTTCCTGATACCCCCTGATTCTCTGTCCTCAGTCTCCTCTGCTCTTCTGGCTCAATGGGAGGGCTGTTTGCCGGTCCATTCCTCTGAGACCTGTGTGGCAGCACAACAGACAAGCATCACAGCCCCAGAGACTGCCCACACCTTTTTTTTTCAAGGAAAGCTGTGACAACTTGCATGGAAGGTCTGTCTCCCTGACTCTTCCTGTGTCTGCTCTGCCTTTCCTGGACAAGTTGCATGTGGCCTCCACAATGTGCCCCACGCCATACGTGGTGCTCAACACAGAACCTGAATGTACAAACATAACACATGCTTTTTTATACATATGCTTCATTCGTTCAGCCTGTTTGATTCAGACATTGATTCATGCATTTGCTTTCCTTGGAGATGTTAATACCAGCTCATACATACAGAATGAGAGAAGAAGTAGCAATAGCATTGAAATTGGCCTGTAACAGATGTTAGTGAAGACATTTATGATGTCGGCCTGGCATACATCTTTGTTTCTTGGGTGAAGTGACTGGTAGAGAAATAGAAGAGAAAGAGAGAGAAGGATTGTAAACCTGAGGTGTATGTCTGGAAATGAAACAATTTTGTACATTCATTGCTTCTGTCTGGAGAGGAGACATCTTGAAACTATGAATTACTGAACCTGCAGAGAAAAAGCTATACCTTTGATTTCTTACAGAAATGTGCTGAGGTTTCTCTACAGTGAGCAGAAAGCAGAGTGTGCTTTCAAAAGTAACTGGCCTCAGTTACAAATGGAACCATTAGAGTCCAGCTAGAGCCTGGTGCTGAAAGGCAAAATGCTCAGTAAAAACCTGGTTTGTATCTCCAATGAAAATAGTCAATTTTAGACAAATGCACAGGTATTCTTCTTTGCTATTCGTGAAAGTACATTTGCATATTACCAAGGAAAGCATTTGTACTTACTAGACATGAGAGACGCAGTAAATTAATGACTGGTTGTCAAAAATCAAAAGTGATGGTTGGAATCACTGATGTATGTACTTTCTTTCTCCTTTCTCCTTACCCCTTGCTGCCATTACTTCTGCAGTTCTCAAATCCCAACATAATGGGATAATACCATAAATGGGTGCCTGGCATCTACACTGCAAAGACATTTTTGCTTCTGTAAGTTTAATTATGAATGACCAGTATATGTGAGCCTTGCGAGCAAGTTTCTCTTATTCAAGGTGATTTTGCAACCTCTTTAAAAAATGAAGTATTACACTGGGAATAGACATATCCATGATTCATGAAAACTTTGGGCACATATTCAGTAGAACACTTCCTAGATTTGGGCTATATACCCATCCCTGTTCAAAATGTATTCATTCAGACATATGCTTCAAGATCATAAACTTCAAAAGGTCTTAAAAATCTGCCAAAATGCTTTCCTAAGAAGGCATTCTTTGGGAGTGTTGTGTTGAGGACTCTCAAAATAAAAATGCCTGGCTGCCACTTACTGTGGTATTTGTAATTTCACTTCCCTCAAAACAATCTATAAGGTGTTCCAATAAAGTCCATAGCTTTTGGAGCCAAACTTTAGTAACCGAGTGTTTAAGAACATCTTTAACATTAATGAGAGGTTTCACAGGAATCAAAGGCATCTCAGATATTATAAACTGATGACAGGATATAGGCATTAATAGGTGCTTAAGAGTTTTGCTGTGTCCAAGTATGAGTGTGAGGGATTGTGTTGCTAACAGGGCAGAGGAAGTTTGTTTTCACAGCAATTTACTTGGAAATGATCTTTTTAAACAGAGTTCCCGGGCTGAATCAGTAAATATTTGACTTGGTACCTAAAACTGCATACTTTAAGAGGGTTCTTCATCTGCCTTCAACACCCAGGAATTTCAGTATTTGAACAGCCATTCTGCAAAGTGCAGCCCATTGCTTTAGCTCAGAGCTTGCAGCTCAGTACGCTGACATGGAGATAACGTGCCGCTCACATGTACATCTCCATCACTTACCTGCATTTCCAAAGGCATCCCCAGCTGAAGCACATTACCATGCTGTGTTCATGAGTTAATCATGAGCACAGCTAGATCAGAGCTAGATTTGAAGGAGTCACTCCCACTTAGGCACAGCTTGGAGCGTTTCTTCAAAAATTCATTATAAGGATCTGCATGCCATTTTCCATCTGCTTTGAATCAAGGCTTGCACACATCTGAGCTCATCCCAGATCAGGGTCAAATAATCTTGAGACGCTGACATTGTATCCCTGTGCACACTGCACAAGTAGTTCAGTAATTTCTTGTTCATATTTTCGCATATATAGATTTCTATTCACATCCCTAGTGACCATGTATATATTGGGCTAGACAGATTGTCAGACTCACCTGGGAGGAAATGATTTATGTTGGTATGGATAGCCTTCCTTCAAGGCAACAGTAGTTCCCAAGACATTACAGATACTAGTCTCAAAAAGATGCTGCTCCTCTCCCTGGGGAATGCTGTTTTCCATACTGCTCTGCATGGTAACCCCCATTGTCTGTTACAAGCAGGAAAGAAGCTCAAGGAAGTGAGTAAAAACTGATGGACTTGCTGGATTATTTTCTTATTTTTTATGGCTTGTCTCCACAGTGGATGCTACCAACTTCAATTTCATTCAGTATTCTAATTTTCATTCTCTTAGTTACACATAGATGGTAAATAAATGCTTCTCAGCAAATCAATTGAGTATATTGGGACTTCAACACCTGTTGCTAAATACAGATAAATAGTAAGTCAAAACTGATACTAAGTATAAAAAAATACAGTGGCAAGATACTGTTTTTAACTACGTAACAAACCAGATCCTAAATCACATTGTATCTTTAGTTGTCTTGGACTGCATTAAGGGAAAGGTTTTGAGACAGAAAGTTTCTCTCTTTTCCTGTTCTACCCCTCACAATTCTCTATATTGGTGAATGACCCTTCTTAACTTGGAATTTATACTAACATCTGTGTGGCAGATAATCACTTGAAGAGGAAATGGAGGCTGACAAGTTTTCTAGAACAACAAAGGTAAAAAGATTTCCAGCTCAGCATACTCGTGAGATCCTTGTATTGTAACTGGGAACCTTGGAAAAGATAAAACAAAGTCCAAAGCAGACTCGTGCTGTGGTTTCTGCTGAAAGGCAATGAATTAAAAAAATCATGTAGTGTTTACATTTAGCATTCCTTACCTAAGAACCCCTCTGCAGACACTCCTTTCTGGTGTTGCCTTGCAAGGATATTATGGTTGCTACTGAAAGAAGTTAGATAAAATTCTGCTGTTCAGTGTATTGCTGTTGATAATTGCTCCTTTATTTATAAACAATAATTATCTTAGTGTGCAAATATATTCATCATGGACCTCTCTCACCCCTCCTATTCATACTCCTTGGTGTCAAATACAGCTTACAATTACGTTTCTAACTCTCCCTGTTACAGAGCACTCCAGTTTCCTCTTTTTAAATTTGATTTTGGCAAGCTGACTGTACTTAAAATTCATGTTCCTTTTGATGTTGTACACTCTACAAAATGGACTATTCAATAACGTTTGGGTTTAGAAGGTTTCACAGTTTGCACAAAGTAATCCAGACAGAACAAAGAAGTAACCATCCAGAATTCTGATGGCACACTCATGAGTGGATTTTCCCCTGTGGGGAGGTTCATATTTCATACAAATTCAGAGGTTCCAGTAGTATTTGAGGTATCAGCAAATCAGAACTATGCCAAAAATCAATCAATTTCACTGTGAGTAACAACAGAACTGGAAGCAGCTCCCATAAGGCAGACAAACTGAAGAAAAAACCAGAGGAGTGAGATAATGTTAATTGGATCCTTGACATGTTACCATTTCCTGCTGAGCCAAGTTCCAGATAAGACATTTGAATGTGGATAAAATGTGATAAGCTAGTTTTGTATGAGTTATACAGAAATTACATTTCCTCATCTATCTACATATCATTACTCTTTACCATTAAAAACACTTGGTCTAGATGTATCTACAATTTAAATGTTTGAGAGCCTACTGTGGATTGAAGTGTTACATATCCTGAGACTTCTTACCTCTACCATAAGCTTCTTGAGGAACCTGAAGAAGGAGCTGAGAAATTCAGTGGTGAGAGGGAGGACAACCTCGTGAGAAATCATTCAGAGGATCTGATGCTGGATGAGAATCAAAGGAATCATCTGGAGATCAGTGCAATCGTTTGTAGAAGAGAACCACTTTCTGTGGAGATTTCTAAGGAATGCTAAATTTGGAGAAACACTACATGCATTACAAATCAACGAGAACTTCTATTCTGAACAGTAAGGACAATGAAGGTCAGGGTGGAATTGCTTTCTATTTCACCTTAGCCTGTAAACAATGGGCCTGGTGGGCTCTTATGCTCAAATTCTTTGGAAATGAGTCCATGGATTTGTTGGGGCGTGGATCCTAACTGAAGCAGGATTTTTGTTCTTAGTGTATGAAAGTATGAATATCCAGTGAATGTTACTTATACATTACACTGCCTACTGGTTTTAATACAGCACACTAGAAAAAAATATTTTGAGGGCATCAAGGGCAAAAGTGAAATCAGGACCTATTATATATTATGGGATATCATCATGTGTTAAATCACAGCCTCCTTAAATCTCTTAAAACTCAAACTGTTTTGTTTGACAAAACCTCTATATTTTTCCCCTCAACTTTATTATCCCCGTTCTCCTCAGATGGCCCAGTGGTAGGGTGAAATAAAATAGAATGCAATGACTAGAAGATTGATCCAGACAAGTGAAAAAACCAAATACAGAGCTCCGCTTTTTAAATTATGAGAGCTTTTAAACATTTTCTGCAAGAAGATGCAAAAGAGATTGTTTGGTTCTTGGCTTTTCAGCCATGACCAAGCTGAATATCATCCTCAAAACTTTGCTTCAACTCAGCCTTAATTCATAAACTTGTTCAGGGCACTGACAGGTGAAACCTTCTGGCCTCTCATGTAGTAAATTCAGTTTGATATCATATAGTCCCATTTTGGTCTTAAAAACTATTAATATGATTTCAACCATGTCAAATGCAATAACTCTTCGTACAAAATGGAATATCTTGCCTTTATTCTCTTGGCAATGGGTACTGTTAGCTACAATCTAGTTTGGCAAATGAAGAATCTAGAAGAGTGACAAATGAGTCCTTTTTAGACTACTCTGTGTTAATTCCAAGAGACTGCCCTCTAGCCAGACCTTGCATTTCATTTGCTACATCTTGCATATAAATATTTTACTGTGCTCTAGTATAAAGGTTTGATAGAATTTGAACTGAGAAAGCATGGATGAGACAAGGATATTCAAGCTTATCTTTATAAAATAAAAATGGTTTTTATCTTGGCTCTCTTATTCAAGCAATTGGGAAGAAAGTGTATTTGGTGCTCTGAGTTTTGCAGGGAGAGAGATTTTATGTTCCCATATTAATCATGAAACACATGTTTGGATATTAAGGAAGACTGTTAACTGTTCTGAGCCATAACTTTAGAAAGTCATACCTTCAGAGCATCTTTTCACTAAGACTGAAGTGTTTAGAGGGCAGGCTTTTGTATAAAATGATATTAATTTACTAAATGTCTCTGTGATAAGATTTCTCTCATTTCACAGTGAGCAGAACAGTGGAAGGAGACAGAAAAGAAGGCTTAGAAGTAAATTAGTTATGAAATTCTAGGTATTTTGTTGATAGAAAGGAAACAAATTATGAGCTCCTAGGTAGATAAATATACTCCAAGCTTGAAAGTATGGATTACTGAACTGAAAAATTGTATCTTCTTGACTATAATTGCATACCCCTAAAAATAGCAAAAAGTGTATTTGGAGTGTGGCGTTCCAAGAGTTTGAAAATTCACGATGAAGAAGTGATGTAATTTGGGACCAATATGTTTCAAGATATCAAAATGTGAGACATGTCAGGATTTTTCTATATAGAAACTGAAAAATGCTGCCCACCTTGCAGTTACCACCTCTAAAATAGCCAATGCTATAAATAGTAATACAAGTTTATGTGCTGTCTCTCCCTTTTAGTAGAAGTTTTAATGCATTGGCCTTGACACCATACTCATACTTCTGTCACTTGTCTTTGTTTTTTCCATTCCCAGAAACAAGATGCCTCTACTGCAAAATTTGCCCTTAATAATCCTTTAAAACATGGTTTATTTTAATCCTAAGAAAGAACTTTAAAAATTCAAGTCACTAAACTTCCCAAACTGCTCAATGCTGTTAACATTCTCCTTTTAGCTTTGCATCATATACAATAAGCATTTCATTTACCTAATGAAAAACATATTTAAACTAATGAGTACACAGTGTTTTTATTTACATATGCAATTAAAATGTACCACTATTAATAGCTGACAGAAGGGAAGAGAAAGTGTGATTTACTCCAGTAAGTGCACACTCTTTCAAGAGGACAGCACTTCACAGGCAGTTTTAAAATTGTCATCAGTGCAGAAAAAAACTAAAATTCTGGGGTGTCCTAGTCCCTATGGTCCATTTCTGATGGAGCCATCAGCTCTTTCCCCCTTCTGAGGTGCACCAGAGTTACCCATCCCCAGCCCACGTTTCTCCCACATTCCTGTGGCTTCCTGGAGGAGCGTGGCTGGGTTCTCCCGGCAGGAGCCGTGCCGTGGTTTATTCAGCAAGAGCAGAGCCGAGGGCACCGGGCACTCCTCGGAGCCTGGCGGGAGCTCGGCTGGTGCTGCTGCTCTGCGGGAGAGGAAAACAACACGGAATGCACAGAGTGAGGCAGGAGAGGCAGGGTCACTTGCTGCAAATTGCACAGCAGTGAGAAGCCTGGAGATGGGGCTGCCTGCAGCAGGCAGTGGCTATCTGACACTGACACAGAGATGGGCACAGTGAAATGAGATTAATCAAAAGCAGTCAGAGGTACAGAGATCTTTAGCCCACCCCATTCTTCTTAGAAAGAGAGTTCAAAGACAAGCATCAGACATCAGCTATCACAGCATGGACAAACATGACAAAGGGTGCTAAATCTTCCACCTTTCTGCTGTTATCTCTCACAGATGTTACAGAGCTTGCCAGGGGAAAGCAGATTTCTGCTCCGAGCTGCACCATGTGCAAATATGCTCTTGCAGAACAGGGCTGTTACTACAGCACACTCTGTTCTGGCAAGTGAGAATTTTATCAGCAGCGCTATAAAGGCACTCAAATTCAATCCATCCTTATTGATATGCACTGGTACGAATTTTTCTAAACATTTTGTGAATGGTGTAATCAAAGCTAGGACATCAAAAATATTAGTGATACACATTAAAATAATCTTACTGCAGTTTTAAAAGCAGCAATAATTTCACTTGGATTTGAAACTTTGGGTTGAGCTACCCATTTTTTAATTTAAAGGAGGACATATGAAGACACAGCAGAGAAAAGATGAAGCTTTAATAACAATACATGTACCGAACAGTAGGACTTTTTTTTAACTGGCATTCCTGATCAAAACCTTTTCAAGTGAAAAGAGAAACCACAGTTGAAAAATGCTGACTACAAAAGCATTACCTGCTTGTCGCAGCTGAATGTTGGTCCCCTTGCAGATGGCTGGCTGCAGTCACTCCGTGTTTATGGGATGTGCTCCTGTGTGCAGTGGGAAAAGGGCTGGCAGTGCCTGGTACCTGGGCTGATCGAGGTGATCATCACTACTTTGCTTACACAGACAGACACTCGCATGCTGCAATGCCAAAATGGGTTGAAAGGCTGAAAGGATGTGGAAACTCCAAGTCGTAATGGCTAAAGATGGGCTGTTACTGCAGTGACCTTCCCTGGTGGGTAGCTTTCAAAAAAGGCTAATACACTGAGAGATGCATGTGCAGATCTGAGGCAGAGGTGGCTAATGACATTAATAGTTGAATTACAGTAGTATTTTGGGACAGTTTTGCACTCACAGTCTCAGTGCACATAGCTGGACACAAGCCTGGCTAACCACTCCAGACCCTTAGCTGGATCACACAGCACACCCTCTGTGTGCTCAAACAGAAAGTGTGGGTGCAGTTTAGTGCCTGTGACACTGCTGTGTCTCCAGGTGGGGCTCTTTCAAATGGAGCTGTACACTGTGTGGAAATGCAGGATTTTGTGCAGAAACTTGTCAGTTGTGAAGTTCTTTTTAAGAGCTGAATCAGTTATTTACTACCTGTGTTGTGCTGACACTCAGCTCCGAGGTGCTGTTGCTGTTTACAGCATCCAAGGAAACAAAAGGAGTATCCAATACCAAAAGGAGATTCACTTTTGAGTTACACAGGCTGTAAGGAAACAGGTGAATGATAGAAAATAGGCAAGCAAAACTGTAAACACAGACCGGAAGAATCACCAAGTGCTATGTGCATTATAAAATCAATGCTCTCATTCACAACGCCAGAAGACAGAGAAAGGAGCCTACACTTAGGTAACATCTCCCTTTCTTCCTACTCTTCTCTCTTTTTATTCATGGCCATAGTGTATTTGTTGGGAAAAGAATAATCAAGAGGATGGCTATGTAAAAATACTGTGTAAAATGTGCTGTAAATCTCTGATTTGTCTCTTTCCAATTATGCAGTATCATGAACCATGAGCAGGGTTGTCAGTGCAATAGAGTCAATATTGCTGTGAAAGACTAAATTGTATTCTTTTCCATCTTCTGCTACATTTACAAAATTGCTGGCTAAGTTTTGATTCTAGGACATTTGCAATTTGCAGTAGCTGATGATGATGATGCATGAAGCAGAAAGAATAGGTTGATTTTTAAACCGGATTCTGTTGTTATAGTAAGAATATTTTGAAATTATTATTTCCAAACTCTTAGGATTCATAGTGGAGTACCCTAAATATATTAATTATTGAATACCAAGATGTTATTTTAAGAGAGTTCATTTTCTAACTAATTGCTGCATTACAAGTGTGGTTATTAGATAGTTCTAGAATCTCATGTCCCTTCCCCCGGCAATTAATTAGTATTTCAAAATTAAATAAATTGTAATGTTATGGTTAAATGACTCAGGTTCTAGATGGCTGTAGGTGATACAGCTGCAGCGCCTTAAGTTCTTCTGACAGTCTGAGCTCTCAGGAGAAACATTAAAGAGCAGCTCAGTACATGATTTATGTTTAATAATAATTGAATTCCATTAAAACATATATGTACTGGTTTGAAGAAACACATCTTATGAATTAGTAACAAAGTGGCTTTCAAAGAGAAAAGAGCTACTCAGTACATAAGTTCCAGCCCTGTCCTTCCTTTTCTTTAAGCTTATGGATTCTTGTTAGGTTATCCCCCTCCTCCCCCCAGAAATTCATAGATGGTTTTGCCTTTAAAATTCAGCATAGTTTCACAAGACTCTTTTCCAGAACAACATGTAAAATGCATTGCTGAAACGGAAGGATACTACACACAAAAATAAACTGGCCAAATAATGTAGCTGCTCTGAATTATTCACAGCTATCTAGCAAGCATTGTTTGCAATAGAGCAACTAAGCAAACAGGATGGAAAATTAGTTTTGGCATGATTCTAGGAATTAGCATTCTCTATTTCTATGGTAACATTGATAAAAAGTTGTTACTAATAATAATGAAATACATGCAGAATAAAAATAAGTAAGGTAAATAGAAGGCATCTATTGTAAGCTTAAGCGTTTTTCCCTTTTTACTGGGAAACACATGTACAAGGTTGCACACATCTCAACTTTGGTACAGCACAGACTATTGCATATATTGTTAGCTCAGTTTGCCAGCAAGTACAGACAGATGTTTGATGAATACGTAACGTGACCTAGGATAGCTGTAGGAAGACTATTAACACAGAAAAACCTATGAAGACATTGTGTTTGTTTCACAGGAATTTTGTAGAATCACAGATTCATTACCAACTACTAATGAATCCAGGGTACATTAAAAATTTTGGCAGGTTTTTTCTGACAAGAATGCCTAATGATAAAAATACATAGAAGAAACTTTCTAAGCTGAGAAAATTTGCCTAACACATTTATAGTCTTAGGCAGAAAATAATTTTCTTTACCTCCAAATACTAATATAATGTATTATATAATTCTCATCAGTACACATATACATACTTATATTTTTTATTGTTTTATAGATCTGTATCTAGAAAAAATATAATTTTGCCTTACCAGGGCTTCTCAAATCTCAGTTGCAGTGGAAGGAAAATAACAAAAAAACCATAATGCAAATCTTACTATCCCTTCCCTTAGCAGAAAACTTGTGAAGGTTCCTGATGATACAGAGGCGAGAAGTCTGATCCCATCATCAAATAAATCAAAATCCATTACAGGTAAACAAGGAAGAGAAGGAGGGATTGAAGAATTGCAAAACCTCATCTGCATGTTAAGCTTTGCCTCAAATACAATCTGAATGTGCAGCAAAGCTCTACCAGCTTTACATAAGCAGGGCTTCTCATTCATTTTTACAGGGTTCTGTATTTTTAAGTTTCAGAGAGGAGGAAAAAACACTGAAAGTTGTCAAATATTTTCAGCTTCTGGGTGGAACTTAATGCCTGATCTGAAAGACAGATTTAGCAAGTTTTCCGGGACACACTCAGAAAATACAAATAATTTAGAGACACTGCATGGGAGATGAAGCATCTACGTGAACCAGCAGCAGCGAGAGCAGCTGGGGAAAGCATTGTCTAAATCATCTGGAGAAAAGAATAATACCACACAGACTGCATGTATGCTAGGTGAGGTACAAACAGCTTTCTGCCAAAGTAAAAGACATTTGGATCAAAGATCCAGTGTGAAACGTCAAAAGCTGCTGAAAGCAGCTCCAGCCAGTGCTGCTAGTGAGTGAGTGTGTGTGTCACCCTGTGCTCCTCAGGTGCCCACTGCACCTCCCTGTCCTGGCTTGTGCTTTTGCTCCTCCTCCTTTGGGGGCCAGACCCTGACTGTCACCTTAGATGTCCTCAGGTCTGTACCAGGGTTCACACTGGCACTCTGGATAAAGGAATCTGAAAACTGCCCACAGTAATTGTTTGTTTGATAGACTTAATCAGGACAAGAAACAGGAGGCTCCTTTGAGAGTTCCAGCCAGGAGAGTGGCTGGGTTAGCACTGTAGCTCCCTGTGGAAAGCACCCTGCTTGCCTTGCACACCAGACATACCACACAGCTGCTCAACTCAAGGTAGAAAGTCAAACATTGCATAACGTGCACTCATTTGGCATAGTTGTATAAAAGTCAGGAGGTTATTTGATCCTGCTGGCTATTCAGATTAGTAGCTATTAGAAGGAATTGCATGACCAGCATCTGATGATCATCCAGGTCACACCAGGCTGGACCTGCAGCAGGAGCACCACCTGTCCAGATAGCCTCGAAAAGTCAGGGCCTGTGGAAAGAGATTGTGAGCCCTTGCACCAGGCTGGTTTTCTCTAACAAAAAAGGACACAGTGATGTGTCCACACAGTGATGTGTCCAAAAAAACACACCAGTGATGGCACAGCTGGGGGAGGAGCAAAGACCCCCACCTTGCTCCTTGCCTTTCTCTTCAAAGAAGTCCTGAGCCCAGCGGTTTTGACCTTGGAGATTAAAAAATTTCAAAGACTGAAGCCATTGGAGACTGAAGAACAGCATTGGAATCTTGATATTTTCACTTGGCTAATCTGTTTGATAAGTGCTTGCTTTTTCAGTTGTTATCATTTAGATTGCCATGAACTACTTGACAAACAAGTGCCTGCTTGGACTTTGGAGGTTTGCCTGTTTCTCACTCCAGTGGAGCATCTCAGCTGTCATGGCTATCCCCCAGTTCCTTATCACAGCAGCTGTGACAGTAAAACATTGGAGAAGCTTTACTTCCTTCTCACCCCTATCATTGATAAAACAGAGTTAAGACAAGTGGTAGGAAACTACTGGCAGCTCTGGGCTGCCTTGAGCTGGCCCTCCTGGCCCAGGCATGTCAGTGGGTGTCAAGGATAAAACTTGCAGCAATAACAACTAATTAAACATGCTTAGTCAGGGCATCAGTCTCTGTCACTTCCCACCACACATCAGTGCCAGATATTCCATTTCTCACTGTTTCCCTGTGAAAGGAAACCTTTTCCCTTGTTTTCCTGAGAATGCCATCTCCTAAGGAAGATGTTAGGAAGGGCTGGGGAAGCCATGGCAATTAATATCTGAACTGTTTGCAACCACTATTAATATAGGGTTAAGCTAATTTGGGGAACAAAACACAAAACTAAAATTACCATCTTTAATTTGCTCAGGGAAAACATTTCAAAAGACCATCCAAAACGCTCTTTGGTGTGGGATATGGAACATCATTTAGATGCCATGTATGTCACACTAGTTATTTTGGAAATTCAAGCTGTAATTTTCTCTAGTCATAGCTGTACACAAATCAAGATAATTAAAAAATTATAATGCATAAGATATGGGTCTTTCAGGAATGAATAAAATGAATTTGAAGGGTAATTTTCATAAAAACTAAATAAAGAACAGATTAGAAGATGTGCAATCCATGAAATATTAAAAAGTTCATTTAGGTACTTGTTATAGGACTTAAACTTCAAAAAATAATAAAAAAAGGTAATTTCAAAGATTGACTGGCCTCACAGGGTGAGAAACACAAACATTTGGATTATTAGTTCTGACTGATTTTTCATCTCGTTGTTTCAGCTTCATCCTTTTCCAAAATGCTAAAAAATTATTTATTTACAGAATCTTTCAACTTGTTCTTAGAGTTCCTTATGAGGAGAGGTTTGTATTGAGTTCATTTACACCCTAAACATGAGCAGACAGAATCCCCCCCCTTTTGATGTCACACTGTCAGTAATGCAAACTGAATTCACACAACAATGTGTTAGCTGGTGCCTTAACTGGTCAATATCCTTTGTGAATCTGGCTAATTAACAAAACCCAAAGCCATATCATAACCTCAGCACTATTTTTGTAAAGTACTGAAACAAACCAGATGAACAGGATTGACACAGAAGGTAAGGCAGAATCTGTCACTTATCACTTCTGTGTTTTTTTCTCCAGGACTTCTGAAGTTGCTCCTTTGTACAAGGCAACTACTTTTGTCCTTGTTTGTATGTCTATCTCTATACATACTTACCTAGAAAAAGTGTTTCTATTTCTACAGATAATAATCACACTTTAATATCTTACTAGCACAAAAATTTTCTTCCAGAGTAGCTCTGTTTATTCCAATTATTTACCTTCCTAAGCACACCATTCTCAGGTGCTTCTTACTAAATGCAATTTTTTCATCACTTCTCAGCTGTGCTTCTCTTGACTTATGAACTCTTAAACCTCATGCATTAAAAAAGCTCTATTATTACATCAGTACTTTATTTATAAACACAGATTGAAATTGGTACAGAATTACCTTTTCTCTTCCTGTAACCAGTGCAGCCAAGTCTAGATTAATGCTGGGACTTCAGCACAGAAACGCAGCCACAAATCCTAACATCCTAAGTATTTTCTCTTTTTAATCAATTTTGCCTTTAGCCAAAATTGAGGTAATGTAGAAATAAAGCTGTCAGATGTAATTTCACTTCTCCAGTCCCTCTGCTGGAGAGCACAGAGCCATGCTGTTCATCAGCACGGGTATAACTGCTGCGAAGCCTCTAGCCACAGTCTCTTTTTCAGTGTCTCTCTCCTTGCATGTTTTAATTTAAAAAGAGAGTATTAAACTAATCATTTAGATGTGGAACTCTTCCTTGTATTCAGAGGGAAAGCAAAGATTTCATTGCCTACCTCTTGCAGCATCCTCTGGTCATCCCACGAAACACAGGTCCCAGAATGGGACGTTTTTAAGCATGCATTGATTCACTTTACCAGAACAATTCTTTGCCATGATTGCTTCTCTCACATCATTTATCTCTTCAACTAAAAATCAGAGTTGTTCACCACCTGAGATTTATTGAGCCTCACCTCTGCTGGAGCCAGCACTAGCAGAATTACAGAGGCCACTGTGTTAGATGGAAACCCAGAGAACTGGAATGGCGTGCCAAAGAGTTATAGAAAACCACTGAAGTGATTTGTGAATAAAACCTGGGATTCAAGGAAGGGATCAGCTCACACTCTTATCAGGCTACTCCCATGAGGAAAAAAAGTCTGCTCTTCCAGGCATATGCATGACTTGATCTGACAGGGTTGTTTGCAGTCCTGCCTTTTTGTGTAAGAGCAACCACAGCATCACAACCCACGAGTGTCTGGTGGTCGCAGCAAGCGCTGCTTGCAGAGCCTCCCGCCCCTGGCACTCGTGGGCTCTGGGCTGTCAGGGCAAGCACTGGTGCTCCTCACAGAGACTGGCCCTCATCTAAAGTGCAGAGAGGGGGAACAGGCAAAAACCACACAAAAAGCATCGCAGACCTTTTGACCTGGTTTTCCTTTAAGCGTGTACCTGGCAGTGATTTGTGATGCTGGAGGCTGGCACCTCAGCGCAGTCTCTCGCTGCTGCACCTTTCACGTTGGCATGTACTGCCTGCTCTTTGCCAACAGCCCTCTCACACAGCTTAATCCTTATTCTGGCAAACCTTAACATGTGGATTTACAGGACAGACATGTAGGATTTCTCAGGTAGGGCTATGTCATCTATATAGATTTTTCCAGGGGTCTCTTTAAGTCTCCTTTTTACACTGCACGGCAAAGATGCAATGGCAGCAACCAGAGTTTGGCACAGTTAATTCACCCTTAAAGAAAACCAAGAAGCTTCAGATTGCACTGAATGATAAGAAAATGTTTTTTTTTTTACTGGACTAAAGCCTGGAGATCCTTCCTTTGTGCAGATAATAGAAGCAGTTTTGTGGTGTGCTAGCCAATAAAAACATCCATTGCTCAGCATGGCCTCCAGCTAAACTAATCTTTGTTTTCCACAGGAGATGTTCTTTCAATAATTTCTAAAAGCTAAAGGACTTGATTAAGAATCATGCAAGCATTGATCCAGATGTTAAACCTCTCTGTACAATGGGAAGCCCTCTTGGAAAGCAGTAAAGAATAATTGGTCCATTGTTATCCGGTCTTGAGAAAAGACAACAACATTGCCTATTTATTAAATGCTCCTATATGGAGGAATTTATTTCATTGTGTGCATGCTGTTGGAAATACACTTAATTATAATGGCTTTGTGTAATTAAAGTGTAGGTAAACATTCAATTTCAAACTATTGTAGCACTGAAATTCATTATTGTTGCTAAATCTTATCCAAAGAAAAGTTTAACACGTGAGAAGTATAACAGAGCTCCTTTTTAAATAACCAAAGCTAAGCAAAAGTAATATTTCTCAGTTGTTCCTTGTAGACTTTTCTTTAGTTCTTATTTGTATATTACTTTTCCATCAGCTTTAACCTTGGAAAGTGATAATATTGTAAAAATAACTCTTAGGCTGATAAACACAAGCACACAATACTCAACAGGGCTCCAGCAGAGACTCAAGGCAGTGCGAGGCCATGATTTCTTGCACACTGGATTGTGATGTGTCTGGCAGCCACCCACCACCAGTGGGATCCTGCTCTTATGGTGAGAGATCCTTAGATAAAGGGATCCTTCTCTTAAATAGAGAAGGCTGTCCACCAACCACTTCAAAGGTCCCTCATCCCCTGCTGACAGTTGTCTTTTCAGAAATTAGGGAGTCCTTTCAAGTGTGAGGGCCTGGACATGTTCACTCCTTGCAGCACAAGATTTTGTCTGAAAATGTGCTTAAAAACCATAAGGGATGGCATGGCCAGAGTCCAATATCTAGATTTGATACTGTCTGTAATTAGACTTCCATCTTAACTTCTTCCTTATTAAAAAAGCAGAAGGATAGTACATTTAAAAGTAATGAATGAGAAGATTAGGGGTCTGAACAAATGTAAAAGAAAACAAAACTTTTTGTAATTTGTAAAACTTGCCAGACTCTTATTCTAACAGGCAGTTTAGAAATGCTTATTAGCACAGGCAGAGAGAGACAGGAGGGAAAATGGTATAGATCTAGAAAGGCTATAGATGTAATTATGGGTGTCCTCAGAGTCTGACATATTAGGCAATTTTGAAACTAATTCCTAATGGAAATCCTTTTAATGAAACATATGAATGAAATCCACATTGATATTATCGTTGGAGTATAGGCAGAAATTTACTTAAAAGAATTACCTCCATGCAAACAGTTTTTCCAATTTGATTTGGAGCTGCCTGAATTTACTGAAAAGTACAAAATGGATTGATTTTTAAAGATCACATCTTGTAGAAAATGGCATTGTTCTGTCTGGGGAAGGAATTTGCCATCATTTCTCTCATGTTCTTGCAGGGGTTGGATCAATGCAACTTCAAGCAAGAGCCTTGACTGTGGCCCTTTTCCTGGAGAGATCTCTGGAGACTGGGCTGAGCCCAGTGCAGGGTCTGGCGAGGGGCAGTGCTCTCTCTCTAGCTGGGACAAAGCTCAGTCTGCAAGCAGGACCATGCTATTCCTTCACAGCCACAGACAATAGAAACACATTTAAAAATTCTGTAGTTAATCTGGCCTTTTAGATTACTTTTGAAAGTGTTTTTTAGGTGAAGGCAAAGCAAACACAGAAGAAGCCTTAAAAAAAAAATCTCTTAAGTTTTGGGTTTGAGAAAAGATTCTTTGTTCTTTGTGGTCAGACCATCCTCACTGTTAAACTTGAACTCTAAACTACTTCTGATTCATGCAAAATAATGGTAACTGCTGATGACTATCAAAATCTAAAGGAAACCCATGAACATGGGTTCCTTGTCCCATGCCGTGTCTAACAGGAAGAAATAGTATTGGGAAAGCCTTCATACATCAGCAGTGCCACAGCAGATTCAGGGAGCTATATCACTCAAAAAACAACTCATGCAAACACCATGAAATGACCAGGACAGCCGTCGAAAGCAGCTGAGTGATGAACTCGGGTATCTGAACTCAAGCTATCAAACACCTCACTGATGACAGCACCCAGACACAGGCTGTTTATGTCAGTGGCAAGCTTCAGCATGTTCCTGTATCACAGTAACAGGAGTTACCCTCCTGAGCACTATGGGAAAGAATCCTTTTCCAGCCCCCACTGTCAAAATGCAAACCCAAAGCAGAACCCAAGCTGTGCCCTCTTTACACCTGTAGATCTGCCACGGAATTCCCACAGGTACCAGTAGCTAAAGCAGGAAAAAACTCTCTAAAACACCCAACTGCATATTGTAAACTGGTTTTCTGCAGATGACATAGATCCTGTAAGCAGTTAAAAAGTATTTACTAGAACACGCATTTGCAAACATTATTTCTGAGCTTTCAGAAGTGTTCTTGATTATGGTTCTGCCCTCTGTAGTAGGAAGTGGGTATATTATAAATTGCTAGGGTAGGGTTATAAATATTATGTTTTGCTATTCAATACATCTCACTTCTATTGCAGGCTGCACACTTACACACAGGTTCACTTTTAGCCTACAAGCAGTCATCCAGAGACAGCCCCTGCCTTGGCTTATCAGCTGGGGCTGATGCTTGATTCAGCTGCCAGTGCCCTGCTGCCACTTGTGGTTTTTTTTGGTTATTACAATGGGCTTTCCAGCTTCTGCAAAAAAGAAGAAAATTCACCTGACATGTACTTTGAAAGAGAAAAGCACATTTGTTACCGTAAGAAATACCAAAAAACCCTCCTCCACTTCAGACATATAAACTGAATTTCTATTAAAACATTTTCTTCACCTGACATAGAGAACTGTGGCCAGAAGGGATATTGATTGCTCTGTACGAATGCTCTAGTGTTGGTTTTAACAATGCTGTCAGCCTGCTTCACCAATCATGCTAATACATTTAGCAAAACCCCATCTGTAGTCTGTCATTTACACAACCACTACACATTCACTATTTTAAATTCTCATTCCATCACATTTATACAGTTACCTCCATAGTCCCCCTCACAGCACACAGATTGCCATATCCATTTGAATTTCTGAAGCAGGCAGAAAAAGCCTGAGGCAAGGGTTTTAGTGGAGCCACACACACACCCCTATAAACTCCTTTCCCTTTTATTGGAAACCCAGCTTCACCCCTCCACCTCCAGCAGTCCAGACAGAGGTTTTGCTGAGCAACAGAGCTCTGCCATTCCTGCTTTAAAACTCAATGTCTGGCTCATCAACTCTGCCAGACCAAGCCATGCTCAGACCCAGACCCTTGGTGGAGCCATGGACCCCAAGGGGAAGGGACACAGATCCTGCCCACCCCTCCTGCTGCCTCCTGTCACTCCCACCCTGCAACCTTTTCTTCCTGTGCCACATGACAGGAACAGTGACAGTTTCAGAGAATTATTTCCCCTGCACAATTCTTTCGGGAAGCATATATGTAATCAACATTTAAAGCAGGAATTATTTATAAAACAATCGTTGTGAGGGCTGAGGACTCAGTAATTATGCTGTGCAATTAGTCCCCAAGTAGCATGAGACTGCATTCCCTGGTGATCTGAGCTATGGAAACATTATGAGTGCCTGAGAGAAAATAGTTCTCTCTAAAAGAGGTTGGCTACAAAAAGCAATCACTTTTTGTGATTGCAGAGGGAAGGAAAAGGACCGCAGGTAAAAGACAGAGCAAGGAATTTGAAGTTATTTTCCTGTCTCCTTTTGAGTCCTCTGTCTCTCCAAGGAGAAGCAGACATCTGCCATGAGGGGAAGCAAGTGCTTTTGCTATGGCAGCCATTGATAAGAGCACAGAAACTGCTATACAGTTAGATATTATGAAATCAGAACAGAATGGTTTCATGCCCTTAAATACTGCTGCCATTTCCTCTTCAGTGGGCAGCCATTGGTTCACAGACTATTTTCCATATTTTTCCATGTGAAAGCTCCATTCTAAACATCTCAGCAAAGAAAGGGTTCATCTTGGAAAAGACTGCCTAATATTTTGTTTGGGTTTTTAAATCAAAATGTGCTCTCCTGCTCTACTTCAGTATTTATGACAAAAGAAGCATAAGATGAAGCATTTTTTCACTAAGAGGTTAAGTCAACAAATGGTAAATCTTTCTTGCCCCACTGAAGAAATACGGCAAGGGGAATTTACGAGTGTCATGAGAACCACTACCCTCTGTGCCTTCAAGGATGACACAGAGTGTTCAGTGAAATGCCTGCCAGTCAAATGCATGGCATCTGCCCCCTGAAAGCAGGACCAGCACAGCTCTTTGGATCCCTAATCCCTTCTCAAATCAATTTCTAGTCTCCTGTTTGTTCTAATTTAAATTGGTGGGAGAAGTGAAGCATCTCCCTCTGGGACCTTGCCCCTCCCAGACTGTATCCCCACCCCAGAAACCTGAGCTCAGAGAGCACAGAAAGGTGATGCTTTCCAGTGTTGGCATGATGAAGGGTCATAGATGAACCGAGTGAAACGTGGGTGGCTGTTTAGGAAAATGCATTTTGTGTGAAGTGTAGATGCCTGTACTTAGATGAATCGTGCCCTGCTGTTTTCAAATCAGTAATTTTCAAGAGTTGCTTGCATGCAGGATAGACAACATCAGCTCCCTGCACCACAGGTGAGGGAGACAACAAAGGTTCAGAGGTTCTTTAAAGAACCTTGGTCACTAGATGAGGAAAAATATGTTTCCCAGAGGAATATTTCATTGGAATACCCTGAAACCATCTACTTGACCTTGACAGGAAGTAATCCTGGAGTTAATTAGGATTGTATTAAAACTTAAATCCTGCCAGTTTCATCTGTTGCTTCAACTGTCAAGACTTTTATGTTTGAATTTACTTCCAAAAGCCTGCAGGTGATAGTCTGCACTTTGTCACAGTTCACAGGGTAGGTAGAAACTCAAAGAGAACCATGTCCTTGCAAGAATATTATTTTATCTGAAGTGTGACTAACAGGAAGGTCATATTCTACCCTTTTTCCTCCCCTCTCTCCCTTAAACACCTTATTTGCTAGAGCTACAGAGATTTGGAAAGAAGAATCAGGGCATCATATAATGATTCATAGCCACGCACAGCAGAAGCATTAATCATTCACATCTTTAACTCTAAGAGCATATAAACTTCCAAGGATGATCAGTCAATGCAACGCATTTTTATTTTAGCCAGAAATCAGATTTAGGAATGGAACATCCTGAAGTTCTGACCAAAGAACAAAGTATATAAAATGCCACAGAGCCATTTTCAAAGAGCCCAAATGCACGGCTTCCACTCATGTGAAGAGGCAGCCTTTCATATAAGCAATCCTATTATTTGCAGTTCAGTTCATGGTTCAAGAAAATATCAGGAAAGATGAACCAGAGGAGCAGAACAGAGCCAAGCACGCTGGGTCTGCCTGTCTCTCTTAACAAGAGAAGCAAAGGAGGGATGCTGATGCCTGACAGAAGGGTTGGAAACTTGGAAGAGACCTTGTGTGACTCATTCTTCTGTCTGAATAGACCTTGGAGATGTTTCTGATGATTCTCACATATGTTTCTAGTGGGTCTTCTGGAATTAGAAATGTTGAAAGAGAAGGCACTGAATGCAGGTTCTGTCCTGGGATACATGGCAAAAAAACCCCATCCCTAGGAAAAAGAAAACCCAGCAGAGACAAATATCAAGTGCAAGTAATGAGCATAGGACAAGATACACTGTATGAGTTTTTTAATACATGTATCAGCAATCTATAAATGAGTCTGGATTTCATTGTCTGCAGGGGATAAAGGCAGGCGCCCGCACTACCAATGGGCACTGGAAATTCAATGTGTCCCTTTGGACATATTGAATTCTGTATCTCCCTTTGTATTCTTTACAAGAAAATGAAATGCCTTCATATTCTCTATATTGTCTTTTACAAAAAAACAATAATAGTCTTCATCTGACAAAAGGGAAGTCTTGACCCACAACACAGGCTGAATTTCTGTGTAAATTAGAAACTATCAAAACTATTATATATTTATGGATTTCCCAACTATACAAAAGTCTGTAACTAGTACCAGGGGAGAGGGAAACAGGTGATAGCAAGAACCTGTCAAAAACAACAAAAAATTTAGATAAAAAGAAAAGTTTTGATTCTCTTTATACAAGCAGGTTTCTGATTAAAAAAACACCCACATTTTATAAGGTGCCATTTGCATTGTTTAGCTTTAAAGCCAAAAAATATATTGAAAAAGCAAACTATCTTTTTTCCTTCCTTCCATTTCAGGTTTACTGTATCAGTAAGTTCACATACCATGAGTCATATTTGAACTCTAAGATTTTGGTATCTATTTAGTTGTCACAACAGCAACAGTATCTCCTGGGAACAAGGCAATAGGAAAAGAATTTTAGAGATAAGAAAGATTTATCATACTGTTGATGTGACTTTTGCACAAAATACTAGAAACTGAACAAGGAACAATGATATTTAAAACAAGTTTGAAAAGGAGTAGCAAAGAGTGGCTCAGAAGCCTTAGCAGCATATTACATTGTTGAAAGTTTTTGTTGGTACTCTCGAAGGAAAGATCTCCTGGGAGAACTGCTACTCTGTAAACTGGGGGCAGGGTGAAGCCTGCACGTTCTCTGAGCACGCCCCGCTAGCTAGAATTCTTGCCTGTCGCCTGCAGCTCTGTACAGTGACAAACACAGGGGGCAGCATCCCAGTCAAGCAGCATCTTCATTCTCCAGAGGTGGGCCCCTCCCACCCACAGATGCTTCACCCGCGCTGGCATTATCTATGGAAAGTCAGCTTGCTCCTGTTACCGAGGAGAAACTCTTACAGGATAACAAAAAGCCACTAATACAAGATAAGAACTGTTAGTAGGAAATCATTTGTTGAGGCTGAGAGCTGCCTTGGCAGCCCTGTCCTGCCAACGTGGCTGCTGGGGAGAGAGGTGGCTCTGCTTTACACTCTAGATAACACTACAGTTCATCACTTTTCCTTCTGAGCTGCAGTTCATTTATCCCTGCATGGTAAGCTGACATCTGTGCTCCTTCTTCATTTACAAGGAATAAAAATATGGTAAGATGGTAAATATACCGTCTTCTAGGATGTCACTCCATACTTATTAATCATACATGGCATGTTAGAATTATTTAAAGGAAAACCAGAAATTTAGCATAACCTTTATCATAAAACTTGCTAGAAAAAAGGTCAGGATTATTGGTACTGTAATGGTCAGGAGCCTCTAAGTAGCAAAGGAATTTAGGACAAGTTCTGCCATTTGAAGGGATGGAAAACAGCTGAAACAAAAAAATCTAGCTCTGAAAGCACATATTAACAACAAAGTCTTTTGTTAAAAGTAGGTTTAGAGGTACAACTGTGGGTCGGGCTAAGGATACATGGAAGAAGAGTTACACACCCTTTCCAGCTCAGAACCGCAGACCAAACTGTAGGTCATTATTACTTTACAGTACAGGGCATTTTAAACATCTCTGACGATTCTAGGAATTCAAGTTTCTAAGATTTAGCCAATGACCTGCATAAATGCCATTGGTAGTCTTTAATTCCAATTAAAATTAACCCTGCTCAAACACTGGTGTAGCAAGTCAGGATGGTGAGAATGCCAGAAAAAAATTCCATTTATCAAACAACTAAATCAAAACAAAGTGACATAAAAATTACTTCACCATTAGCATTTCATATGCCTGAGAGGTGCACATTCAAATATAATTTTCTGCATTTATATGGAAATCAAGATAGCCTCCAACTGAATGGGTTATTGCATTCTGCTTTAATATACTGACCCTTGGCTTTCTGCTGTTATGAGCTTTGTCCCAGATAAGCCTGCGGTGATGGGAATCTGTTCTTGAGGCAGGAAACTCCTAAATATCGAGTCACAATTGGTGAAAAAAAGCTCCAGAAACTTGCAAAGAGCATATTTCCATCAGGGATAAGGTGGCTGAGGTACCTGTGCGTGAGAGGAGGGATATATACTCTGGGAATACCCTGGGTGTCAAGGAGCCCTGCCAGGGGAGCCGGCAGCACAGTGGCATTCCAGAATTCCCCCGGCATTCCAGCACTCCCCCCACTCGGCAAGCAGGTCTGCAGGCAAGCATCCACAAGGCTCAACTGATCAACAGCCTCCTCTGCACGGCCACCTTTCTCCTGGGATTCAAAGCCAGAGTCCTTGTTGTGCCTGCCAAAAGAAATCTCCCTCTGATTGCTGAAAGCTCAGATGAGCTACTTCAAAAGAAAATAAGCATTTGTTGTTCCTTCTCTAGCAAAAACATATCCTGGAACCTCAGGTTTATTACAGACTCCTGTATTTGTGCTCCAGCTCCTAATAACACCCGTGGTGAATGAGCATTAACATGGAGAAAAACACGGGCAAAGCAGGCAGAAACGCGAGCAGTACGCGCAGGAACAGTGCAATCAAGAGCTTCCTGCTGTCAGCAGGCATCTCTTGAGTGCTTTTCCTGAATTCTTGCTTGGAATTCATCAGCGTGTGATGCCCTAGAGAGTGAAGTTGCTAGGAGGGCTGAGTAAATGCTGGCAAGCACAACAGAGGTGAGGAGGACAGGGACCCCAGCCCCAGCTCAGCTGGCACAGGCAACATAAGCCAAGAGGGGAGCAGAAGGGGCTGTTGAACCCAAATAGTCTGAAAAATTTGCTCCTTTAGCCTCACTCTAGAGAAACAAAGGTAGTATCTTGAGTGAGTCTTATATGAGACTTATCAGTCTTATTATCTTTTTAATTCCTCATTATTTAAGCTTCTTATTGTGATCCTGATCACTGCTATGATTTGTTAGCCCACACCTTTTCCTAAGTCAGCCATGAAACAGAACCCAGGCCCATCTCATGGGGATGCCCTCTCTGAGGCATAACTGCACACACACAGGGAACAATTCCTGTGCTCAAATGCACTTAGAGGGGAGTCTCCAATGCAGGGAAGCTGTTCTAGCACGTGGGAAGATGCTTCACTTTTCATATGCAGAAGTCCTATCAACTGTAGAGTTAAGCAGTTTTTGAATATCATAGCTGAATATAGATTATGGAGCCCTCACTGCACAGTTACAAATAAAGGATCTTCAGCACAAATCTTAGAAGTTTTTGCTGAATCAGTTTACGAAGGAAACAATGCTGTGTGTGCCCCACAGGCAAGGATTTCCTCAGCTTTAGCAAAAAGTTACCAAATTTCTCCCCACATCTATGCTGGCTGTTCCCTCTCCCTCACCCCTATGTAAAAGCTTTTAGAAGAAACCTGCCTAAGTCAGAGGAGAGCGCCAGCAGCATGCTGCTGGTGCACTGAAATTTGCTTTTATTTCTGACTGTTCAAATTGCATCTACAGGAAGCAGCTGGACAAAAATAACTCGAGGTGTATGAGGCATTTGGAAATGAACTGACATGTTGATTAGTAAATCCTGCAGCCTGTGCCAACTGGGTTTTAATTTTTTTTTTTAATAACATCTACCGTATTAATGAACTAAGTAGCAATTTCTCCCATTGTTAACCTTCTCCTTGCAGCTACACAACACCATGAATGCAGCTGCATGTGTATGGGGTGTCCATACACAGCAGGACAGCTACGGCAGCCCCTGAAATGCTGTAACATCCCAGAAGGGCTCCAGACTTTCAGCAGCAGCCACATCACCTCAGGCTGTACCCACTTTTAGCTCTACCCACTGCTGAACCAGGGGGGTGAGAGGGCAGAAGATCTCCATGTAAAAACCAACCCAGTCTGTCAGTGCCTGGTGTGGAGCTGTCCTGCTCCCATCACTGACTGAGGAACCTGAAGCAGGGGTGCAGCCTACCAAGCTACAGCAATGAAACCATAAAGATGCTTCCCAGAGCATGCTGCCCATTACTCAATCCACTGTTTTGCTTCATGATGTAGGAATTTCACATGTGAGGGAAGTTATTTTTAGTGCCATGTGTGGTGCCAGAGTGTTTAATGATTGCCTGGGCTCACCCACCCCGCAGCTCTGGCTCAAGCCAGTGAAATTTAGGGGGGTTTTTATGTGTCCCTCCTATCCTGTTCCCTCAGCCCTAAAAAGGCTGAGTACCAAAGGGAAATATGCCTATAAGAGTTTTTATTATCTTTTTTGCCTGAACAACATAATATAATTAAACCAGTAAATTATTACAGAAGCACATACCTGATTATAAAGCTGTTATGGGACAGTGAAATGAAATAGCCTTTGGATCTTCTTTACAAGTTACCTGCAGGAGAATCAGCAGGGAATCAGCAATGACTGATACTTGGCCTTTGCTTGGCTTTCCAGGGCAGGTTTTGAGTGTCTGGCAGTCCATGGGGTGAGTGCCTCCTTATCTAGGCTGCATTGGAGCCATATCAATTTTTAATTAGTTGATGTAAAAGCCTGGTTTCCTATGAGGTTGTTATCTTGGCTTGAAAGTGAATCAACACAAACTACATTTTAATATAGCCTACTATACAAGACCTGACAGTTTGCACTGCTGTAATTAGAGGCTTCTAGTGCTTCTCACCCTCTTGAAAGAGCAGTTCCTTTCAGGAGGCATGCAATCTTCTGTGTATAGCTCACATGGACTCCAGAGTACTGCTCTTTCAAAGCTTGAAAAATAATCAGGAAAGGTGGTTTTAAGCATGTGGCTGCACTACCTAAGAAATACATTAAGGTACCTGAACTCAACTTTAGCTATTAACAGTGCTCATCACATTTATGGTGATACTGGCCTGTGAGGAGATGGAAAACTGCACACTGTGAATTTGTTTTTCTTATGAAATAATATTTTAAAATTTTGGATTGTGAAGAATGCTGCTCCATGGGCACCTGGCTGCTACTTAATACAGGCACAGCATCCTCTGCAGACTTTTAAAGTGAATCTACACTTGGAAAAAAATCTCAGGAGAGGGGATTCCTTATCTGTGATCAAAGTTGTGAATGTCTGTACTGTGGGCAGAACAAGCTGACAAATGCACACTTGTATATACCAAAAACACATTAGCCAATATTTCTGCATGAGAAGGAGTCAGAGGCCTCAAATATATAGCCAGGCATTAAATATAGAGATGAGATTTCTTTCTCACCTGAAGCTATCTTTGACTGATTTACACCCTGAAGTATGAGCAATAGATTCTGCCTCATACTCTGTCATGCATCCTCTTCACTTATATCACTGAGCTGGCACTACAAAACACATGGTGGGGGTTTTGCCTGGTGGAGGGAGAAGCCATCCCACTGCAGCTTTCAGCCTCAGCAAATCACACTTGAATTTTAGAGGAGAAAAGAATTTGATGCCTGTGCAAGATGATGCTTGTGGACATCTAGAGACTTCCCCCTGCCCCCAAAGAAAAAGAATATACCTCATAAACCACTGAACACAGCATCAGGTTTATAGCTGCTCTGTTCAAAATTAATTCAGTATTAAGTCATGGGTGGAGAAATCCTCTGCTCACTGCTCTGGTTATGGAGGGAGCATCCTGCACTGGGGGAGGTTCATCCTCCTCCTCTGCAGATTCACAGCCCTGACCAGATCCCCCTGGGTTCTACACAGGCACCCAGGGAGCTGATAGCACAGGGGAGCACAGGAGAGCTGGGGAAGGGAACAGCATTGTGACTTGCTATTTCCACCAGGAAAACGTTACATAATGGGAATAGCTCAGAGCTCCTGCTTCCAGCCCTTGCAGCAAACATGACATGGTTCCCCTGAAGTAATTTGAACAGCATTTCCCTGGTACAGCAGTGATGAAGAGGTTCTGACTGAAGCTCTATGACACCATGCATCCCTGTTAATGTCTGCTTTCCTGCAAACACAACCCACCTTCTCTGCTCCCTCTCTGCCAACATACCTGAACAATTGGCTCATCATTAGAAACTGTGACCCACTGAGAGAACAGCTGAAAGCAATTCAGAGTTCTTTGTAACTGGAATTCAGTAGGTCATTCTTCTTACAGTCAAATGATGACATTTAATTTTCACGAGACTATGCAATGCATGTTTGAATTGTGGGCACAGTGTAGTCAAAAAACGGAAAATAAATCAATTTAATCTTTTTTTCCTCCTTTGAATGTGTTTAAAACAACACCCTGTTCATCAGCTGGGAGTCATTGTGGTGAGTTAAACATAGAAGAATAGATCCACGTAGCTACCAAAATTTGATCTGTGACACCAAATGAAGAGAAACAATACCTTAAACATGGAATATACATGCCATGAAAAAAGTAAAAGTAGCAAATAATAGGCCTTTCTTGCTAGCACCCTGGTCTTACCCAGAATATAAAATGAAAATAGTCTTCAGACACTTGCAAGAAATGCATTTTCTTTTCCAAATGCATTCAAAATATTTTTGACATGCTTTTAAACCTTAATGTCTGTTAATACAAATGTGATGTTTCTTTCTGTTTAATAATATTAAGACACCTTCCTTGTACTTAGACAACACTGTCTTAAGTGAGAGCTGTTGAAAATATGATGAACAAGAGTATCAAGGAGAATTACCTAGTAAATAAATTTTATTATTTATGTTTCAGAGGTTTTCAGTGTGACAGACTGCTTTATTTCTGTGCTTTGTTTCACTTTCCTGCTTTTCTTTTCAAGTGATGAAGAGAAAAAACCAAAATAAATAAATATAATGCAGCTGCCAAAGACTCTTTTAAAAAAGAAAACTGGTGGAGCATTCTCATCTTTAAACAGACAGCATATAGCACAGTTGGAAAATTCATAAATAAAAGAAACACGAGATGACGTGTAAAGAAATTCGACAAAGATCTTCCATCTCAAAGTGCTCTGAAGCCTGATTTCTGCAAACATAGCTGTGATACCTTTGCAGTTGTAGTCTTCCCTGATAATTGTATTTGACAGAAATTCCTTCAGAAGTCAAAATGAACCTATTACTAAGCACATTTTTTCTACAGTGGGGACAAAAAAGCAGCTTTTACTAAACTATTCATTTTTTCTACATATTTTCACTGAAGTGCCTCTCTCTATCTACATTTGCACAAGTATTCATAGCCTGTTCTTTGTTGTGCCATTTGGTCCCTGCCTGCTGCAGAAGGGAGGATTTTCTGCATTTCCACTGCTGGAGTCACTCCAGATTTCAGTGCTCAGAGAACAAACACTACACACCCACCCGCCTCAAGTCTGAAATGATACCTTTAGCATTATCCACACAAACTGGAGCTCACATCCCAGGGGAATCCCTACAGGTAACTGTCAGTGCAAGTGGCACCCTGAGCTTATTCTTGTTTAGGCTCCATCTTCTCTGCCTTAAAAACCTGGGGGTTGTACATCCATTATTGTCTGGAAGAGGTTGCAGACACCCATCATTAAAGATTCATTCTAGAAAAGCTTCAAATGGAAGGAAAACTTCCCTGGCTTTTCTTTTCCCTAGCTGTACCAGCTCTCTTGATGGAATTTGAGAGAGGTTAGTTTATTCTGCTTCTGGATGCTCTGCCTACCATTTCTTTGATTCTCTGCAACAAATTTGCAGTCATAAAATGTTTGAAATCGGCCTCCAGCCAGAATCTGCCAAGGTTTCCCCAGGTGATTTTTCCTCCCCATTTAGTTGATATATACCAAACAACACTGCAAATGCACTGAAAACACACACACCAAAAAACCCCCAACAAACCCCGAGCAAAAAACCAAAGCAAAAATCGAAACCAAAGCAACAACAAAAACCAACCAACAAAACCCACCCTGCATTTTTTGTCACCATAGTGTTTAAATGACAACACCGATCTTCAAAATGTGACATCAAATGGGTTTTTCCCCTTTTATAACTAATGCTTTACCTTATTTGTATATAAACCACAAAACATATACATACTACACACTTTTCCTGGGTCTTAAAAGTAGTGCTACCAAATCAGAGTTAAATTTTTGTTAGCAACCCTTGAAAGTACATGCATGAACAGCAACTTTAGCATGAATTGAAAGTATGAATTGCAAATCACCCATAAACCGGAAAATTTGAAAGTGAAATAGAATGCAGTAAGATTTAATTAAAAGTAAATTAAAGCATTGCCACCACTTTTAATACAACTCTTTACTACCACTTCCTGTAGAAAAACAACTCCACTGCCAAACTGCTGAAATAACCAACTATTGAGGAGACATACAGAGGCAAATTTTACTGTGTTTTAACTTTTCTGTGCATGTTCTTTACTTTTTTTCTCCTGTTCTTCACCTCTATTTCCTGATTTTGCTTTCCCTACTCTCTAAGATTCTCTCCTGCAATTTTTCCCAGCAGGCACTAAGTGCAATCCTGGGGCTGGAGAGTTTCCCAGGAGGAGTGGCGAGGGCAGGAGGAACTTCTGCTGTGAAAACTGAAACTCCAGGAGTTTGAGCAATCCCAGCAGTTTTTCTCTGCAGCCTGGGATGCAACCTGTACACTTTCCTGAGCTGCAGTATTTTACTTACAGTCTCCTTAGAGTCCTATGAAAAGAAAAACCAATCTAAGTTTTCTGGAAAGCTCTCACTTCTTGGCAAAAGTAACACTTTCATTGGGCTTTGGCCACTCAAAATGTTTAGAGGAGATCAGTGAGTGTGTATAAAACCCCAATGTGGACTAACAGGGTGCTAAAAGTACACCTGACCAAAACCCCTTCCTTGGGGCTTCAACATGCACATGCTTTAAAAAATTCATTCAAGTCCTTGAGGCTCTATTTCCTGGGTGCAGGGGCTCTATTTTCTGTGTGGTGAGTGGTAAAAATCTGATCAAACAATTCATTGGCATCACAGCAAATTTTCTATTAACTACTGAAAGACAAATTTTGTACAGAAAACAATTCAGTCAAGTAACCTAAAGTCCATCCTGGTTTTCAGAATCATTCAGGCGTTTCTTTGGATTTCTCAGATTTCCTGGATTCTTTTCCAGGATTACTACCTGGAAAGGTAAAATTATTCTTCAGCAGTGTGACTCAGTGATTTCCTACTGAATGAAGCAGAAGAGGCAATCATTCATATCCATTCTAGTTATGGTCTTGATAGGAAGAGCAGGTCTTCCCCAGCTTGTCATCTCCATAGGGAAGTATATATAGCCTCCATATAGTAACATCTCCAGCGTGCAACATCACTGGTGAGCCATGAGAATGCTAAGAAAGCACACAAGTTGAGTCTTTTTTATTTTTATTTTCACTTTTCTCTAAAGCTACTGTAGTGAAAAGAACCTTAATACCACTATGTCTTTTTTTAGAGTGTGCTACATGTTAGATATCCCAAGACAAAGATATTTTTTCCTTGGACCTTCATTTTGCCATATTGTTAATTATGAAAATCTATGGAAGAGGCTGCTCAGGCTTCTGTTCAGTCAATAATTGTATTTAAACATTTAAAATGTCTCATAAATCAATCACCTTGAACTGCTGAAGAGCATTAAAAATTAATTAAAATACTTTTTTCCTAACTCAAACTCCCACAGAGGACCTTCAAGATATGAATTCCAAGAACATTAATTTGGGATAATTTTTGTTAGGTATCCATGGAAATACGCTTTTAAAAATACACATGTAGTATCATGGTGGTTTAGTGCATCTGTTCCTGGAAGTCCAAAAACCCCATGCTTTAAGTCATTCTGTTCAAAACCCAAGTGCTCACAACACTGCCTGAAGTCCTCACCAGATGACACAAACTGCAAAGCCTGGGGCACGTCAGGAGTGTCTGCCTGGGCAGGGGGAGCAGTCACTGCTCACCCAAACCTGATCCCTCACACCTGCCAGCAGGCAGGAGAACTGCTGATTGCCTTTGCTCTGGAAAACAAACAGAGCTACATGGTTTATTAG
Source organism: Leptocoma aspasia (assembly GCA_013399835.1). Classification (NCBI taxonomy): domain Eukaryota; kingdom Metazoa; phylum Chordata; class Aves; order Passeriformes; family Nectariniidae; genus Leptocoma; species Leptocoma aspasia. Next base: position 4,652,032 of record VXAX01003556.1, read on the forward strand.
CACACACTGGGGGCATCTTTCTCAAGGCAGGCAGCCTCCATTTGATCTGACAGATTTCTGCTTGGGTCTCTGCCTGTCAGGAGCCTCAAAACTTATGTTTGGGCACACTGGCTTCTGTATCCCTTTGCAATGCTCCCCTTGGGCTTTGTGGAATTTGCCTTAGAAGACATTGCTCCGGCCAGTTTCTCTTCAAACAGTTTCATATCACCTTTAAGGGCTCACCTGTGAGCTAGAATCATTGAAAACCTCATGCAGAGTGCCCCTGAGAAATAAATGAGGGTGGGCAGAAGGAAGAGGTCTGGGCTAACCAATAAGCCTCTTTTCTTAAAGGATACCAGAATGTAGACACTATTTGTGGGAATATAGAAGGAAATCAAGGTATTTCTGCTCTCAAATTAATTTATTCAATTCATTTGGGTTAAGTTTTACAAGTGTATGCAGATACTAACAATAAACATGGGTTTGTCAAATACTAACTTGTAGCAGTCCAATTTCCACCCCAAAGAGGAGAAGAGACCTTGTGGGTAGGAAAGCCCCAACAGAGTATGTACTTTGACTGTAATAGAGATTTTTGATACTCTGTCTGATAAAACACAGAAAACATGGAGTAAATGAAACCACTGCAAAATGAAGGCTGAATGGTAAAACAGTACTTGGCAATTATCAAGTTTTCATTTTTGTCACTGGGGGAGACACTGGCTGAAGTCTTCCTTGGTGGAAGGGAGTGGTGAGGGCAAGGTGGCTCCAGAAAAAAAAACTTGAGGAGAGAGATTTGTAAGAGTCCTCAAATACTCACAGACGTAGAGACAAAGTGGAAAATGAAAAGCTTCTCTGCATGTCAAAGGAGAAGAAACCAAATTAAGTCTTGCAGCAAAAGCATTAAAAGGTCAGAATATGAAGTGAGTAGAAGAGGTTGTCCAGGGAAATCGCACAAGCTTTGAAGAGTTTGACAAGCACCCATCCAAAGTCCTGATTTTACTTTGGCTTCCTAGTGTCCCTTTTCAGCCCCATTTCCTGAAACTGCAGCATAGACTTCTTTCCTTAACCTTAGAAAGGGTGACTTATTTAACAGGTGTTGATACTTCTAGGATATAAGTACTTGATATGAGCGATGCTAAAAGTGACCAAAACCAGATCACTTCTCAGCATCTTGGCAGTCCTTAACTAAACAACTTTCATTTGGCAGAAAGATGTTTCTATGTCTTTGGGACTCCTATTTCACATGCACACACAATTGATTTTTATTACGGCCAACAGTAGAGTTGCTTTCAAAGGTTTCAGTGATTTTAGCATCTACAAAAATACCCCTGTTAAAAATGCAGCATCTCTTTCCACAGCAACCTATAGAAGTAAATATTCTTTAAGCAGGTTGACAAGAGAGCACATGCATGAAATTTCTGAAATTCTGCCATGTTTGTGGGTGGTTAATACATGGCTACTGTATTAACAGGCTGAAACACATCATTTATGTCTGATACAACAATTGTTTATGATTCTTGCTTCAGCTATTTGTGCTGGTGCTTAAACTCACTGGGTTGATGTCATGTAGAACGTGCTAAGGAACAGCATGTCCCTCTTCATCTGCTTGTTTTGACCACAAAATTAGATCACTTAAAACAGTAGTAATAAAGAAATCTAGCAGGAAGCATGTTAGGAGATTATGAATAAAGCAGAAGCAGAGAAGTTCAGCAATTCTCATTATATCAACAAGTGAGCTGTTTCTTTAGGTACAGACACAACAGCATAAGCATGCTCTCCCTTTGCTCAAAAAGCTGTTTGCTGTACCTCAGAAGTCTGGCTGACCTGCCCTGTACTTGTCCTTCTCAATTTTGCCCACAACCTCTGGTTTGGTGACTGCACTGCCACAGAAATAATTGAAACAGGATTAGGAGCTACCTTGCTCTATGGGAAGCTCCCTCCACACCACTCTTTTAGCAGACCCTGGCTCCCACACACAAGGTCCAGGGCAAGCCCTGAGTCCAGTTTCTGGCTGAACAGAGCCAGTGTGGCTGGTGGCAGAGCCCTCATCACCAGAGCTGGGAGCTGCTGTCAGGGCACACACAAGATTATTTACTGCTGACACAGCACCAGGACCCATCAGATGTGCTTTGCTGCTGCTTTTGGTACTGCTGCAGTCTGCTGCCAGTTATCTGCTGCATTTAGAAGGCTGGACTGTCCCCCTGCACGGGAACAGGAGCCTGGAGTGCTCATTTCAGGACACAGAGGCAGCCCGGGCCCCAGCACAGCCCCCGGGGCTTGCCAAGCCTGGCTGCCACCCCCGGACAGCCCATCCATCCTCTGCAGCTCGCCTCTCCTCTCTCCACAGAGTCACAGGTGCTGCTGCTTCAGCAATTGCCAAGCACACAGCCACTCCAAAACGCTCTCTCAAAACAATGGTGCCACCACAAATAGCCTGTTAATGGTACAAAACGCTCCTTCTAAGCCACATGGATAGCAACACCCCAGTGGAAGGAGGGGTATCTCAAAGCCCACCCGCAGGGTCTGAAACAAAGGCAAGAGAGAGAGACAGGCTATCAGTAACAAGGAGTAAAAGAAATGAAATTCCAGCGTGTGTTTTGAAACAGCAGCCACAGCAGGAACACTCCTTTGATGCTAAAGCATATCAGCCCAAAGAATAAAATGGAAACTTGATTCAGTCTCTACTACACATGTAAGCAATAACAAGCCTGATTCAAAGGGAGCTCTGCTGCAGCAGCTGCTGTGACAGCAGGGCCAGGAGAGGAGCCAGGTACACAGGGACATGCACAGCCTCAGAGGGCATTGCTGCCACGCTGCCCTCACCAGCCCTGCTCACTCAGGGGGACAGGGAGCTGGGGACACAGCACAGCTCTCTGTGCACCAAAGACAGGGACCTGAGCAGGACACCTGATGAAATCCCCTCTGCTAGCTCCAGGCTCCAATATCATCTCCATGTACCCTGTGATGGCAGAGAATACTGCTTTGATTTGGAGGAGCTCTTCTCAAGGCAACAAAATATTTTAACAGCTGGCAAGCCACTTGTGTGAATCTGAAGAACCCAATACTCTGGGAAATATCCCACTAATAATGAAAACAAGTATTCAAGACCTCAGCAAACAACACATATGGCACCAAAGAGCCAGAAAAGCCCTGGAAGATTTGGTACTGGAAAGATGCCATCACAGCTGGGCAAATGCCTTTCACAGAAAGATCATCAGGCTTGACACAAGTGTTCCTGCCCCACAAAGGAAAGAGACTATGGCTGTTAAACCAGTGCATGTCTCGGTCTCAGGTGGTCTCTCACATCTTTCAAGATGACAAGAACCTGAATTTCAATACAAGAAATTAGGTAGGGGAGCCATTTCTTGTCCCCCTGTCCAAGAAGCCTTCTAACCCCTTTATCTCTGCTTTTGCCACATTCACTCAACTCTCCACATCACTTTCAGTCCTGACTGTCATTACTGTTTGTAAGACAAAGATCAAGAGAAGGTTTTCTTGAGTTTCAAAGTAATGTTGTTCCATACATTCTGAAAGTAAATTGAAACTCCGTGTCCCTCCACAGTGTTTTGTGTATTGCTGAGGGCCCTTCTTGTGGTTGCTGCTTCTTGGGGACTCCTGGGGTTGCCTTTCCCACAGTGGTTATTGCAAAGTGACAAAATATATCCTTGGCTTCCTTTCCCCATTCTCCACCTGAAGACAGATGAGGTGTATCACTATTCTTTGTCAAAAATCACCATGCTTGGATTACAAATCTTAAAGTCTCACTCACATTCAGCTGAGAGCTGCTCCATTTTCCTGCATGTGCAGGGAAGTATTTTAGCAAAATAGCTATAATGTCAGGCCAAATACTAACCCCGATCAAGAATCCAAGGCAAAACCTGAATTACTTGAGTAATTAGATATAAATTTCTTCAAGACTGATAAAACTGCTAGTACCTGTGTCTTTGATCAAGTTCTCAATTCTTTGCTAGCATTGTAAAGGTAAAAATAAGACTTTTTTAGGGGGAGAAAAAAAAGGAAGAAAATCTGAAAACTAGGGCAAGAGGGCTGCTTTCCTAGCCAGGCATAATTTATCTTCAGTATCTTCCTAGCCAGGCATAATTTTTCTTCAGACAGAAAGCACCCCCACCCAAAGTCTTTGGCTGGCTAGATTCATCACCTCTACCGGTAACTTCCTATATAGTTTCTTTCTATAGTTATTTTAGTTGCTTTTCAGACTCATTCTTATGCTCCTGAAGCCTTCTTGGACTTCACTGCTTGTATCTTAAATGGCCTAGAGTACTTAACAGAAAAAATTCTTTTTTTTCCCCTTTACCCACCCAAAATACCCCAAGGGGTATGCTACATATGAATCTTGTTTCTTATTATCTTATTCCAGACAGAAAAGTTTACCAAAATGAGAGTCAGTTTGGAAGCTAATGTGTAATCTTGCCCAAAATGGCTTTTTTTTTTCAGAGCACAAATCAACCACCTGTCCACTCCACCCTGTACTGCTTTGGGATTTTGCATTGTCTAGATGCATTTTTATTTTCCTTCAGAAACCTCTAATCCTTTCTTTTAGATTTTATTTTTAAAACTGTTTAAATTGTTTCTTAGGTTTTATAATCATGGATAAACTAATCACCAACTATCAGAATTCTGCACTCTCTGCTTTTATCAACAAGTTTCATACAAATACTTATGCATTTGTAATACAAAATAGCAATTATTTTGAATTGCACAGTAAGTTTAATCTAAGGAAAAATCCATATACTCTCCAGCAAAATACAGCAAAAGCACCAGGGCAGATCACGCAGAGGTAGTGTCAGGGACCTCTGACACCTTTCTAATGAGCAGCCCCAGCATTAGTAGCAAGACCACATCCAGCTCTTGCTAATCAGTTGCTAAAGTAATGATGGCTTCAATCACCCTGATGGAGTTGATGACAATGATTAAGCTGGCTACTTAAAATGTCTTCTTGATTAAAGTGATATTTAATCCATAAATCATGAATTTCACTCCTGCTTGGCTTCATGATGCATCTTTCATGAAACTCAGGTGAGAAGTTTTCCCGTCTGGTGACAAACCCCTTTGAGTTCTCCCCATTTAATTTCACAGAAAAGGATTGAAGGAGCCTTTGCCCACCTAAGAAATCAGGTGTTAGACAATCAGCAAGTATTCAGCTAACACCTCTTGCACACAACAGCAGCCCAACATTTCATGCTTCTAAAGGAAGAGAAATTCAGCCTTTGGCATTGTGAATTTTGGACCCTAGGCAGTCTCAGACTTCAAACGTACAGTAAACCATAACCTTATTTTCCCATCATCTTCAACTAGATAAAATAAAGTATTTCTAGCACACAAAAGAAATCTAACAAATGCTAATAGAGAACACTCGCTTCCTCTTCTCCTGCATGAGAATCTCATGCATGTGATTACCTCAGTGATAATCTGGGGGGAAAAAGGAATACTGCTATGTTAGAGTTTCCACAGCTATTACTCTGATAGTGCTGATTGAAATTCTCTCTGTGCACTGTTACTCCTTCCCAGTATTTGTAAGACATTAGTAGAAGCAGTATATTTCATCAGGAGAGCGCTAAACCGAAAGGTTTCAAGTAAAACTGGGGTTGTAATTACTTCAGGTCACTGTGGCCATGTAAAAACAGTAACTTACTGAGGAAAGGAATTAACATCCCAGTACAGTAATACAATTAGCAATAGCTTTCTAAGAAAGGTTAATCCATTTAATAAATGGAGAGAAAAAGCTCTGTGCTAGAGAATTTAAACTACATTGGCTGAATTAACTAGGTAGGAATAAAAAGTTCATTTGATGTGAAACCAGAAGTTATGTATCTATACCTTGCTGGTCTACAGTTACAGTAAAAATTATCACCAATAAATATATAAATGCTGTTCAATTCAAATTAAGAATTCTTCCAGAGCAAAGCATACCCTACGGAGTTTGGGTCAAGAAGCTGTTACAGCCAATGGTAAAATACAGACTGTTAAGAGAAGCAATCAAAGAGCACCAGATTTCCTGAAGACTTGGCCAAACCCACAACTATCTTTTTATTTTAAAGAAAGAAAATCCTGAATAGCTGTCATAGCTGTTATTCCTGGTATCAATCCCAACCTAGAATAGCAGCTCTATTTTTAGAAAAACAGCAGCAACCTATCAAACATGACATAGAGAAAGAACTAGAGCATGAGATGTCATAGGAGAAGCCCTGAGAAGGGCAACTGGCAACTTCATGTAGGACACCAAAGAGAAAGCAGGGGACATACTGCAGCTGTAGGGATTTCTATTATCTGTTGGGGGGAAGCCATATTTTCTCTATTCCCATCAGCCCCAGTCCATTGCACTGGAACGTGTTCTGAAATAAGAGGAGTAATGGGAACAGACTGTTACAAGACAGAAATGCAGGGTGCAGCATGACAGGCTGTATGTATGTATGCCTGCAGTGCCCAGTCTGGTGGCAGAATCAGCACCACCCCAGGCTACAGGAATTAGTTTTAAGTTAGTTCCTGAAATTCAGTCCCTGTAGCCTTCTCTGGCCTGAGTTCAGGAGAAAAATACCCAAGTAAAATAACTAACCAAATCTCTCAAACTAAACAGCCTTTTCCCTCCTCCTCTAGTTCCTTTCATTCTTGAAAAATAAATCAGCTCTGCTGAAAAACATCATCTTCCACTGGATTTCATCCAATTCCTATTTCATCCATTATTCCTAGCCCAAGCCACCTGTCAGTCTGAAGAGTTAGGAGGTACAGTTGTGGGTCAAGAACATCCAGGCACCACTAATCACAGCCTTCACCTGAAAATAATCCCTCTCTGGTTTGGCTCACAGGTGATTATGCTGAGTAAAAAATTATATTTGGAGCCACCTGCTTTTCTGGTAGATAATTATCAAGAAGTCTTATTCTCAGAGTAGATTCTCCCACCTACTTCTGCAACCAGCTCCCCTTTACTCACCTGGAACTGTCCACCTGGCTTATACTCATCTGAATATGCAGCAGGTTCTCAGATTTTGTCCTCCAAGTCCTTGGCACATGGATATCCCAAAATATGTCTTCATCCTTAGTGAGACCCACCCTTTCCCCAGGCCTTGCCTTCCTTCAATTCCCCTGCTGCACACTGCCAGAGCCTCCCAAAATTCCAGCCTCTTCTTTGCATCTCAGCAAACCTTACTGTAACAACACTTATAAATAACAAAGATACAACTACAAAGAGGGCAAATTTTGAGTGAGTGGTTACTCCTTTGTTGCCTGCCCAACTCTAATTTCATCTCTCACTGTACTGAAGGAGAAAAAGTAAAGAGAAAGAAACAAGCTCTTTGACTTAAGGTTAAAAAACATCCAGAACCTATAGACATAAGTGCACTATTTTAAGCAATGTTACATTGGTACTAAACACTGGTAACGGTGCTACACCTGAGACAAATTAGCTTCACCATCATCTTTGCTTCAGCTGTGCTGGAGCAGAAACATTTTGCAAGTAAGCAAGCACTTCACTGTCACCTCCTTGTGCAGGTCCCGACAAAAAAGGTACTTAGACTTATTTTTTGCACAGTACCAATGACATTCCTATAAGCATTTAGCTAGTAATCAACTGCAGAGCTTCCCATTAAGTTAAGTAGACACAACTTTAACTGCAGCTTGAGATGTAAATGTAGGCATTTTTAACAGCTTGCCATGGATATGTGAAGAGTATGAATTAAAAATATTTAAGTGATTTGAGCAAAGTTTTTGCTCTGCAGATGACTGCCTAAGTAAAGTGGATTTAGTTTTTAGGGTACAGATCATCACAAGGCATTCCTGATGCTGTGTCGTACCTGCTACAGCCTTGCTTCATAAAGAACTCACAGTTAATGTGTCTTTGGCAAAGGGCATACCATAAAACCATGAAATTTTAAGTAAGTATCAAGCATGACTCTTAACGGGAATTTTATTAGTTTCTCTCATCATTCTTATTTGTTATATTTGAAGTTGAACCCTTGAAAGTTCACAGAGTTCCTCTGCATGTAGGATGTTTATGGGATGGTTGGACAGTAGGCAGTGCCTATCATAGCACAAATCATGCTCTAAATAAGCTTCAGATTTTTGCATTCTGGAAAGGAGCAAACAAAAGTCTTACCCTTGTGTTTAGGAGAAATCTAAGGAGATTTTCTCTTACCAAGCATGTAGATTTTCAAAACAATTAACCATAGCTCTAAATAGTGTAAATATCTTAATCCCTGCTCAAGCTAAAAAACTAAGTTACTACACCACAGAATAAATAAAATACCTACTCCAGGACATATTCAGCACAACCCAGAGGGAGAAACCCAAATGCCTTTAAAAAAAAACATTTAGGAAAAAAGCCTCCCACCACAATCATACCTCCAGAGCTGCCTCCTCCCAGCAAGACAGAGCCCTTCTGGTGCAGGCACACCAGGAGAAGAAACCTGAAAGGTGGGGAAACAAAGGGTGTCCTCAGTGGTTACAGCTGTGACTGCAAACCAAGTGAACAGCTCAACCCAACACAGGTGTGGGCTGCCCCTGGGTGGGAGCCTTATCTGGGGCAGCACTGTACAAGCACCCAAATCTCCCCAGAGCCCCAAGCAAAAGAGAAAACCTCCTTCTTAACCCAGGGGACTTCAGCATCCAACTCACCCAAGTTGAGGGTATGAGGTCCCAAGGGAATGAGGTGCCTGGAAGGGCAGGTTTGAAAGTAAAACTCCTTTTTTGCTGTTTTGTAACACCAGTGTGTTCAAAAGCACTTGGACTAACACTGCTCAAGTAAGGCAGATTGCAAGCAAAAATCATGCATAAGCAGAAGCCAAGTATCAGATGCAGAGAGCTATTCTGAACCACACAGAAAAATAAAAGGAAAAGCCAACAGAAAAAGGCCAAGTGCAGCAGGAACTTGAGGATCTGCAAGAAAGCATCCAGGAGTGATGGGGAGCTGAGCTAAGCTGGGGTGGAGCAGTGGAGCACCCACAGCCCTGCACCCTCCTTCCCTTGCCAGGGTTCAGGGTGCTCAGCACACCGTGGGCAGAGCTGATGCTGTCAGGGAGCCACAAAGACTTGGGACATTGCCGAGGGGTCCCTGGCATCACCAGAGACACATTTTGGAAGGACTTGAGCAGAAAGCCTCCTTGGGGTTTGGACGATAAGCTCATCATGGAGTGGTTCAGCACACAGTTCTGGGGATGTGCTCGAAAACATGACCCCAGGCACAAGGGGAAGGGAGGGACATCCATGTGAGGCAGTGAGGAGGCATGGGTACTCTATCTGCTCTGGCAGCCCCTGGCTGCTCATGGGTGTGTGACACTGAAATTCTGCCCCATCCCCTTGGCTGCTGCTGAGACACCTTCACTGTGTTCAGGTAAGAAGTCATTTTGCAAAGAATTTGTGCTTTTTTTTTTCTTGTGGGGGCTCCAGAATGAAAGATGTTGCCATCTCTGCCTCTCTTCTCTGTTGATCCTCCTGGCCAATGTGTTATTTCAGCCAGTTCAGCCTTTCCACCTGGTTTATCTAGCCCAAAGCTGACAGGGCTGCAGGAAAGACTGGAAGGGCTGACTTCAGCAGCAGAAGGCTTGGGTTTTCCAGGTGGGTGCCCCTCTGTGTGCTGAGATGTCAGAGATCCCCGTATCTCCTTGTCTCCACTCCAAACCCCACTGATCCTCCCACCAGTGGGGCTGAATGAGGAGAGCCAGATCTTCAGATGGGTCTGTCTCAACTCTCCTTGTGGCTCTGAGAACAAATGAAACCTCTGCTTTGAGTGAGAGATTGCTGGAGACAGCAGGAACACACCACTTGAGCAGGGGAAAAGGACTGAATTGAGGAACCCATAAAACTCATTTGTGGCACTAAATAGAAAATGACACTGTTCAGCTTCACTTACACATATGGTAAACCAGCCTGGGTGTGGGGAGTATAAAAACGAGTCAAAATACAGATTGATTCTGAAATAAGTTCTTTTTTTATCCTTTAGAACCATGGACAGGAATGTACAGCTCCACAAAAATGGAGGCCAAACATATCGAACCAAAACATTTCCTGGGATTCTGCGTGACAGTTTTTCTAAGGATATTTCCTTTCAACCACACTCAGTCTAAAAGCGGCTTCCATTTGCAGTTAAAGTAATCGTGGTACACATTGCACACTCCTTGAAACACAATCTTTGTCGTAGGCACTATGATTATTTTTCTTCTCTTTTTATTTGTTTTTACTGGTGAAAAAATAAACACAGGTGAAAATGAACACCTTTTTTTCCCCCTACTTCAATGTGTTTAGACTACGTGATTAGGTGGATATTTCCTCCAGCTATTTAGATGAATAAACTTTAAGTTGGAGCATTCATTTCTGTGATCTAAAAGAAAGTTTGTGTACGTAGCTTTACATATATATATATATTCAGAAGTCCCAAATCCAACTCAAGTGTTTATCAGTGATTTTATTGATAACAAAATCCATTTTGTTGAAATCAAATAGTTGTCTTATTTCAGTGAATGGTTCAAGACTTTCAGCTGCAAAATAGTTTTCACAAGACTTGCCCTATGCATTGAGAACACTGACTTTATGTTCACATTAGGTGCTGTTTCAGGCATATCTACAGATCAGTTTTAAGGTAAACATAATTTTATGTGATATAGAAAAGATCTAGTGACCAATAAAGGAAAGCATGAAATCAGGTATAACTCTGCAACAGGAGTTCATCTATTTAAATGAAACCTGATTGACTCTACTTGCTAAGTGCTGAGCAAAAAATCTGAAATTCTGGATTTGTGACCATTAAAATTAGTACTGGGAACTAATCATTCCACTTTTGTTTCTGGACATCTTAATGTCCCTGTTGACTAAATAGGGAGGACTGAAAAACTATTCAACCAGTAAATCAGGCACATGATTTGCAAAGGCAATTCTTCCCTTGCAGTTATTCCAACTATCCCAGCTGGATATTCACAGTGAACAAACCACATTTCCATCACCTCTGTTCCATTTTTAAGTGCTTTTAGTGTAGGGATTTGCTCCAGGCCCCCTCAGCAGCCAGTGAGCGAGGAGTGCAGGGCTCTGCCTGGTCCTCTCTCAGCTAATTAAGGAAGACAGGCAATGTGCTGGTGCCCAGATCCTACCCACAAGGATGGAAAGTTGCCCACAAGCTACAGTACCTTCCTAGAGCACAGCCATTCCCACAGTGATTTCTCTTTGCTCTCTGAAGCCATCTAGAGACAGCTTTAAATTAATGGAAATGCAGAGCTACTCCACCACTTACCAGAGTAATTGAAATGAAAATCACAACTTTGTTGCCAACCTGTATGAGGTTAGACAGGAGCCTTATTTAAAAGGACTGTGGTGTTTTTCCAAGTTGCCCAAAACCTTGGGAGAAGTTTTCATTTTTAGTATTAGAAGCCTCCCCTACTGTAAACCCTTTTCCCTGCCTGAAGAAGGATCTGAGCTTGTGGGATGCTTCACTGCCTGCAAGGCTTCAGGAGCGGCTGGTTTGTCCTGCTTGCCAGAAGGTGATGTGGGACTTGGTGCAGCCCCCTTGCCAATGTCACAGAAACACCCATCAGGCCAAATGAAACTGAGATGGAAGTTAAGGAGAGTGGCAAATGCTGTCCTGAGCATTCTGAAACTCTGCCCAGGATATTGCAAACCACAGACAACTTAAAACACTTTATATATGTCGCAGCCTGCAAATAAGTGTGACCAAACCATACAGAGTCATTTTAGCATCACCTGGCTGTGCAAATACTAATGGAATCAGCTGAAAAGGGTTTGGTAATTAGTCCTTACTTATGTCCCTGTCCCTTCTGCACAGAGGACAGAGCACATCTCTTGCCTTACCTTTGCTTAATGTTAATGTTTTTGATGTTTTCAGTAATAAGGGCTGTTGGAAGAAAGAGGGCTTCTTGGGAAGACAGACGGGTTGGATAAGAAAGCACATGGACAAACCTTACTCAGAATAACCCTGCTCCCCACAGGCAGCTCAGAAATTTAGAGCTGGTCTCCTGATCTGCTTTGGAAAAAAAGATACCAGTGTTATCTGAAGTGAAAATGCAGACAAGCTGAATTTGCCTTCATGCTTCTCTATATAACAGCCAGAGAAGCAGCATGGAAATTACATATAAGAGATAGCTTTGTTAAATAAAATTGATAATGTGAATGACCAGCCTGATCATGCCAAGATCTGAATGCATACAATTGCTGCAGAACAAGCATGGAGAGTTTTGCTTGTACTGTTTGCTTGTACTCTTTGTCCCTGTGAGGATGGGGAGGCACTGGCACAGGCTGCCCAGGGAAGCAGAGGCTGCCCCATCCCTGGAAGTTTTCAAGTTCAGGTTGGATGGGGTTGGAGTAACCTCATCTAATTTAAAGTGTCCCTGTCCATGGCAAGGGGGATGGAAATAGATATCTTTTAAGGTCTCTTCCAAACCAATCTATTCTGCGGTACATCCATGATTTTGGATTGCAAGAGCCAGCTCTGATCTGTAAAATTGGAGTCAGAACAGCAGCTGAGTGACCATGACTCTGGCAAAGACAGATCAGCGATGACAATTTTAAGACTTTGGAAACAGCTTCACCTCTGCAATAATCAAGGAGAATATACAATGAAGTAAAAAAAAAAAAAAAAATGAGGTTAGTTGGAATCAAACTGCTTTAACGATTCTCTGAAGTTACCCTGATGGACAGAGACATTTCTGCTTAAATTGCCCCAGCTCAGGTGGTGGGAACTAATGAATTAGGTCAAACCATGGGCCACAGGCTCAGAAATTGTAAATCAGCACTGCTGGTGGCACTCCATATAACCTGGCAATACCTGGGAGAATCCAGCCCATCAATTTTTAGCTCATATTATTTCATTTTGATTTAATGAGAGGAGCCTTCGCAGAAGTCAGTGCTGACACCTGCCTTTTGGCACAGTCACTGGTGGAGGAGCTCAGACACCCTGTGGGTCACCTTTGGAAAGGAGCAGAGGTTAGCACTGCACAGGTAGAGACCTGGGGTTTATTTCAGGCAGCTCAACTGCTGAGGCACCACAAATATCCTCCTTAGGGAGCCTTCACATTAACTGTGCTTGCAGTGAAACAGCTGCCACTTGTGCCACACCAGAGTCTGACCTGGAAGTTTTATGTAGTCCAAATATCTTATTTACCTTTACAACCCAAAGTTATCATTGATGCACACAGAAATATCCAGCTTTTTGCGGGCAACTTGAACATATTTAGCATAATTCAAGTTGGAAGGTCATCTAGTCCAACACCCCTGCCACAAGCTGAGACATCTTCAACAAGATCAGGAGGGAAACATAAAACACAGATCTTAGCCATGCCCTATTATCAGTATGTAAATATAAATATTTGTAATTTAGGTTTCCAACATCTGATTTTTTAAAAAATAGTTAACATAATACATGTATGTCAATGGTTTAAAAAAACTGCAGAAGAAATTTTACTTTTTTCTTTGCAAGTCTCTGCTTCCTAAATTCAACACTTCAAAGGATTGTAGAATTTGGAAATCCCTAACTTAAAAACAAACTAGTGCTGATGACTACAAGTTCACTGAAAGGAGAAAGATCTGAGAAAGAAACAAAAGGCAAGTTTCTCAGATGACGTGATCCGGCCCAACACAAATTCCATCCCTCCTCACCCATGGGAAAAACTGTGCCACAGTCAGGAGAAGCTCCCTGCCCTGTTCTCCAGTTGTTCCCAGTGTGTCTTGCTGGGGTGGTGATGCTTGTACCACCTGCTGTTTGCCCCATCAAGAGCAGTTAAGTCTAATCTATTTCTAGAACACTGAAGTCCAGCAGATGGCTCCAGTCTTAATAGCAGTTGGTTGATTTTTGATTTAAAAAAACTACATCAAGTATTCCAGTCTCTCTTCTTTTCTTTTTGGATATTCATTTACTCTTTCCTGGAAGAGATCAGAGCTAATCTAAACCAAGAGAGTTCAACTTGAGTCAGAAAGCCAAAGTGAAGCCTGTACTGTTTCTGTCCTGCTTCTGCTGAGGTATGCAACGTATAGGAGTGAATTTCATGTTATGAATCATCTTAATGTAAGCAAGGGAAACTCCAAGCCTGGATTTTCTGAGAAAATACATATGATTTAAAAACCAGCCTCACTGAGTCTTCTTCATGCACCTGATGCATCTTGATAACCTTTAACTACTACTGTGGATTTCAGAGAAGGCAAGGAACCATCCTTTATTTTAGAATATTTATTATTAGTAGTATTCTTTTATATTCCTCTATTATTATTTGTATTTTTTTGTTTCCAAATATTTACACAACTGGGAGCTCTTGTTCCATATTCCTTGAAAGCAAGACATAAATTTTGAAATCGTATTTGCCATATAACTCTTAATGTTATGAACTTTGGCATTACTTATATTACATAATTTAATGTGATACATATCAGAGACCTTAACCTTTGGAGACATTTTGGTAGTAAGAGGCAGAAAGTCACATCTGACACTGGAGCTCAGGGCACTGCAGATGACTTCTGGTTTTTGGTACAATAAAAGAAGTCTGAGGCTCTGCTCTACAATCTCTCAGTACTTCCCAGTTCTGGGCAGGAGAAATCAAAGATCTGAGTGGCTGACTCAGAGACTGGACATGTTGACAGGGGCACATATGAAGGAATGGCAGGAAAGTGCCCTGCAGCATGGGTTGCATAAATCCTTCTTCAAGGGAGAGATTTCCCGTCAGGTCAAACCAAAGCAGACAAATGTTAAGTGCACTAAATTGTTTAAGGCCTGAAATTTATTCAGGGTCCCAAATGTCAGGCTGATACTCTTGATTCTGAGGGCAAGGTAAAACTGAACGTGAATAAAGAAGCTGAATTGTTACAAGTTCAGTGAATTCAGTTAGACCCAAGCAGGCATGGACAGCACAGAAGTGGCTCTTGCAATGCAAGAAATAGGGACAGGGGTACACCAGTGCCCAGTCACTGCAGTGACGTGGTACAGACCGTGGTCCCCTTAAGGAAAGCAAAATTATAAACTGCATGTAGGTCTCCTGATGGTGCTAAGAGAATGTGTTATTAAAAGCTATGGTACAAACACAGGATTTCCATGCTGCTGACATACATTATATCCTATAGTTTATTTACATACTTCAGTCATCAATAACCCTTCTCCATTATAAAGTATTATATATAGTTTCTTATATTAAAAAAATAGAATTATAGGTGGTCTTTCTGTAATTTTATTATTTATCTGGGAAAACTTGCAAAGGAACAGCCTTGTAGAGTACTAGAAAAATCACTCCTTGTTTACAGGAGTGTTGATCAAAGAGGAACCTGCTAAATCTTTTCAAGCAAGGAAGAGTCAGTGCAGGCTGTCAGTGAGGTGTGAGCACTCTGTCTCTGAAGCACTGGAAACAGTGCTCTCATAACACAGAACCAAAACATAATTAGATTTGTTCCAAGGGACAGGGCAAGCAGGAAAAAATTGGAAATTTCTGCCCCTTTTCCTTTAATCAAACACTACCACTATGGTCATTTATAAATTCAGATAATTTACCTTTCCTAGCAGGTAACCTTTCAACAGATGAACAACTGTAGTGCTTTTTACCATTAAGATGAAAGCACTCTCATCCCCTGCAGCAGACACTGGATCACTGTTTCCTCCTCCACTGTGGCTTTTCTAGTTCTGGGCTACAGCGATGACTTTCCACTGTCTCTAGAGCATTTTGTATCTCTTGCAAGAGACTCCCAATTCCCATGGCACAATCCTCTCATTGCCATGGAACAAAAATAATAAAAACCCCACCAAACCAAACACAGGCCTACTTTATTAGTAATCTTTCTGCTGTTGTAGCTTTTTCATTTCTATATCATGTTTGAACTTTGCTATGGAAAATACAGAAATCCTGCCTGATACCATGATTTGGAGTGCCAAGTCTGAACCTGAAAACTGGGTGTCAGTTTTCCTGTAAGCAGACCTCAAAACAAAGGAAGCACAATCTTGCTGTGAACTCAGCAATAATGCAGTACAAAACCAAAAAAAGTTTGCATCACTTTATATTTTCTGCAAGATAAATAACTATATTATTCTATGAACAATTTAAAAATAAAATTAGATAAAATCTTGATCTCTTTAAGGAAATCTAACATTGCAGCTTTTGGATCACAAAAGAGGAGACTTTATGACTATGTGTCAGACAATACAGATAATGGGTTCATGGACCTGTTGGGCTGCTGAAATAAAATTAGAAAAAAAAAATCACAAAAGCTGAAAAATCTATACTAAATATTTGCTTTTTCCCAGTCTGCTTGAAAATAAACATTTTAAATTCATGGCAAGATAATAAATCACTTTAGAAGCTCATTGTTTTCCCAAGGGGTAAAGAGTTTACAGGGAAATTTCATTTTATTGAAAGGCAATTGATATTAGTACCACTTTCAAACCCAGTTTTTATTCCGGGTCTGCTCCTTCAAGCTTCAAATTTGTTTACTGCATGTAGGACTCTTTCAGAGTTCTTCTTTGGTATTCATTTTCAGAATTTCTTATAAGAGTAAGAAATATTCAAGTAATGTCCAAAAGGAGACTACAGGAACCGGGGGATAAATTGGGAAAAGAAATCCAGATTTTCTCCCTACTTACATGAGAAGTAGATGTGAATTAACTGCTAACATTTCAATTTTGGGAGCATATTGAGCACATGCTTGGTCATAAGCACATGCCATCAGCTCACAGGTTTTTTTCAAAATTTAAACTTGAAGGATACTGCTGAGTGGCTTTGGGGTCAGCCACATGGTGGCAAGTTCCCTGCTGCTAGAGCCTGGCCAGGGACACTCAGCCCTGGACCAGAGGGAGCTGACAGCCCAATCACCCGGCCAAGGAGCCTCGCACCGTGCTCTGCTGAGAGGGTTCACACTCTGCTGGGATGCTCAAAGGCAAAATAAATCCATGTAGCAGTGCTCACATGACATGGGAAACTACTGGGCTTTGTGGCACTACACTGGACATCAAGCAGCACGGATTTGGGATGTGATCCTCTGTTAACATACACTGTCATTGCTGCTTTGACTACACCAGCTGAGAGCATGGCTGGGCACCAAAGGCATTCCACAGAACCCTTTGCTGATCTAAACATGTGCCTGAAAAAACTAAAACATTCCAGCTTTGAGACTTGGGGTACTGAAGAGTTTTTCAATGGTAAACACTAGAAATGTGCCCATACTTACCTACATTTCCTATTTCAAGTACTGGGATTGTTCTAACGGTTTTTTTTTTTTTTTTAGGGTTATTTTGGATTGTTTTTGAAGAAATTCTAAACATAAATAAATTTTAAAAACCATCAGGATATATACCTCTCACAATTCTCCATGGTGTTGTGCTGGAGACACAGGCTTTCTCTCTGCTCAGTTCAGAGAAAGTTAAATTTTTTTATCAGCTGTTCTCCCGGTTTGTTTGAATGCAATGCTATGTGTGTAAATTTTCACACCAGACTACACCTGGAACTTCATAGGTCAGATAAAATTTTTAATTATGATCCACGTAATCGACTGAGTTCAGAGCCTTTTCTAGGGGGATTACAGACTCTCTCCAAGGCTGGGAACAGATGTACTTTTAGGAATGAATTGCATTTCTCAATGACTTGCATCCCTTCCAATCCACGAGTTCAGTGGGACCAGAAGCAATGCAAAATTTGGCCTACCATGTCAGCTGTTTCAGTACGACTTTCGTATGGATGCTTTACACAATTAATTGTCAGACTCAGAGAAAATGTTGCCCCATTCACTGTAAAACAGGAAGGTCCACAGAGGAAAACAGCTGCATTAGAAAACCACAGAAACAACATTAAGGCTACCTAGTTGGATGTCTTCAACCATTTTTGTTTCCCTCTGCAAACAATGACAGTTTCAGTAAGATCTGAAGCGATGCTCTGAACAAATAATACACTAGTCTGTCATTGGTTAATATTAACGTCTCTCTATTCAAACATGCTGAGAACTGAATAGAACAGTTAACATATAACAGTCACACATCCTTTGCTGAGTACAAGATCGTATCTCTAACATGAACCAAAGATACCCTCACCATTTCAGACCTTCAGCTATCATTCAGTAAAACATTTCATTCTCTTAAATACATTGCTCGTCTCCTCTTTCTGGGTCTTTCGGGGGTGCTGCATGAACACATTCTCTCCCTAAAGGCATTGCTTATGATATAGTTCTTTCTTCAACTGAAATCTTGCTGTGTGTTCCCATTATGTTGCCAGAGGTGAATTTGCAGAGCTTGGGGGAGGGAAGATCTTGCATCTGAATTGAAAAGATTGAATTTTTAAGCATCAGTTTGGGCAGGATTCTGCACTGTATTGCAGAAAGACCAAAATCTCAAAGAAATGAATGGTGAATAATTCACTAATTGTGATCACCATTTGAAAATTGTTGAACCGGAGCTTTATATAGTACCCAGTTTTCATAAAATATGAAAATTCAGGTATCTTCACAGGGCTTATGGACAGAGGCAAGCTCCCTTTGCTCGTGTCCTGAGACGGGGGGATGCAAATGATGTTGACAGAAAAGTCCAATGATTGTAGGGGTGCCAAGCTGAGCCCCACTAACACAGCCTGCCTTTCAGAGGGTTTATCTGCTGTGGGCTCGGGGCCATTCCCACCACAGTCAGCTCAGCTCACACCCAGTGAGATTGTGCCCACACACAACACATGGCAGCAAAATATCAGGGTGAGACCACACCCCACGGGGATCCCACCTCACTGCTACAACAAAAGCTCTGTGTCTTTGCAGAAGGGAGTCTGAACAACTCACACTCCACCCTGCGGCATAAAACAATAGTTTGCCCTCAAATTCATTTCTGTTGAAAACACACAGCAAAGATTGCAGCCACAGAAAATTCTGTAAACAGGACATTTCATCAACTTTTTAAGTACCCCCCAAACCACAAAAGCAACCCAAAATAAGACTTGCTGAATGAAGACTGTCAATAATAATTTTTTTTACTGCCTTAACAAAAAAATAAATGACATACACCTTCATAATTTCTTTTCCAAATTTACTTTTCAGAGGTTAAGATATTGCTTTATTCTCACTCAACATACAACAGCACTGTGTGATTGATTGTGCTATTTTGGGAAGTCTTGAGACTTGTGAACTAGAAAGTCTGGGGCACATTAATAAATCTAACAATTATTTTGCTTCAAAGGAATATTTGAATACATTCTGTATATACTTGAATTTTTTTTAATGAATCTCCTGGCACTAACCAGGGAAGGCTATTTAGCAATTATTTGTTATAGTTGATTTTTTTTCCCCCCAAGAATAAGCAGATATTAACACTAATAAACCCAGTAAGGTGTGTCACTGAATCCAATTCATTGCAAAATTGGCACATTTTGTTACAATTTATGGGGGCAAGAGGGACTCAAAAGAAAGCTAATGCAAAAAGGCCTTATAATGTGATTAGGATACGGCAACCAGGGAATGATACATCCTCTCTAAGGCCTTGATCCCCGGCAGGGAGTGACTTGGTGGAAACCATCTGCTCTTAGAAAGCTCCATTAGAGGCAGATCTCTGCATGCCTGTGGGTCTGCCCATACTGAACCATCTGCAGGGTTGAAGCTTTAAAGTTCACAAGCCTAAGCCATAATTAATTAAAGTGACTGGAGAACTGAATGCAGGAACAAATTAGGCAGCGTGGACACTTACTGGCTGGATTTTGATCATACTGGATCTCCCTGACTCTTCTCTGAACAAGCCATAATAAAAAATAAGTTTAAAAAAAATACACACACACTGAGAACTGCTCCTTTAGAGCTTACAAATGCCTTTAAAGTGTAAAAATTTAGAAATGTTGAGGGGTGCTAACGAACAACAGAGTTTATGTTTCCACTTAAAAAAACCCAAACCAGAAACCAAAACCAAACCTGTTGTAATACACACTTCTACATTTTCTCTCGTTCTTCCTCACTCTCTACCAAGGCAGCTCTGGTAGGCAAAGCTCAGAAGATGGAGCAGCTGTGGGCTCCTGACCACTGAATCTCTATAGACCCCAATCCTGCTCCCACTCTTGGCCAATCCCAAAGCCCATAAATGATTCCATTGACTTTCTTGGGGCGACTGACATATTGAATTAAGGTTGAGATTTAAGGATCTGCTCAATTCAGGGACGTTGTCACCATTCCGCAGCAGGTACCAGAACTCAGAACTAGGTGCTTGTGTGCCTGTTTTTGTGGTGTGAACCTGGAATCAAGAGCAGAGGGGGAGAGGGATTTGTGTTGGGCTTACAGGACATGTTCCCTAGGGTCTGAATCCCTGCCCAGCAGCTCACTGCAGTGCTGCCCTGAAACCAGAAATGCATCTAAGAACGGTACTTGGCCTTTACTGAAAAAGAGATGCATAGCCTAAGCCTTCGGACAGCCCAACAGGACCACGGTAAAATCCTCTGTAACTGGAACTGTGTAATCCTGCCTAGAAAGCATCTAAAAGCACGCTTCATCCCTCCTGGAACTTTTCCCTTAAAAAAATATTTTGTTAAAAAACACTATGATATGAGGGCGATTGACTATTTGGTTTCTTCTAAGTAGATGCTCTTAAATTAATGCATATAAATAATTTGTATTTAACTTCCTCCCTTCCTGTTTAGCAAAGCGCCGAATGCACGGACCTCTCGTTTCCCCTCCCGCAGCCCCCAGACGGAGTCACTTGGTCAATACCGAGTCTCTCTGCGTGTCACTTTTCAGGACAAACTGTGCCTCCCGCTCTGCCTTGGCCACGGGGCTCATGGGCAGGAAGGCCGTGTTCTCGCTGGCGCCGCTCGCCGCCTCTATGCTCGCCAGCTCCAAGTCCTCCGAGCGCCGCGCGTCCCTCAGGATCCGGATCTGCTCCTGCACAGTTTCCAGCAGTATTTTCACTTCGTGCTGTTCTGCTATTAGACAATTACTGACTGGGGAACTCACATTGACAAGTTCAGCAGAATAGGAGTTTTTGCACCATTTGATGCCTGTTACTTCAGGAACACTTTGCATTTGCATGCAGGCTTCATCCAAGCCCACAGACGGGATGATGGGAACGGAGTTGGCCCTTGAGGAGGAATAGCTGACCAAGTCCTTCTGATCCATGTTATTAAAATATGGGGTTGTCTCTCTTGAAGGCAGTTGCATATTTATTGAAGTATTCTGAGGAGTTTTTAAACCACTGGATGAATACCTGGAAAGAGCAAAGAAGAGTTCTCGTTGTACAGCAAGTGGTCAGAGCCACCAGCAGCAGGGACACTGTGTGAGATTCAGTGAACTGTCCTGAAGAGATACACACCATTTTCTCCTGAAATAGAGGAGCACTTGGCCGTGGTGGGGCCCTGGGGAAAACAACAGTCTCTGGAGACTGATTTTGATTCTCAAATCTGCCAGTGGCAAAGCACTGCATTTCTCTCAGTCTCATTTCGCCCACCAGTATATGAGTATAATGGAAATTTATTTTTAAAACATTTCAGAAGTTATAATGCATTATTAATTGTCTTTGAAAATAAATTTGGAATTCTATTCCTACATTTCTGATCAGGGGAATGGATTGATACTTTCTTCAGTGTCAGAACTGTCAGTGTCAAATGGTTGTTTTAGGAAAGCACTTGAAAAAAGTGCAGATAAAAAGAACCTTAAACACTCATGGCTGTGTAGTCTTTATTTACATAGGAATGATTGTCTGTACTCCCCTTCAAACAAGCAGAGCATCTAAGTGCAGTGTACCTCTGAAAAAAAATTGTTTTTCAATTACTCCCATACTCATAATGTTGACCTGATTTGTTTTATTAGATTTCATCTGGAAATAGAGCTAATATACAGGACTTGAGCAAATGTCTGTGTTCTCTTGATACTGTAATACCATTTAAAAAAAAATCCTTTATCCTCCACTAACACATATTATAACATGATTTTACTGATTGTGAAGCAACTTCATGAATTTTTATCAACATTTCCATTTTGCTTCAAAGCCAAACTGTTTTGTTTACAATAAATACTTAAAAAAACCCTCAGAAATTGAAAGTATAATAAATATAAAATAAACAATGACCAAAAAAAAAAAGTTTCCCATCTGAAATTAGTACTTTTAGAAATATTGTGCTCTAGGAGTTACTTTATTACCAGTCATGATTACTAAGGACCACAGACATCACCTCAGTACCAGAACATAATTTATTTATAATCAGTTTATCACTATTTAATAAGGCAAGGTAATGGTGAATCTAATATGTTTTATCCACGGATGAGGAGAGCAACATTTAATTCTGGTGTGGAAGCAGGTGCTCTGACCTGGAGGGTATTATTCCAAAAGCTCCTTAAGCCTGCTGGACCTCACTAGGAATATCCTTCTACTCATATGTGCCTCCTGCTTTTTGGTGTGAGCAGGAAAAGAGTTAAGGAAGAGAAACTGAATTGCATGAAACTGCCCTAGTCCAGTATTGGCACGAACAGGAATTAACTGGAAAGGCTTCCTCTGGCCCCCTGCTCCTGGCGAGCTGTCAGACAGGAGGGAGCAGGAGACACCTTCAGGCTCATTTCCAGCAGAGTGCCAATGGCCTGTAATTAACTCGTGTGTGGTGGCACTGAGTTTGTACAACTGCTGCACACAGCCCCCTGGCCACGTGGAGCTCTCCCGTACCAGGACGCCCCTGGCATCCCCAGGAGGTGCACCTGGGAGCTCTGTGACAAGGAGGAAGTGCTGGGAACTTTGCTGCCAGGTGAGGGAAAGAGATACTGCTTTGGGAAGTGGCACCCAGGGGGATAAAAGAGCAAGCAGTTTTCTGGGATGCGTGTTACGACTTCTTGTCCGTGCCCTACAGCTGCAGCTGTTTTACATCTGAGACTCAGCCTTGGGCAATTACACTGGCACTGTGCTTAGACACACCTGTAGCCATTCAGGGAGGGGTTTTTTACACCAGCTCTCATGAATGAAATACTGATCAGGGGTATTATTCCTGAGGAAGGACAATTAAAAAAATAAATGAAAACAAAACAGTGCAGACCTTTGGGTTGTGCCCATTCTTGTTTCCTTTGCTTATATATAATTGTTCAAACGACTATAGCTGGAGAGATCGCATCAGTTGCATTAGTCCCTTTTTTGGTAATTCAGGCCCTAAATATATTCTGGGCTGCACCCTGAAAACAAAGGGAGTGAATGTTTTTAATGAATTTCACATGCAATGTAGGTATTATATGGATGATATATAAGCAAAAACAAGAAAAGACTGAATTAAAATGGGTTTGGTGAGAAAACAGTAACATTTGCCAGTTCCACAATAGAGATTCAATTATTCTCGGTATTTTGAAAACTAACTGGCAGCAGCAGTGACATGTAACGCAATGCCTGGCTCATTTCCAAAATATTTTTTGAAATACAGATAGACATACCAATTTTATGCCAGAATTGGCATAAAATGCCAATTTTACATGTTTCTGCCCTGTGCTCACAGGGCTTTCAAAGGAGAACTGAGGTTGAATTAAAGTGCATATACTGTGTGCAACAGGTCAGGTATTAAACTAGAAGGGATATTACATCTAAACCATGTGAGACTTGGCTTTGAGTTAATTACAAACTGATCCATGCTTCTGTGTGTGACACCAGACTGCTGCTGTTTTCAATAGACTGAGACTTAGAACTATAATTGCAGAACCTTAATTACATTTTCCTATAATTAACTTTCCCAGAACCACAGTTCCTCCAAAGAAATGTATCTGTGGTTTTATCTGAAAAAATGTTTTGTCTGAATAAATTAATTCATGTGCATGTGTTTCAAAGTGCAGCTCTCTCTCCACCCTCTTCCTAAAACCAAGCAACGAAAGCAAACATTTATAAATATTCAACAGCAATTATGTTATACAGTGTGTAAGAGACTAAATTAAAGAATGAAACTGATAAAAGCACAATAATTTTACTGCCCCCTATAAGAATAACTATCAAAGAGACAGAAGGGACCGAAACTTTAAATATTAAATGGATTTTACTTAGCATAGTCCCAGCAGCTCTGCTCTAAGCCCTGTGGCTACAGGTGTGCAGTGTACAAGCCTGGCAACAAGGTCCATTGAGATGGATGGGAATCATTCCAGGGGCTCTGCCAGGCTTTGGGCCAGCCTTGCAAGCACTCACACTGATATACACACACGCCCATCTTCTACCTGAACACCTGGCTATGCTTCAGCCAGGCTGCTGGTGGATGAATTTCAGAATGCTCATGGAATCAGGGAGACAAACAACTTTGATTTGTGCACCCCGACAGGGAAAGATGGAGGTGAAGAAGGAGAAGAAAGGAAGTAGTGTAACTTCTGCAGGGGACAAGGGAACTTTTTGTTTGGGCTGGAAATCTGATGAGAACACCAACACTGTGCAACCAGCAGATATTTAGAGGGTAAACATCCTTAATGCACAAAATATAGATGAAGTGCTTGAATGGATTGAGGGCAGAATGGGTCACAGTCTGGT
This sequence comes from Leptocoma aspasia, assembly GCA_013399835.1. Lineage (NCBI taxonomy): Eukaryota > Metazoa > Chordata > Aves > Passeriformes > Nectariniidae > Leptocoma > Leptocoma aspasia. The sequence goes on from VXAX01003556.1 coordinate 4,676,414, forward strand.
CCCACTATCAAATTTTGCAGAACTGCAAATTTAAAATACAAGCCAGTACAAGCTGATACTTGTAAGGTCACACGCTGATTTCCTAGACAAGAGTAAATACAATTACCAACAGCTTTGCTGTTTTTTACCTCACTCCTCAGCCTGGGAGGAGGCTATGGCAGTTCCCAGAGCCTGCATCATATGCTGGAGAGGGAAGACTGCCTGCCTGCTCCTTTCTGCAAGGGTGGCAAGTTCGGTAGGAAATTTTCACCAGGAATTATATGTACACATCACACAAATGAACAACAATATATTTACTGCAAGAGGCAATAAACAATTTTTTCCTCAGAAGCAAACAGCAACGATGACACAAATGTGAGTCAAACTTGTTTAAAAGAAGTCACCAGACACCCAACCCCACCAGTTTCACCTGGAAGACAGAGTGAAGAGTTTCACTGTGACTTACAGATGAAACTGGGTGGGGTTTTTTATTCCATTCCAGGTATCACTCCTATTTTTATATAAAATATGCTTGTAATATTCTGGAACATCTTTGGAAATCTGTAGGGATATGTAAATATTATGCGAAGTATCTCAGCAATTGCAAAGGACTTCAAAGGGAGCTGCAGATTCTCAGAAGCACTTCTGAAACCCAGACCTTATGTACAGCTGGAGCTCACAGCCAATGTTCTAATAAACTGAATTTAAAAAGGAAAGGAAAAATAGTGTATTTTTTGTGTATTTTCGAAGACCAACCCGTATGAAGCTATCTGTAGAAAACCAACTTTGCAATGTACATTATTTTATTTTAAAAGCCACTAACTGGCTCATTCCAGGTATGGCATTACTCACCCGTGACAAGGTATCGTGTCCTGGTCTGTTATCCTGGACTCCTCGAGCTGTTGATATGCTGGTCCTGTAATTCCATTGAACCTACCCCGAGGCAAGGGAGGAGTCCTCCGAAAGGCATTTCTATGGAGCATCCCACTTTTTTGTCCTGGGCTGCAGCATGAAGAGAGACTTCTAGAAACAACACCAAAAGTACAGTAAAAATTATCACACCAAAAGCATAAAATTCTGCAAAGTAAAGGTTCAGGATTAATAATGCATGGACTGCTGTTCTTATAAACTTTCCTGTGGCACTCTATGATGTCAGCAGAAATTCTCTATGGAAATATAATAGTATAATCCACCATTAGCTGCTGTTTATGCCATTATTTAATACATCACCTCTTTTCTAGGAATGAAAATAACTGCCCACTATATGAAATGTTTTCTTGCACTTGATGAAGGATGCTTCTCCTTTCCATGCTGCATACCATAATCCTGCTATAGAGAGTTGAGTCCTCAGACAGTATAAACAAACAATACAGCTCTCTCATACCCACAGCTGAATTCAAAATTAGATCCTAAACTGAAAGCCAAATATATTGTCTATCAGCCTGCGAGGTGCTGCTTCCTGATACAAAACCATTAAATTGAGAAAAAGTGTAAGTGAAGAATATAAGCAAAGCTTATGAACTGCAGATTGAAGAAGCCATCTAAGACAAGTTTTCTCCATCTTGAACAGGATTTCTGTATTATTTCATTCCTGTTTTATATACAGATTGCTTTGTTGTTTATATACATTGATACTGTGCTGTTTCTTTTTATGACATAATAGAAACTTGAACCTGATAAAAACAAGTCATAGTTTTCTACTTATTTTGGAAAATTGGTTTTGTAACTGTCTGGTGTTTTGGAAGGTGAATGCATTTTTTTTTTTTTCCATTTCATGCAGGAATGAAAAAGTATCTAGAATCCACAGTTTTGGTATATAAATCATACATTTGCTAATGCAAAAATATGGAAACACAGAAGTAAGGCAAGGCATAACCCATTTTTACTGCTAACAGGTCTCAGTGCTGCATGGCGTGACTGAATATTCATTTTTCAGCTACTCCTATTTCTCTTGGCATCTTCTGGGTCTCAGAAATGCATGTGTTACCTCATATTCTCTTACATCTTTAATGACAACTTAACATAGGTTTTGTAGATGCCTTTTACGAGTCATTATTTTTGGCCGTATGAATAATTCCAACTTGTGACAAAATTCAGCAATGCAGAAGACTTTTGATAAGTTTTCTTCTTTTTTCCTATTATAACATGACTTAAAACTAATCTGCATTTTTTTACCCAGTGGGAACTTGAATTATAGTTAGGGCCACATCTACTCCCAAAGCAATTCTTGCTTGGAACAAGTACCTTGGACAAATTCTCTTTGAGTGTACATTTCCATTAAAATCAACCTTTTCCACCCAAAGTTAAAATAAGAAATAAATTCAACACTCTTTATCCTACTGCTCAGGCTAGCAGTGTTACATCACAGTCTAACCTCTGTTTTCCTCCACACCTTTACTTTTCTAGTGCTTTTTAATTGAAAAGACCAACAACCCATAGCAATTGCATGCCCTCCAGGATTTTTTATGCTTCCTTAAAATGATTTTTTCTTTGCTACTAAGGAGGCTGTGAAAAACCTTTTTAAAAACCTGAAATACTGGCCTCTCAGTTCTGAAGGCTGAGTTCAAGTTGCAAGTTACTGTTCATATTCTGTAAAATAACACTACCACATCACAAAATAATTGACAATTTCTGCTCAGGAGAGCCTGAGATTAATACAGCAGGGGATCTCAAAAGGTGCAGGTGAATGAATAATTTGTGATGGGTAATGAATTTTTGGGGTTTTTATTGACTTGAGCATAGTCATCAACGGAATCCAAAAGTGAAAAATAAACTTTAGACTGATTACAAATCTTTGAAGTTAGAAATTTTTATTGTTTGATTTGTGGTTGGTTTGATGCCTTTGAGCATCTTCCTTGTTGGATGAGAGCACGCGATCTCCATATGCAAATTCACAAAAGCTCCACTTGTAATAGACATAATTTCAACACATACAGCTATACCTAAGGTAATGGGTATAATCTGCAGAAATGTTGAGACCAAAGGGATCTGCCACAGTCCTGCAACCACAGAACTTCCAGCACTGACATAGTCTAATTTGTTGCTAATGTGAGGTTCTTATGCTTTCAACATTTCTGTCAGAAAAAGAAAAAAAAAAAAAAACAAACCAAAACTGAGGGAAGAATGAACAAAAATTATTTGAGGTCATGGACAAGACAAATTCACTAAAGATCAGGAAATACTTACAGACAGTGCAGCTGCAAGCTGCAGGATAACAGTTGTTTCTCCAGCCACCAAAAAACCCCCTAAGAATTTCTATGGAAAAGGATCTTCAGCACAAAGCTTTTCCTTTCACACAAAACTGATGTGAATATCAGCAATGCAAATGTAATGTCCCTCTCAGACTTTTCTATTGCTCATATGAAAAATTCCTCCCTCTCAGGCAAACAATGGTTTTTGGATTTCTTCAGGGAATTTATTTTCCTTTAGCCAACATTGTGGTTTCTTCCTCCCTGCACTTCAGTCTAACTGGGTAAAAGAAACTAGCCCACATGAGTGAGCTATTCAATAAAATAGACCAGTACGTAAAGCTGTAGCAGATATGTCCTTAAAATCTATCAATCAATTACTCCAGAGTAAAAAAATCAGAATATGGAAGAAGTGGTTCACAAATGATGCATAAACTAGGGAGAAATACAGTTCTGATGAATTAATGTTTTGAATAAAAGCAGTTCAACCATCCTAAGGTTAATTAAGAACTTGGGATTCATTGTTGCCAGTTGTTTTGTGTGAGAATTTTGTTTGGGTTGAGCAACTGAGTGAAAACAAAGTCTGATCCTACAGGTGGAGTATTCTCTTCTTGGGGCACATACTCAACTCCCAAGTGCAGCTACCCATGGTCATGAAGAGAAGACCAGCAGTGTTTTCACAGCAACTCTGGAATCCTCCTGTACTACTTTTGAGTTAATACAAATCACCCAGTAAATACATACCCCAATGACAGAGCCAGCTGCCAGGCAGTGTCCTCTGATACTCCCTCAGAGCCACCTTTTTAGGCTGTTAGTCTACTGCCAGCATTTGTATGGATCAACTACAGAGACTTTCAACCCATATCAGTATTAATAAATACAGCCTACAGCTACAAATCTCCTCTTGGTTTCTGAAATGTGAGCATTATTGATTCCTCAGTAATATTCCTGTATTTGGGAATCGTCTGTTTTGAGGCTACTCAGGGACTTTGGAACTCTACAAAAATCCTTCAATGCTACCTGCGTCATCTGGTCACCATCCTGGTGACAGAACAATAGGAAAAAGGAGCAGAGCATTTGAGGTATGTCAGTTGCACTGAGTTTAATCATCTGCCATAACCTCATCATATACTTCCTGTAATGCACTGATCAACCTCCATCCTAAATTGATGATGATATCCAGGCTACTATTACAGGAAGTTGTTCTATATTGAAAAGTTTGAGACTTCTTTTCAGTTTAAAATTATTTCTGATGAATATTCAGCTGGTATATGTGCCACCACACTCCTTCATTTTAAATAGGCCTTTTACTTCTCGTTGTGCTTGCTCTCATGAATTCATAAGCAGCAGTCATACACCCTTTCCAGTCTCCTGAACTGGAGACTGACATAAGACAGCCTTCTAACGCTTCCCATGGAACATGAATCATTCATTCCTCATCTTAGCTTGGGAATGCAATCTGAGTCCATGGCAATTGGACCAGGTGAGGTAACAGTGGAGCGTTCTCATGCTACGCTGTGTTCCAGCTTTGTTCAATGACCTGGGCACAAAAAAAAGTCTGTCCCCAGCGCTGACTAATTCTTTGAGTGCTGCACTGGTGAATGTCCTACCTTCCCAACACAAGTCCTTAACATCTCCCTTTTAACCACCTTTGTGCATGCACAGTAGAGTTTTTCTGCCTCTCCCTGCCTTCTCCCCTTTAAGGCATTAGACACGTATGACAACAGTGACTGAGCTTGTGTAGAGATCTAACTCACACTCACCAAATACAAATACAATCATCAGTGCATATGTTGCAATACCTGCTGTTGCTAAGATAGTAAACAATTTTTTGCCTTTTTTATATCTACCGCAAGAATCTTCTTCCCCCACATTTGTCCTAAAGTCTTGACTATTCAAATTCAGCATAATTGGTTCCTACTTTGATAAATTCTTCATCTTCCACACTTGTTAATCTATCATCTCATGTCACAGCTCTCCCATTTTTATAGATTTTGCTCCCAGACATGAAATTCTGTGAACTGGTTCGTCTTCCAATTTTCTTTTTTTTGGAATCAAGATTAACCAAATCATCTTGAGAGCTTTGATTTACATTTTACTTCCACTTTGACTGTAGGAATGTCTATTTTCATACATTTGATTCTGTTCATATTCTACCTTTGTCCTCAAATAGTCATCCCAACTTTTCATCAAAAAATGAAATCTATTAATTCAGGATTTCCCTAACTGCTTCAATTATTATCTCTGTCCCACCATCAGTTTTCCTTTTTCTTCGGGAAAATAGCAGATTCCTTACTCCTTCTTCCTTTCAGGCTTCCTCTGCCTTTACATTCTTAGTTGCTTTAGTTTATCTATACTTGCTCTTTGAAATTCAACAGCCTTATTTACAGAATAACTTTAATTTACTCTTTCCTCTACTGTAAACTGAATGACTTATATTAACAGCATAAAGAGTAAAATGCTTACCAAATGAAAAAAAAAAACCTTTTCCATGTTTTTTGTGGTGTGAAAAGTTCATTAAAAATGAAAACACAAATTATTATTAATTTTAGGGTAAGTTTATCCTATTTTGGCATTTTTGTAAGACAATACAACTGCTCCAGGCTGAAAGCCTCTGCATTTGGCTTTCATCATGGCATTCTCTGGAATGAATCCCTCTAAAATCAAGGATGACTGCATCCATGAATGAAAGTCAGGATGACTAATTACCAAGAAAACTGCTATTCAAAGGGATCACAACTCAACCCATAATTAACAAAACTCTAATTTATTTCTATCTATTAGAAAATAAGGCAGTATGGGTTTCCTTCTTACCAAGATCAACAGATAATCCAAGACAAATTTTTGAGCACATTGTATGCGTTGCAGGAAGTTTACTGATTAAACACATCTGTTGATTTTGAATTTTAACAGTTTAATAGTTATTTTGCATATGCAAGCAGAAGATGCAACATTCTTCTATGCTAACAGCAGTGCACAATGCAGGCAAAATATTTTAGAATTTTAATAATAACACAGGCTAAATATTTTTTGAGATTAAATTTCAATTTTCAACCTTATCTCTGCATTCTTTTTGTGTAGCTGAGGTTTCTTGAGACAGAAAGTTGCTATTATCCATAATCTGAGTGAAATAATTAGCCAGTCTCTGTCAGTCACATTTCAGCAACTCCAAATGATTCCCCATGCTGACAGTCTTACTTCCAGGCCAAAATTTATTAGTTTCAGGACCTGGAAACAGCCAGCTCCTGATTTTAAGAAATGATCACCCATCACTAGTGTCCTTGAAAACACCAGCAGAGAAAACAGGTCTGGATGTAGAGCAAAGTATTTCCTTAGGAAGCAGAAATGAAACAACAACAGAATTTAGAACAGCATAAAAGAGAGAACCTGAAGAGCTGACATATTTTTTCCAGGCTCAGTTAGGTTTAGAATGAAATGAAGAGATATTTAGTATAAAATCATCATTTGACCATTTGCCCACAGTGAACACTATTTAGAAAAAAAATTAGGAAGATCTCACATGATGCATAAATTAAAGACAGTCTTGTAAGTCTTAAACATTCAAGTCTGTTGCATGCTTTATAAAACAAGTGCCTTGTATAATCAATCTTAAGCTTTAAAACTACAAAAGAATTCTCTATAAATTACCTAGTCATCCCACTTCTTACATTAGTTCTGAAGCAAAGACATTTTTTGGATATTGCAATCACACTATTAAAAGGTAAGGGAATTAGTTTTTTTCTGAACTTCATGTTGCGACTAAATGGTGATAAAATTCTTCCCAGAACTTCTGTAGAAAGCATTCTAGGCAACAGTCCCATAGTTCATCTATGCTTAATAAAATTATTAAGCATGTTTTGAAAATTTCTGTGTAATAAGGAAAAATACCTAAGAAATGGATCTGACATGACAATTGGCATTATATTTTCATGCCAAATTAAAAGATGAAGTAAGGTAAAAGTAGATAGGACCCAAATATCTCTTTCTGATTACATGTGGCACTTTGTAGGTTAAGCAAATCCCTTATTCAAATGAGAAAAAACCACATAGCTGGCTGAGAGACTGCACTGAAAATGCACCAAATACTACAGAAGCCAGATCATAACCTCATGCAATCCCAGATTTTTTTTTAAGTAATTAAAAAAGAAAATCCTTTTAATAAACATGTCTTCCACTCCAGATTATCTAGCTGAAAAAATTCCAAACTCATTTTTCTCAGCCTTTTTTCGCTCTCTCTGTGCACTGGAGCAGATGTTACCACTGTCATTCCACCAACATTATTGCTTGTACCAGACTCCAGTTTGGTTTCTAGTCCTGTAATGAAGCACCTGCAATCTTTCTCATCCAAAAAAAGTTGGAAGCAGAGTTCTAATCTGAATCTCATCCAGTGATGGGTGACATTCCTCTTTTTTCTTTTTTTCTCTTGGAAACAACCATCCAAACTTTTTTAAGCCTTGTTGTCAAAGGCCACCACGTTTTCATAAATAAGTCATTATTCATTCCATGTATCTTTTGCTTAAGGAAATGGTGAAAAAGGCTGGAAGTTTGCAACCAAGCCTTTCTGCAGCAAATGACTCATTAACTTCACTAACACTGATAAGAGAAGGTGTTGTTTTGAATGGTTCCTCCTCCCACAGCTGTTCCCCTGGCTGGGCTGTGCCTGCAGCCTGCATGGTGTCTGTAAACGCCTCCTACAGGACAGGCACTGCCCGCAGAGGAAGGCAGTGAGCACTGCTATTACCTTTTATGTCTGCAGCTAAGAAAATGCTTGGACATCTGCTCAATAAGCTGGCTGGGGCTCTGCTGGCAGCAGGGCACTCAGCAGCTCACCCAGTCCCTGCCCACGATAACCTCGCACATGTGTCAGCAGCTGTGCAGCCTCCCTGGGTAGCCAGGAGGCTCCCACAGACAGATGTTTGCTCACCTGTGGTGCTTGATGGGCTGGGTTCCTCTGTCAGGAGACAAGGCCTCTGGGAAAGACTGAGTGCCTGAAAAACTAGACTCCATAACTTTGTGCAGAATAGGCCCCGGATGCCTATCTGGTTTTGAATACTGTAGCAGAGAGAATAAAATTAATTAATACTCACAAGACAAAGTACATTGTTGATGCTATTCACTTTGAATTCATATCAGAGCGGGGTAAGAAGTGCTCTAGTGCATTTTTAAATCAAAATGAGGCATTGCAAGTAACACATTCATTCAGTATTGTTTACACAGCAGAAAGAGCTAGTAACCATTACCCCCATTACGTTCTGCACATCAGAACACTGATACCAGCATTAGCAGCAAAATTACAGACTGATCTGCTCATAGTGATGGGAACAATGATCCCTTTGACTAGAAGTCTGTTTTTGTGGCTGTCCATGCAGAGAGAGATCACAAAACACATCTCACAGGACACTCAGCAACTTCTTGTGTCCTTTGGTGATTCCAGTCAAACACTGCATTCATCATCAGCATGTATAACTATGAAAACCAAACTGAAACAGCACTTGTGTCATCAGATAAGTAAGAAAAATGTTTGAATCCTATCCACAGAATCAGATATCCTTCTGAACCAGTCTGAAGCTTTTGACCTGGGAGTATCTGTGCTAGTAAGAACAGTGTAAACATAATTCTTCTTGTGGCAGGTGTAGGTGCAGGGCAGTCTCTGGGCACAGAGTGAGACACAAAGGTCTGCAAAGCAGACACTAGACATGAAGAACAGATTTGTTCTTCTTGCTTTGTGAGTCAACTGCAATTTCAAAAAAAAAAAAAAAGTCTCTCAACCAGAATGGGGCCATAAAGTTGAAGTATAGAAAAAGCTGCACTTGGGCTTGTAAGAAGATTCCATGTTGTTAGTGATCACTGGGCAATATCTCCGAGATATGAGAGGTTAACTCACATTTCCACTCAGGTGTGAAAAATAAAGCACTTTTCAGACTTTTTACTTTGCATTGCAAGGACCTGCACTGAAACTAATAGGTCTGTTTTCCTTTTGCTTTTTATTTTTAGTACTGACACCTAGATATCCATGCTATCTTTAAAATAAATTGGTATCATGGCAGCGATTATATGATTACATATTTTAGAAAGAAAATACAAATTAAAATATTTAAAAAAATTACAGTGGTAAAAAATGTCTTGTTATAATACAATAGCATAAAAATTCATGGAGAAGATAGTAAGCATTCTTTCAAAGGACAGTTCATCATAATTATTAGTTTTGTCTAACAAAAGGCCAATAACTCATTAAAACAACAGACTAATATTTTCTGACTCTCACTTATCTACATTTCTGTAGACTTCAGCAAGATCAAAAAGGAAAGTTGTACAAGAATATTCTCTTTTGAAAACAGGTTACGTGTACTTTTAGTCCAGTCACTCAGACTTCTTATGACCAATTTCTATAGATAAAATTCCAGCTCTTCAAATTTTTCTCCACTGCTCTTCTTCCTCTTTCTTTGGAGTAAAATACCCATGTTATACACAAGATCATTGCTTTTGTGCTTCTGAAGGCACAGCTGTGAGTGGCAATATGCAAAATGGTGCTTCATGCATGAAGCAAACACAACTGAAATAATAAGAAGAAACATATTCCACTTCCATTTCTTTCAGTTACCATGATCTTAGATGTCACTTGTAAATGTTGTAGATAAAATATTCAGACAGAAATATGATTTTTAAGTTACTCACATCGGTGAAGGTTTTAAACTTTAATAGTTATCCTGCCAGCTGCAGAAATGAAACTGCCTTTGATTTCTGACCTGAATAAATCAATTTGAGCTATGTAAAGAATGGCTTGCTAGTGCCAAGAAGCTATTTCTGTCCTTTTTTTGAGTTTGTTTGTGGTACAAAATTGAAGGCCTGAATGGCCCATAAAACCTTGAGTATGAAGTAAATCACGAAGAGCAGAGATAAGCTGTGCCTTTTGCTACATCCTTGTTTCAGGTGGATGTGGGCTGGAGCAGTGGTACACAGAGCTTTTCCTCCTCACAGCTGAGGAACACCAGAAGCTGCTCTGATGCTGATCAGCAAACTTTAATGAAGGTCCAGCACCCAGCACCACCCAGGCACAGCCTACAAAGGGTGTTTTTTCCCCCCTAACTGAACATTTTTTTCCCTTTTCTGATATGCTACTTAATACACAATTCCTGTAACAATCATAACATTCATTACAATGAAAATGTGAATTACAGTTTAAATTGAGGGTGTGAATATACAGGGAATTCTAACAATGTAATTGAACAGATCTGGATGTACCATGTTATTCATACATTTTAATATATTTAAACACAGTTGGATTTATTCTTCTTTAGCTTAACTCCAAGTGCCAAACCCCTTCTCTAAGATCAGCTCTGGAGAAAAATACCTTCATAGGTTTTGAAGAGCTTACAGCAGGATCAGTTGGTGCCCCCAGAAGTACAACATGGGATCATTCCCCAGCCATATCCCGGCAGGGCTCATCCTGCTGCTCTCACAGCTCAGCTCTCACCTGGCCTGAGCTCCATGGAAGCCTCTGACTACGGTGAGCTGCTGAATACTCAGCCATGATGGAGAATAAGCTGGGAAACCCTTTAAAGGCCTGTTCCAGTTGGTTGAAAGCATCACTGAAAGCTTATCTGTATTCGGGTTTTTTAAATGGTTTTATTGCCTTCTTGGTTAATTATCTGTTCTTGTTTGAGCAATTACTGAAAAACACTGAGGCATATGGCTAAATAAATTAAAGAATAATGACAGCTTTTAAAAGAACCATTTTGCAAATTTTCAATTTTTCACTGTTTCATAGAGAAAATAATCTATTATGTGAAATTACTCAGCTCCCTAACAATAAAAATTCCACCCCCTGCTAGTTAATGCTAAGTGAATCTGTGAAGGCAGCCTGAGCCAGGGGACAAGAAATCAGCCTTTGTCACTGACCTGCTGCATTACTGTGAGCACGTAATTCCTCTGCCCTATGCCTCGAATTCCCTGTTCTGAAATGTAGGGCACAGGGATAACAAATGCCACTCGAATGCTACAGAGCAGCTGGACACTGTTGTCCTGGTGTTATGCAAACCAGAACACCCATCCCTCCCCTAGGCTTTACTTAGCTCTTCCCTCTCAGTGATTCCCCCAAAACAGTAAAAGGTCCAGAAATTCAGAGGTGATGTGGGGATCCCATTTCAGAAAGAACTGAGAAGGCAGAGGGGTCAGCTTTAAATGACATTCAGAGAGGTTGCCTCAAGGAGAAAAAGAGCCAGTGATTTTTCTGACGGGGCTGAGCTTGTACAAAAGCTCATCAGGTGGTACCTTTAACATCCTTACTGATACCCTATGCTCTCTATGTTTTGTTGCCAACACTGCCTCTAGACAGAGGACAGTAAATTCAGGTTTGTCTATTCTGGCAGTTCTTCCTAGAGTAGTCATGTGATACAGAAATGGGAAATTTGCTCTTGATCTGAGCTGATAAATCAAATGGCAATTCACGTAAACCCACAGGGTAATCCTTTATAAGATTTAAAGTATCTCTTGCTTGACACATATTAATTGCATTTCTATCACAGTGACTGAAAACATTTTATTTCCTACAACTATGAACAAAAGGTAACAAGATGTAAAAGGAGCATTTTTTTGTCCCTCATTATAAGAATTTCAGAAATCTGGAGCTAGTGGTTGCAAGCTACTAGAAACAAGCATAGTGAAAATTGAAACCACACACTACAGCATGAAAAGCATATTAACCACCTCAGAGGGAAAGTGATGGGAAATTAATAGATCCCTTTGGTACCATGGGAGAAGGTATTAAAAACCACGAGGATGAAAAAGGCCACTTTAAAAAGCCATGACAATTCTCAGAATCACTAAAGGAATGTTGAGGTTTCAGCTGACTCTTTTTAAATTATTTTTCCATGACATTTACCAAGTTGTAAGAATTTAAAAAGGAACCCTCTACTATATGTGGAAAAAGCAGGTAAGAATCAGAAGCCACCCCACCTCCTCCTGCCACCTGCATGGTGTGTGAGGGTGCACCAAGCAGTTGTCTTTCCAGATGGGAAGAATGACAATTTCTTTCCTTTTGATTATGTGGAGACGTAAATGTTTGCTGCAGCCCTTTAAATATCTCTTGAAAGGGGGCTGATCTCTTTGGGAAGGGGTGCATAATACTTGGGAAGCTCTGGGTTTTATGCATTAGGTGAAATTAATCTGAATCTCCTGTGTACCTCAAAGATCCTGAATTAAAAGCTGGCACATCTTTCTCTTCCTGGCTGAAGAATTACAGCAAGATTACCAGTGCATTAGTCTTTAAATCCAAGAGGCTAGAAACCCTAGCAAGAACCACCTAGAAAGAATTTAAGTGTGTTCCTGCCAGAATGTTTGGGAAAAGCAGTGGACTTGGAAGAGATTCAGGAAATCCTAGGAGCGGTGTTCAAGCAGATATTTATGAATCCTTCTTACAGTACACAGTATTTTTCATCTAATTTTCATCTCTAAGAAAATAATGAAATTGCCGAGGATAAGACTTGTTACAGGTGAGCACAATTACCAGCGATGAGCAGCAGGACTTCAGAGAGAACACAGCTGTCCTGACAAAATCCAACCCTTTATTTCACTTTTCAGAATCACAATTGAGCAGAGGCAGGGAGTGGAGAGATGTAATACATTTGAGTGTGGGAGGAAAGATTACTTCACTGAGATTGGTCAAGCTCTTTATAGCCACAAACCACTTGAAATTTGTCTGCTATACCCTGGGCCTTGGGAAATAAGTTAAACCTCCTTCTAAAGCAACACATTTGGAAAGATAGATGGACCCTTTACTAAATATAGCAACCTCTCAGTCAAAAGGTGATGGTTCTTTCAGAATAGTCATCAAGAATAAGGAACCTTATGCAACTTTTCTCAGGTCTCCACAAAAGCTTTCTCCTCCTCCGCAGAAGAAAGAGCTGTGTGAAAAGCCTGAAAGCATCACCAGGTCTATTCAAAAGAGACAAGAGAAAAATCCAGGAGAATCTTCTAGGGAAAGACAGAAAGGTGACATAAATGGGAAAATTCTCTTGCTTGTAGGGGGAGCACATGGAGTGGGAAAAGAAACAACTTCCAGGATTACCTGAACCAAAATGCCAGACTGGAGGAGTAGCCTTCCTCATTTATTTAAATTTATTTATAAGCTCCTGGAAATGAAGAGAACTAGGATTTCTCCCCAGGCCCATGCAGTGGCAGCTGCAGACGGGAATGGCAGTGGGGTCACATCCAGGCTGCCTGATTCCCCCTTCCACCCAGCAGATATGCCCGAGGCAGATCTCTGCTCTCTGAGGGGGAATCACTCAGCCATTCCTACAAAACACCTTCCCAAAGTCCCTTTTCTGCTGCTTCACCAAACCCCTGCCCTTTTCCTCCCCTCCAATCTGGCAAGTTTTGTAAATATTTCATGAGCTGCCTGCATGCATTCCTGCACTAAAGTCTTCCTAACAACAGAAACTGTTATTACACTGTTACACTACATCCTGCACAAGGTCATTCTGTTTTTCTTCCTTCCCATCTTCCCAAAGGGAGAATGCATTAATGGCAAGGAGAAAACAGTTGCCTGCAAACAGCCACAAGAACAAGAAAATGGTGTGTTAATTACCAGCACTCATAATGTCAGGCTGAACGGCAATAAAAACTGAAAATCAAATTTGGATTAAAATAGCAAATATAAAAATGGTGTTCAATCTCTGTGTCCAGAATCTATGAACTGCTATTTCAGCCATTATGGCTATGGTTATGGCAAAAGAAAATGACAAAATATTGCACTGAATTACAATGAGAAAGTGGCAAAGACCATATTCTTAGTGCTAACCAAAGCTTATTTCATAGGATAGAACAAAAGGGTCATGAACTTCACCTTTCGTTGCCATCATTACAACCAACAACACTCCCAATAGCTTTTACCTTTTTTTTTTTTTTAGGGGCTAGAAATAATACAAGGCTGAATGAACTGAAAGTGAGAGAAAAAATTGCACAAGGTTCCCCAAACTGTGATTATGTCAATTTAGTGGAGCTATCTTCCTTCTTGAAAGAGTGTATTTTTCCTGAACTACAAAGCATATCATGAGCATATATAGGAGCACCACAATGGCGTTCCTACAAAACAGAACTTTTAGTGAATACAAGCAATGCTCTGACAGCCTCTGTGTCTTAGCAGGGAGGCTCTGCTTACTCTAAATTGGTTAAAAGGGCTTACATTTATCTCTAAATTAATTGGATGTGAACTAGGAGTTGAGAAGTCTTTGGTTAAGTGGGCATCAGTGCTCACTTTTGCTAAACTTCCACTATTTTGATGGAATCTGGTAAACAATGTAGTCATTCCTTTAAGAAACACTAAGTTACTTTAAAAAAAATTAGTTAATAATTTAGAAAGGTTTTAATACATCTTTTATATTTTCCTGTTATATTGCTACGAGGATCTTTTTTCCAAAGGCTATGTTCAAAGTAAGACAGTGCTGATTGTGTGTGAGCAGGAGAAAGAGAATGACATATACTGGAAAATATCTTCCTAAAAAAATACCAGGGCTAATTAAATTGGTTGTCTTCAAGTTCCTCATTTCAAACACACTTTACATATTTCATGATTGTGAGATTGTAATGACTTACATATAATTATATTCAGAAAATGATTAAATATATTTCAAATTTAGAGTAAACAGACTAATTTCTTTCTGTAAACTGAAGTACCTTTAAATAAAGACCCAGAAAAATGAGACCATCTGCATGGTCTTCCCTTGGGCATTTGTTTACATGTGTAAATTTAGTTCTACATTTTGAATTTACTCTGAATTAGCTGTGACAAATCTTTATGTTTTTTCATGCAGGTTCATAAATTATTGGAAGGCATGACATCACTGAAGTTCAAGGATCCCCCCTACACACAGAGACATGCACGACCTCAGGTATTGCTGGAAACTATAACAATAATTTCCACTGCTGAATGCAGAGCTGGGGGGCTCAGCAAAGTCTGCTACATGAACAAAATGTACCAGGATCCATTGAAATAACTTTAGAAAAAAATCCCTGCCTTCCATTAAGAGGCCTGATAGAAAACACTTTATGAAAGAGGTGAGAATTGTGGTTCCCATTGCTCAGATGTTAATAGCAGCATGACGATGTGCTGCCATCAGCAGCAGGAACTCAGCCAGGCTATTAAGTGCTGTAGCTGGCAGGATTACTTACATTTTGCAGCTGGACTTGGCTCTGTGCCATACACTCCGACTTTGCCATCATGCTGGAAGCATTTAGGCTGTAGGTTTTCCTATTCTGCGTTTCTTTCAGCTGTTCGTGAATTTGCTTTGTTTGTTTCCTGCAGAGAGAAATAAAATTCATGTAAGAAAGAGCTTGCTTGATCTTCTGCTGTGGCCATGATACTTTTATAGCCATAGCTCCCTTTGTTCAAAACTTCACCGTGTTAGATGAGCCAGCTGAGCTAATTCACTAATGTCTGATACTTCAATGCAGTGGTTGTTTCCTGGCAAGGCTTAACAAAGGGGAAAAAAAACTCCTCTCTTCTGTTTTAAAATACCTTCTATTCTCAGATTACTATAATAGTATGCTCGTTGTGCTAGTGCAGAGTTTTGTAAGATCATCTATTGCACACTTAACAATAGCTTGGCAAGTCAGCCTGAATAATAAAGCATTTTGCTCTGATTTGGAAAAAAGGTTTTGGCAAATAAAACAGGCATTAGCCTCTCCTGGCTATAAAAATTGATGAAGAATCAAAGACTTCTGCTGGCTGATTAGACTTGACCTATAACACATCTTGTATAGAGCAGCTTCTGCTTATATGCATACTTAAAGCTGGAAAAAACATCAGTATGGCCTCTGAGGCCATGTTTTTGACTTATTACACTATAATCCATCCTGTCAGAGCTAGGAATACCACTAGATGAATCCCTTGCATTATTCAGGAGATAACTATACTGTTAACAAAGACTTTCTGTTTCTGCCACACTATGTTGAGTGGAAGTGACAAACTGTTTTTAAGTTCTGTACATGACAGAGGATATGAGACAGCAAATTTTAAATATTACTTTTATCTTCTGCAAAAAGTTATCTCAGCTGGGCAAAAACTGTTAGCAAAATACATTTAAGGTCTTTTATCACCTTCCTTTTTTTTTTTTTTGTGATAAGCTACATTGTCTGGGGCTATCAGCTTTAAACAATGATGGGCAAAAACTTCACAGTACCATTTTAATTCTTTCCTTCCTTCTTTCCCTGCTTTCTTTCTCTCCCCAGAAGATGCATCTCCAGCAGTGAACCTAAATGGCCTTGGAAAAAACCCAGTTATGTCAAGGAGTCACAAGCAGCAGCATTTCATTATGCCACCAGCAGGTTTTGGACAGCAACTGGTGCCAAGCCAAATTTCTGAAGGAAGTGATTTCTGGCAAGTATTCATAAGAGATAAAGAAAATACAATCTTTCTATGCTGAAATTTAAATTTTATCAAAGCAGCTTCAGCAGCATTTTGAAACATTTCTGGTGATTTGATTTTGGAAAGCCTTATGACATCATTAAGCTTTATAGGATCTTGAGTCAGACAGTGAATTTGACACTGAATGAAGTATAAAATTAATTTTAATTTCTTATTCACAGTGGAATCTGTGTCTACTGCTGGAAGGTATAAGAAAGCAGAGGAAAATGACTTACTTATGTGTTCAGTGGAGGGGCCTGTGAGACAGGACAAGTTCCCTCAATATGAAAGTAAGTGGTGAGAAGTATCACAGTTCAGATATTCAATTTTAATAACATAGTTTTGGAGTCCCTTAGTTTTGGTTCAGTATGACACAATGTAAGCATTTGTGTAAATTCAACAAATTGTAAGTAGCTGCTTAGAATATTTGTTTAGCTCGTTTCCTGAGTACAGGTCATAAGCCATAACAAATCCAGGACTCTAAGTACCTCTTAGGCTTTCTACCTGCATCCTATTTTGAAGCACATGGAAAAGAATTAATTCTTATTGTAAGCATGTTACAAATGTGAGTTGCATGTTTTGAGTATTGCTAGGAGTTCATAATTAGTCAAATTTACGAATAGAGGTAGGTGAGGAAATAATTTCTCAAGCACAAAAATGCTCAAAATTTTCTTTAGCCAAAAGTTGTAGAGTTAATATTGGAATAATCTGAAGAGATATATAACCTGAAGGAATATAGTATCAAATTAAATTAGTCAGTTGAGCCTGAAACATCTCTTTTAAAAATGTTTTTAATATCCACTAATTTTTGAATCTGATAAAATTGAGCAATTTATTTGTAAAATGTCTAAATGAGCTGTTCAGTTTCTCATAAAATTCCAGGAGGGGAGATTCATAAAAGCAACTTCAGTGTTTTTACAAACAACTATTTTCTGACCAGCTAAATTACATACACTGAGGAAATTAGCACATCTAATCTTACGTCCTACTGGAAAACCAGCTTGGTCTCCAGAATGGTTATGGAATCTTCAGGATTTTTTTGCATGACTTCATGTGAGGTATGAACAGTGACAGTGAAACTTGATCACAACATCAGACTTTTGGAACCTCTCATATCTATACAAGATGACAATTTCATCAGGAAAATAACAAAAGAATTTTTGGATTTATTTATAAAAATAAATAGAGTTGTTTCTATATTTATAAACACATGTAATTAAACTGCAAAAATCCAGCTTCACTACTGCAATTTTTAACATTACAATTTTAATTACAATTGAAATTCCTGAAGGTAATTTGCTGAGAAAAACAATCCAATCATTAATTTCCTTTTATGTTCATGCAACCTAACATTAATACCAGGTTTATGCATATTCGTTTTGCCAAACTATAGGATGCACAGCTATAAAACTAGAAACCATTAATAATTCAAAGTTACTTGCTGATTAATAAATTTATTTTATAACTTTTGTTTTCAAAACAAATGGGCCTTATGTGTTCTACTTTAGAGTTATTTGGCAATGAAGTGTTCTTACTTCAGCAAGAAATAAAGTCACTAGTCATTTGTAAAAGTCTAAGCTGTAAAGGGCAGCCCATTACTGTACTCTTCATCTGTTGCTAACACTTCCAGCACTTTCTTGATTAACCTAAAAGGAATAATTGGAAGGGCATAGAGTTTAATTATAGTCCTAAACTTTCTCAGATTGAATCTATTTTAAAAAAGGACTTTTAACTCAATGGCATATAGGGAAGTGCCTATTTCTAGCAGCTGGTATTATGGAATTGTCGGACTAAGTAAGTCAGGATCTTCATGGAAACTTTCTCTTAATGGATGCACTATTCAGAGTTTCTATATCTGTTAGCAATATTCTAATTTTTTGTACGTCTAATGAAACCCTGAGATAACCCCCATGCAGGAGGAATGCTTTGATAATTCTTAAGCACAGTCAGGGTACATATGCCTGATAAAGAAGCTCCCAAAAACCTGCTGACTAAAAGCCGACATATGGTAAGTGTTGAGGCACTTCTAATTTCTTGGGTTTTACACCCTTAAGACACTGGCCAATGTTACATTTACAATTTTACCCAGTCTAGACACTTTTATTTCCTTTTTGGACAGCACCAGATGGAGCCACAGCCAGGGTGTTAGGGACTGATCAGTCTCCTTCCATTACTCGATTTGTACCCTGCCTGAGACCTCCTGCCTGAACAGAGGTGCTCATCTTCTCATAACTCCCCAAACTTCAGTTCCCAGAGTCTGGCACCAGCCCACTTCAACTCTTCTCAGTAACTCTCACATTTATAATGCAGACAGAGCCCCCAGCCCAACACCCCCACCTGATGCACTATTGTCCTGTAAGTTCCTCTTTCAAGGGTTATTTCCACTCATTATTTTCAGACTTCTCCTCACCACCTCATCAAACCCAGGGTGTTTTGGAGGCTGTTCCAGCCCAGCTCTCAGCATTCCCTACAGCAGTGCAAGACCAAGAGGGGCACTGTGAGTAACAGAGGGGCTTTTTACTCACATTATGCTCAGTCATTGGCCGCATGTTCCTCCTACTGACAATCCCATCCTGCCTTTTCTGAAACTCTCTTCATCAGCAAAACCCTCAAGCCTTTCCAGGAAGATTCTCACTCACTCTTTCTTCTAAGATCTGCAGATCTAAAATGCATAATGACATTCCTAATGGCAGTGCCAAAGTGGCTGTCTCTGCTCACAATTTACTCTACAGTGAAGGAGTTTGCAGGGAGGAACTATGCTGCCACTCTGTCCTTCCCAGCCAGCATCACTGCCACTCTGGATGCCCAAAGAACAATTAAACAAAATCCCTCAAGACATTAGAATAATTTAGAAAAAACACAAACTGACTCAAATCTTCACTCATTACCTAGCTTTGAAGTTTGAGGGGAAGAAAAAAGGGTAAAAAAGACCTGGTGACCTTTTTCTATTTTTTTTCCCTCACATAGAGAAGTCAATTTAATTTTTTTTCTAAATAAAACCCAATCCTAATTAGATCTCCTAAATATTAAAATAATTTTTAGAAAGAGGGAGTCAGATAAAAAATCCAAACTTTTAAACAGTGCCAACCTTCACATTTTTGATGCTCAGCCACTCTGACTAACCTCATGCAGGTACTTTTTTATATTGATTTGTGTTCTCTCATTAACTCCAGCTAGAACAGGAATGAAGGATGAGCACCATACAGAACATATTGATTGATACAGGGGCACTGACAAGCATGTCATGTAACTGCTATGAGGTTTTTGCAACTCAGATTACACACATAACAATAAACATTATAAAATAATATTTAATTGGGAAGATAAAATAATAGAGTGGACAGTATTTCACTTGAAAATAGCTTAGTCCAGATGATTGAATAGGTCAAAGTCTTCTGTGTTACAGACACTCATATGCATCTTTATCAACAGGCTATCATTTATCAACCTGTATTAGCTACAGGTTACAGATGTCTGCAGAGGACTTGTCTCTGCATTTCTAACTTTACCTCTGTTCTCAGCATGCAGAAATGGATATTCAGGGATATGAAATGAAATGCAAAAAGATGGTATGTTTAAACTATCATTTTCAGAAGAGCAAAGTGATTATTCCACTGACAGTAAAAGACACAAAATTATGACTGTAAAAAAAAAAAAAAGAACTGGATATGACACAATCTATTCTTTTGTGATATCAGAAAATAGAAAGAAGAACACATACTGCTC
Source organism: Leptocoma aspasia (assembly GCA_013399835.1). Classification (NCBI taxonomy): domain Eukaryota; kingdom Metazoa; phylum Chordata; class Aves; order Passeriformes; family Nectariniidae; genus Leptocoma; species Leptocoma aspasia. The sequence goes on from VXAX01003556.1 coordinate 4,696,709, forward strand.
CTGTTTACATTTTGGGGAGGACTTGGTGTAGCCATGGGGAACTGCTGTAGCCAGACCAGAGACAACACCAACTTCAAAAGGAGGGGGGAAGCTGAAGAACTCTAAGGCTGTGAAAAGGACAGCAGAAACCCCAAACCCAGCAGAGGAAGGCTCTTACTTTGCTCTGAAGTAGAAGGCTGCACAAAGCATGCCCACCACGACGATGCCAAAGACGATGCAGGCGATGGAGAGCACCTGGCGCTGGTACACCTCCTCGCTCTCTGTGGACAGCAAAGGGCACAGTCAGGAAAGCACAGACAACAGCAAAAAGGGCATTTCAGCTCCTCATGGCTTCACTAATGATGGACAGAGGGACTTGGGGGTCTGGGCCAGCTAATTCCTCCTCAGAATGGATGCTTCTCTGAACCTCTCCTCTAGATAAGGTTCAAGTTTTAGAAAATGGCCCCAGTAAACACTGAGAGATCCATAATCGTGGCAGTCAGGACAGTTTAATCTCGTCTCTGCCCTACATGCTGTTTTTCAGCTTTTCTTAACAAAGATTTTACCATCAATAGGATAAAGAGCCCTACCACCACAGAGGTTTTCTGGCTTAAGGAAACAACCATCCCAGCTCTTCTAATGTCCCACAAGGGTCAGAGTTCTGCTTTAGCTACCCCAAAAATGTAAGGGTTTTTTGATTTGAGTGGTGATTACAACACCTCACCCCCATGTCCTGAAGCTTATGCAAAACATGCCAGAGTAAAAAATCAACTCAATGAACTTGCATGGAACTCAATGAATATTTTGCTATGAAGCACCAGATATTGTTTTGATAGGTGTTCATTTAAAAAAACCCAGATTTTCTTTATAAATCTCATAATATTCTAAATAACTTTAAAACAGAAACAGAATGGAAGTTAAAAAAAAGAGAAAAGCTAAGGAAATAAGAGAAAACACCCATTTATGACAGCAGACAGGAACTGATAAGCAACTGGAGATTCACACATTAAATTCAACAGCTCCTTAAATGTTCTATTTTATGTTTATTCTTCCAACCACTTTTCTAGTTCAAAATGTGAACATGCCAAACAGGTTGCTGTTTTTCAAGATCAGTTTCTCCAAACATGCAACATACAGACCAGTATTTTCATCCCCATATTCCAGGTGGAAAGCCAACACGTAGGATTACCGAAGCACTGTATGCTGACAAACTACATTTCCTTCCCAGGCTGGAGCTCCTCAGTGCAGACACCCCCATCGATGTGAGCACCAGGCACACATGTCAAGTAGGTGGCAGTAGCTCCAAGTTTGTAACTCTCAGCCTCATAACAAATATTGCAAGGTAAATCTAGGCAAATCACTATGCCCTAATCAGTACTAATTAATAATTTTTCAAGAATGGATATCACAGTGCTGTTACTAAACATTTGGAATCTTAAACACAAGCATTTGTCTCTTGTAAGTCCCTGTTATTTTTTGGCAAGCTATTAAAAATAAAATTACAGTATCAAATCTTGATTTTTAATTACTTGTCTACATGCTCTCTCAAACAACACCACAGTGATCTAAGATACAAAATGTCCTCAGCTTCTGCCGACATTTCCCCATCATTTAAATTTGAAATTCTAAAAGTTGTACTTCTAAAACCATCTTAACAAGAAGCAAATAGACTTTTCACCTGTCTAAAATATAACTGGAAAAATTGTAATTCAAGAGGAAATCCTGTCTGCATTGCACTAAAAGTGATTCCAGTACAGCTTTAGGGCTGTTCCTCACTGGGAGGTACAAAACCTGGATCTAGACAGTAAATCCTTACTGGCACTGAACTAAATGTTTGGGGTTTAATGTCTTCTGTTTTATTAATTTGTTTGCTGTTAAGAGCAATTGTGCAAACACAGTTACCCACCTTCCATTTCCACAGTAATACCCAAAACTAACAAATTTGAATTCTTATGTTGACGTAATCACACTGAAACTCATTCAAAAACTCTTCAACAACTGTTAACCTGTTCTGCCTGAATACTGATGTCAGCACCTACTGCCTAAGCCACAACTAAACCATACATGGTTATGAACTGCAGTTTCACTCAAACATTCCATATTAATAACATATAAAAAATCTGTTTATGAAAATAAACTGTTTAAATTGTGTGTGCATTAGGCTTAATTTTGATTTTCTTTCAACAGAAGTCCTCATTAAATACTTTATTTTTTCGCTTGCTATTTCTTTTTGAGAAATTGGGGGTTTAATACAGCTATGCTTTTTTGTCAGTCCTGAATAGCGATCACTGCCTTGTTAAAGATGCTTTAGAATAAGCCTTACCAAGATAAAAGCAATTCAGAGACCAGACAATATTATCTTGCTGAAAGAACTATGTAAAGATTTAAGTCTTTTGCATAGTCAGATTAATCCCTGACACCAGCTTTCAACACATGCTGGTCAATATTTTCTCTCCTTTCTGTTTACTTTGTACAGTGCACATTTAAAGAAGTACTTATTGATCAACTGTACTCCATTTCTCTAGACATCTTTGTTCATTTTCTACATCCTTTAAATATTTATTTATGCATTGGATTACACCATTTTTTGTCTCCAACATCTTTAAGTATAATCAGTTTGCCATTTTTTCATTCTCTATTCTTCCGCATTGGCTTTATTTAAAACTCACCTTCCAAACAGCAATGTAATCTGTCTTTCTCTGCAGACTACAAAGGTCTCCTCATGGTTGCCTTGATTTAATCTCACCATTGTGGTAAGCACAGGCAGCACAGCTGAGATCCTTTTTATGCTCCGTGTCCTCCAGACACGGAGCATAAAAAGTGGCCAGAATCTGGAGATGGCTGTAGCCAAGCACTGCAAAGCACTTGGGCTCTCAAATAACAGAAGCCTATAGAAAAGCAAAGTGTAGAAAAGAGAAGAACTGCAAATTCCTTGTCCTTCACTCAAGGATTTGCATCAGCTGGTGCATACACGTATTTACATACTGAAACTAACTTCCCAAGGTAAACTAAAGTGTGACTGAAATGATAAGTCTCTCTTTATTCACATATATTCATATATTCCTTGTGAAGTACATCACCTCAATTACAGTCTGTTGAAATAAATACTCTCGGGAGAGGATTCCTCATTTAATGAGCAGCCAAGAAAATATTTCTGCTAAAAATCAAAATATAAACTGCCATGGATATTCCTGGATAATCCACTTGAGGATTAAGACTAGAGAACATGAATTTCACCAAGCATTCAAACCACAAAAAATACACAACCTCTACTGAGAGGAATACAACCACAGTGCTGAAAACTAACATAGTAACTGTTTAAATGCAGACTATTTGTTTAATAAAAATTATGGAAAGAAAGGTCTTCTCAGAACATGAAGACAAGACAAACTCACATGGAACATGGTGCCTGTTGCAAGGCTGAGTTCCCACAGAAAAGCCCCCATGCACTGTGCCCTGTTACATGTGAAGCCCATTCTCAATTATGCTATTGATTGTTTCTTATTTTCCAACCTGATAGAGAATTTTCTAAGCTTATGTCACTTGTTTGCTGCTATTATGAAACACAAAATGACTACCAGTGACCCATTGCTCACAGCACAGTTAAATTTCATGTTCATTATGAAGAAAAGGTACATGTTATATTCCAGGTACTGGGGGTTTGGGTTTTTAATTCTCTTGCTCTTTAAAATTTACTCTTACAGGCTGTACCTCGTTTATGCTGTGGAAAGACTCACTGAAACATACATGTACATCTTGAGAGGATTAAAAAATGTAGGGTAGACACATTTTTTTTAATGACTGTTATTCCTAAAGGATATGGTAGTTTTTTAATTGTACATAAGCTGAAACTGGCTTCTTCTTTGTGACTTTATTATAAAAGGAAGAATGCTGGTACGAGGTCCTTGAGTATGATTCTAACCATATTACTGGGGAAAAAAAAATTAGTTAATTAAAACAGATTATGTTAGGCTTTGTCAGCACCTAAATCCACAATATCATTACCAGCCATAGTCACTGGATCCTCTGGTTCTATTGTGTGTTTTGAGTTGAAATATCTTTGAAAGGGATTTCAAATATGAAGAACAGCATTGTGCATGTGGCCTATACAAAACAATAACAAAACAAAAATAGTAACTTTCCCCCTTGTGCTTATTTCAATGGCTTTTGAATAAAATCTCAATATGGTCACAAGCATCACAGAGAATAATTGCTGACTATTCAAACCAAGCCAACTGAGAAATTACAACATTTACCATACAAATGCATTACTTAACCTTTGCTCTATGAAGAAAACCCCCCAGTGAAAATGAATAAACTTGCAGATTAATTTTTATGCTGAAATTTTTACTCCCAGGCCAAAAAGCATGAACCCTAACAGCACCCACCATCCCCTTACCTTCCCCACCCCCTTCTCCTCAAAGGACCCACTCTGCATTACTGCAAGTAACAGCACTCTATAAACAAACACGGGAAACCCTTTATCTTGTCACTGGTATACATGAAATCCAATAGCTTTCCACGTGCACAGAGCCAGCTTTTCCTCAATAGGTTACAAGGCAGCAGGCAGGCAGGGCTTTGGGGCTTTTTTTTTTTTGTCCCCATGCAAAAACTGAGCCATGTAGAGGCAGTGCATCGGGCACTGTGATCTCTGCTGTGACCTCACTGCCACATTTTTTTGCGTTTCCCTTCATGCCCTGCCCATGTCTTTCCTGCCACACCTCAATTCCACATCCAGTATCCTGCAGAGCCAGAACCTCACTTCTAAAGTGAACCTCAAAAGTATCATTTGGCACTTAAACTCTCTGGTGTCCAGCAGCCTCCAAGTCCCACACACAGCAATGGAGGAGGACTACATGGAAACCTCATCCACAATATCAAGATTTTCAATAAAATATGGATTCCCATAAGTCAAAAGAGAGTAGTTAAAACATGTTTCTCAATATAGGTAGATTTATATGTGAGAAGTACTGAACTATATACAGCATTCTAAATTTAATTCATGAAGAGAATAAAAAAAGCCAGCATGTTCCACAAAATCTGCGATTGCCTCAGCATCAGACATTCCACTCTCCCAAGAGTTTTCTCTGTTCTTGCACTTGCAAAAACCTACTGCACAGATTCTCTGCCATATGCTGTGGCTTGTGCTAAGGCATAGTGAAACGGCTGAGATGCTACAAGGCACAGTTCACAAATTTTTTCTTTGACCTTGGGTAAGTCAAAGACCCTTGTTCTTTCTGTAACCACAAGGATATTGCCTCTTCCACTGCAGAGATTAACAAGACAAAATGTAATATAAACATATTAACTTCTAAAGGAATGAAGTCTTTGCAAATACATGGAATAGATAAATCCACCCTAGACAATTCTGTTCCAACATCTTTAAGAGCATATGGATTACTTCACATAAAATATCATGTTTTTTTCTAAGTCTCAGCTACTTTTAAAAGACACTGAGTTTTCTTCCTTAAGACTTTCATCTGTCTGGATAGAATTTCCCTTTTAAAAGGATTCAAGACACTTAGGTCCCCAAACCAGAAGCAGAAGTTTTTATCTGCTATCGTTTACAGAAAGGACGGAGTCAAGGTTAATTGCACAGATTCCCATCTCAGACTGGAAACAAAGCAAGCTGACTTCTGCTGGCAAAAGTTCATAAAACATTTCATAGTTTTCACAGTGATTATCTCTTGGGAAGAACTGTTCAATAATTCTGATTGTAACAAAGATGAACAAAATAATTTCCTTCTACTAGTGGAACATCCACAGCACAAGGATTTTAATGAAAGCAAAGTGAAATAGATGCAGCCCATTATATATTACAACTGCATGATATTTACATTGCTTGACTATTGGCATTTAACACTGGTGAGATCATTTCCTGCATACACAGAAGACAGAAAAGGAAAGAAAGACTGTTCAATATGTCTGACTGACCTATTTTGAGCACTTGATTCTACAGCATTAATGCTACACTGGCACTGGTTTTGCATGAGAATAAAAATGAAGTAATGAATTAGGTGTAATGTTATAGACTCATCATGAAAAGGGATGCAAGGGTATGTGCTGTATCTCCGAGGCTGAGCTCTCAATTTTAGGCTGGTGAGGGAAAGGTGAAATCTCAACCAAAAAGTAATGAAAAAAGTATCCTCAAATAAATGCAAATGAGCCAAATGCTAAAGAGTTACCTGACCAAAAAAAAAAAAAAAGTATAACCTTACACAGGTCTTGTATTGTCTATGGTTACAGCAGGAGTTAAGGTGCCAATATTCTTAGTAAGTACTACTTGTTATGAAGTGAAAATTTGTTTAGCACTTTTAAACAGCAAGATCTTAATTCTGAAGGTAAATTAATTTTAACTTGGCTATCCTAAGAAACTATCTTTTCTGTTTATCTGCAGTGAACTTGGGATTTGTGCCAGCTATATCCAGAACTCAAATCTAACAAACTCTCAAAGCCATACCTAAGTACATTCACTGCAACATATTCATTAAATTTTAGGCTTGAAACAGCCCCATAGGAAGCTACGGGATGAGAGGTAACCTTTTCCTTTGAAGACAAAATCTTGTTACAAGTTCTTTTGTATTGACAATTTACAAGTAACACAAACCAATCCTATTACAAAACTTTATCTATTTTCCTTTTATTTCCAAGATGGATAAGGTCAGTCACTAACCAAATTCACTACCTAAATCTCATCAGTTCTCTGTGTGCGAGCGCTAATTTTCCTTGCTGAAAGATTCAGTTTTAGAATTTATTACAGCAATTCTAAGTTTCTCCAAGACTTTCTACTGTTGTAAAAATACACCCAGTATGTCAACCTGTAATACATTTCCATTATATAATAAGAACTAAAATTATATATGAACCTTTCTTTTTTATCCTATTAATTTTTGATATAATCTGAATATACATGTTTTGAGTTTTCTAAGTATAAGAGAAAGATAAATATGAAGGCCATTCTTCCTCCCTCCCCAGACTTAATTTTCAGTGTGGATATAAGGGAAAAAATTTATCTGGGTAATACAGGCTGACAGCTAAAAATCTATGGTGATATTTTAGACAATGAGCACACTGAAAAAAAACTTATGATAAAAGGGTAAAGCTGTCTAAGACTGTGATCCTCTGGCAGAAATCTTCCTGCCTGATGGCTGCCTGCACTTTTGCTGATGTGTGAAAGGGATAAGCAGCTTGGAAACAGCCCCCTAAGGAGCAGAAGTCCCACAGGAGAGAAACTCGATAGCTGGTGGAGAGAAAAAACCACTAAAAGATCCGAAACATTTCATTTCTATTTTACATTAGGCCACTGTTGAGGACGTTTCTGCTAAAATGCATCAGGGCACGGGAGAAATAGTATCATAGTAATAGGATGCGAAATTATGGGCCAAACAGCTAGATCTAAACAAGATGAACTCTTGCCCTAATCACACGTTGAAACCTTGCAGATCTGAGATATAAAGCAAAAGATTTGTGCAAGGTCCTCCTGGGCAATAAGGACTGCACATGGCCCTGAATGCTGTGGTACTCCAGCAACTGAGCTGCAGTAAAGAAAAGCAATGGGCAGCTCTTGGCAGGAAAAGCAGCATTTTCAAAGAAACTCTTTCCCTTCCCCCCAAAACACCACATCATGTCTAAAATGGAGGGAGCTGGCACCCCACAGGGCACCTATGCTTTTTGTCATCTATTGTTCAGTACAGAAGGGCACGGGACAAAAATTACACTTGCCACTAAACGAAGCATACCCAGCCGAGTTGTAATTCCATGAGCCATCAGCATTTAGCCCCACAAGCAGCCCAGCAGCTACTGGTTTCTGAACACAGAAAGCTCTGCCCTTGGTACCAAAAAAGAAAACTAAATAGAGATTGAGGACAGCAGGAGGAATTAGACACCAGTGAATATGAACAGCCAAACCTTTACAGCACAATGAGGCAGGAGAATTTTCCCCCTTATTCTTTCACTGGGAAGAAACTTTGGAGCCCAACATCCTCTCTCTGTGTACTTTTGTGTGTTCACTTTGTGTGTGTTCACATTGCACAAGAGAGAACCCTGATGTCAGTGCTGTGTGAGTGCTTCTCCTGGCATGGAGAATCCACCATGAATGGGGGAGCACCAGCAGCAGTGACTCCTGCAGCCACCAGAAAATGAAGGGCAATGGAGTAATACCAAAAAACCAACTGCACACACAAAAGCACACTGAAAGAAAATTCCAGTGGAACAGCAGGAGCTTTTCAGAGCTCTGCACGTTTAGGTGGTGCAAAGCCTCTTTATAGCAGCCTTGCCTGCCAGTGCCTCAGTACTGAACCAACAGCTAAAACTGATAGCTACTGGTTTTGGTTGGGACAGTTAGTTTTCTTCCTAGTAGCTGCTACAGTGCTGTATTTTGGATTCAGTATGAGAGTTATGTTGATAACACCCTGATGTTGCAGTTGTTGCTCAGTAGTACACAACCCTACTGAACTTACAGTTAAACCAGTTAAAACCAACTTGAGTGCTAGGCACTGACACCTCCCAGTTAATATCTGAAACTCCATCTACTTGATCTACCATCAAGTCTTACTCTTTATGTCACTTCTGCTTACTGAAAATCTCAGCTTCAAGCATCTCCAACTTCTATTACATGTCTTAGAGATGCAAAACGCTTCAAAGCATAAATAACAAAAGCTTAAATATTGTAAAATATTACAACAGTATGGTGATTTGTTTTTTAACTAAATAACATTTTTTCCAGAAGGATTTTGTTTTGGTGAAGTTTTTTTCCCCAGTGCTTAAGTTTCCACATACCTTCTTCCAAGATATCAAGTATTTGCCAGGTCCTAGAGACCTTTCAAATCATAGATTTCCCACAGAAAGTATTATTCATGGAATTGGTAAGGCTGGAAGAGATCACTGGTGGGGTCACCTGGTCCAACCTGACCTGCTGAAGCAGAATCACCATGGCACAGGATTGGCCCCAGATGATTCTCTTGCTCCCTCTCTGACAGAACGTGTGAGCTCCACAATGCTGTATGAGAGCCAGAAGTGCTGTGTGGGAGATAGTGTAGTATCCTGCTCCAGAATGATGACTCACTCCTTTCTCCTATCTTAATTTTTGGCTGCTTTTTGGCACTTCTCTACATCTTCTCTGATTCTGTTACCTTCCCTTCTTGTCCTTACTTTTCATTCTAAATCTTATAACCCACACAGCTCTGCACTTTTAAAATGTCTTTGCTATCATATATTTCTCCCACCATCAGTATGAAAAATCTTTCAAAATGTAACTTTTATTCTGCCTTTATCTTCTCGCACTATGACCTTCCATTTCTGCAAAGTCCATGCTGAGCTGAGCTTTCCAGCTCTCCTGAGGCCATTATTTTCTGCTGGCAACTGGAGGAACCAGAGGGAGGGATATTTAGATACAAACTTCCTGCATGAGTTACTGCAGAGTGCATCAAGGTTCCTTTAGGATGTATACATACATATATAGGGATCAATCCAAAGATCATTAAGTGCAGTAGGCACTGGATAAGTGACATAATAGTTTTATATATAACCCCATAAAGGTAGTTTCTGAGAAGTTTATTCCATAAAAATATTATGGCTTTATAAAGCAATAGCATTCTTTAATTCTGCTTTAGTAATTCCTTAGCTGATGAGGCTTGTTATTCCTAAGGTCCTAAGCATCACTAACACATAATACAATAACATCTTAATTTCCCAGCTGATGTTTTATTTGATCTCAGGGCTTGCATTGCTACAATCAACAAAGCCCTGTCACTGGAATTTCTCCCAATATCTTGCACAATTGCTGGTATTGAACATTCCACTCAAATCTCAAGCTAACCTCAGAGCTGCCAAAGTGTATTTGACAGTTATTGTTGATGGCTACATTGTCAGGAGCTCACAGCAAGTCAAGCAATATCATAATTAAGTGCCATTTCTTTTGACTGCTACTGTTTTAACCAGGGTGCATTTATGGATTTTTTTTTTTACAAAAATGTGGTGAGAGCAGTGACAGGAAAACCACAGAAAATGATCGTTAATAACTTGAAACATATTTTGCTTTTCATACACTTAAACAGAAATGTGATGTTCTGCCTGGAGGGCTTTGGAGGGTGAGGACTCAGAGGGTAAGGACAAGGGCTTAGTCAGATGCAGGAAGATGTGACAAGGGACACTGTGTTCCCACTGAAGTACCACAGTTTCTGAACAAGACTCTGCAGACACAGGACTATGTATTTATGCACTGCCTTCTTTTTGTTCCAAGCCTCACCTTCCCACAAGCCAGCACTCAGGGATGGATGTGACAAAAGGAGAGAGACTGACAGAGTGTCCTTCACACCGAGCAGTGTGCCAGTCTGTGCTCCCCTTGAAGCCACCTCCACTCACAGCTCCCAGCTATGTGCAGGATTCAAGGACTGGATCCTTCTGTGCACATTCCTTGTTCTGCTGACTTTCCCTGCCTACTCCATGAGCCAGTGGAGCTTTGAGACAGAGATCTGGCTTGGTGTGCTCTGTCCCTCACCTCTACAGGCACACTGGCATGCCCTCACCTTGTCACAAAAACTCCACTCAGGCGCCCAGCACAGAAAGTGCTTGCTTGCTCACCACAATGACTACAGCACTCAGGTCTAGGCTGGACAAATGATCAGAGAGAAAACCAGACTGTGCTGGCAGAGAGAAAAAAGTAAACATGGTGACTGTAAGCAGCTACACTCTTCCTTTAATCCTGCAGTCCTTTTGCCAGCCTGAGGGATCACACCCAGCTGCTGCTCCTGAGCACTGGCAGGTGCTCAGAGTGTCCCAATGTGAGCAGCAGTGTCAGGACACAGCACAGCCCCAGCCCACAGCGCCTAGCAGAGCCCTCCCTGCACCCACCCACGGGCAGGGATCTGCTCTCTGAGCTTGGCACTGGCTGCAGGCTGGCAGCAGCTGCCAAAGCTGAGCTGCTCAAATGCCAGCTTGTCTGGCTGTGACTGTCTGTGAGCCCCACCACAGCCCCGTGCTTCAGAAGGGCTGAAGGAGGGCATTTCAATCTTTAGCAACTGACATATTGCATCAGTAATACACCCTGGTTGTGTTCCTAGTTAAAAGGAAGTTCTTACAGTGCTTGAGAACACAAGAATTACTACTTCTCCTCCTGGCCTCCCGACTGATATATACAAAACCCAATATATAGTCCAATCTCTCCGTATTAATATATTTAGGTGGATTTTAAACATGTGCAAATTGCAGCTCAAAGTGATACAAACACGTTTAAAGGCAAGCAGGTACATGCATGTTGTACTATCCTTCAGGAGACGATAAACTTTGGCCACACTGTCCTTTACTAAAAATACACATTTTTTACTAAAAGCATTCTAAATTTCAAAATCCCTTACATGGGCTGATTTTTTTTCAAGACTGAAGCAGAGTAAATGTCAGGAAAAATCCACAAACTTGCCACTTCAAAAGGATGCATGGTTATATGAAACCATACAAAATTTCTTATAATCTACAGAATAATAAGAAACTAAATGCAGCAATAGGAAAAGTATTTTCAGAATGACACACATAATGCTTTAAAGCTAAAGTGACTTAAAAAATAAAATAAATACCAAATAATCTCTGACCCTGAGGAGGTTATTGAGAAGATGAAGCCAGCAGTGCAGGGCAGAAGGACAAAACAAACAGTAATTGGATTAAGTTTCCCATGAGGACAGCTGGGTGGGCCAGGCTGCCCAGCGAGCCCAGGCTGTGTCCATTCGTGCAATCACAGAACCACAGAACATCCTGAGTGGCAAAGGACCCACAAGGATCATCGAGTCCAACTCCTGGCCCTGCACAGAACAGCCCCAAGAGTCACCCTGTGCCCGAGGGCATTGTGCAGAGACTTCTTGAACTCAGCCAGCCTTGGAGCTGTGACCGCTGCCCTGGGGAGCCTGTTCCACTGCCCAGCCACCCTCTGGGTGAAGAACCTTTTTTCTAATATGCAACCTCAACCTCCCCTGACATAACTCCAGGCCACTCCCTTGGCTCCTGTCAGTGTCACCACAGAGCAGAGATCAGTGCCTGCCCCTCCTGCTCCCCTCAGGAGGAATTTGTGACTGCAGTGAGGTCTCCCCTCAGTCTCCTCCTCTCCAAGCTGAACTGACCAAGGGACCTGAGCTGCTCCTCACACAGCTTCCTCTCCAGGCCCTTCCTCATCCTCAAGGCCTCCTTTGGACACTCTATAATAGCTTTTTGTCTCTTTTACACTGTGGTGCCCAAATCTGCACACATCACACCAGTGCAGAGCAGAGCAGGACAACCCCTGGAGGTTTTTGGCACTCAACCAGGTGACTCCTGGTTGGAGGTCACTCCAGGTGGAGCTCCTGAATTATTTTCTGACTGCATGAAAGGGAGCAGCTTTACACAGTCACTCTATGGCAAGCTGAAGGACAGATTACACCAATGTCAAATGTTTTCAACAAAAGCCTGTCTGGTGGCACCAATAATAAACATTTTTACAGACTGCCTGGGTGGGTCTTACAAGCCAGAAGCTGTCATACACTGTAGCAATTCTGACAGCAGAAGGCAGCTTCTGATGTGCTTTGTAACATTTCTGATCATGATTTTTATTTAAAAACTGCAAATGGAAATACTGTGCCAGAAGCAAGCACTACCTCTGGTTCATCACAACATTTTAGCACAAAGCTCACTTTGCCAAGCAGTAATGGCCATGTGTTTTCTGACTCATGCTTTACATGACAGCCCTTTCTGCAACCCTCAGCCTCAAGTCTTTTAAAAATATTCACATTATTTTCTGTGGCAGTCATGATGGACAGCTCATAGCTATAGGTCCTGAGCCTTGGACAAACACTGCTGAAACACCACAGCTCTGAATACAGCTTAGTGAAAAGAATAAGCAGACTTGAAGAGGCTGAAGAGAACAACTCAAACAAAAGCAGCTGAATAGCAATAACTTGGCCCACTTGGGCTTGCCTGTGACCCAGTTTCTTTTCCTGCCTGGGCAAGACATATTTTGAGGAGCTCAGGTAGCACTGAGAGACCGAGGACGGGCTGATGGCGAGGCAGGAGGGAACAGCTGCTGCACGGCCATGGCATGGAAGCAAAAGGTGAAAGAAAACCAAAGAACTGGAGAAGACTTCTCCAGTTCTGCTTCCAAGCCCAAGGCCGTGGACAAAGTGTGAGAGTTCACGGGCATGTCCTTATGGCTGCAACTGAAATTCCACACAAAAAGGCTTCCCTGCTGGCCAACCTAATGCCTCTGGCTTTAAGTCATTGTTCTCTCCTCTACATTTGAAGTTACTCATTTTAAAATGATTTACCTTTGTATTTTCCAGCAGCTTTAGATAGTTATGTCATCAATTCAGGAAAAATCCAGTTTGCAAATTTATCAAGAAGGCATTTAGGTAAAATCTCTGCACATCTTAACTGTCTTTGAAGTTTCCCTTTGCTGTTAGGTGTTGCAAAAGCTAAAGAAAACATATTGCAATTCCATGTTGCTCTTCATAAATCCTCTTTGACAGCTCCTATCTGTTTTGCCTCTCTGAGCAGGACTAGAGAGGAGATTCCTTCAGATGACCCCTTTCTACTCATCATCTTAGGGGTATACATCTTATATCCACTCTGAGAAACAATCAGAAAACAACATCATTCTTCAAGTCGCCTACATATTGCTACCATCAATTTCATTTTTAACAATATTATCAGAGAATGCAGAGGTGATATGCAAAAGTGGTAGCTATAAACTAAGATAAATGAACTTAATAAAATGTTCCTAAGAAGTTAAGGATTTAGAGATTTCTTAGTTGCTAGCAATAAATGATACATCCAGTCACAGCTTAGGTATCTTTTCTTCTAAACCAGTCTTGTTTATACATTTGATATCTATCAGAAATATGTATAAATATGTGTTTATACCATGTTAATAGTATCAGAACCCTATTCAAGAACCTTCCAGATTGACATTCCTCAACTCTCAATTCTTCTCACTTGCAGCTTTTATTAAATATTACTGGGTATTTCCACCTTGTTTAGACTTATTTTTGAATTGGAAACATATAAGAAGTTGTTTTTTATGGCTTAATCTGCAAAAACCACCTGTGAGAAGTCTTGCACAGAGTAAATAAAGAATTGCTAGAAATAGTGGGACTGATTTTGGTCTACTTTGCAATATGCAAGAAAACTAGAGTCATGACAGAGTAGAAACACAAGAACTGTCATTCAGGTATGAGGTGTCCTCTTATATTTTGTCTCAAATGGCTCTTATTGAACCAAAAATCAATTTCCACGTATTCTTGACTGGCACAAAGAACATCAAATGTTCCAATAATGCAGAGTTAGATCTTAGAAAATACAGACAAGAGAATCAACTCCCACCTACGCACTCCAATTAGGCAAAGCCTTCATGGATCATGCCTATTGGGAAACAACAGATTTCAGCTCACTAGGAGTATTTTCACAAATGCAACTGCAATATCTGCCTAAAGGAAATATCTCCCCAGACAGAGGCTTGCGAATCCTCTAACCAGTCATTTTGCAAGGAATCAGAAATGCTGACCAGGGTGCTCTCTGAATACGTGGTATTTTTATCCTCACCTGTTTCTTGCTCCATGTTTTATTGTTATCTGTCTCACAATGGAATTATGTACTAAGTCATTCCTCCCATAAACTTTTTTGTGTGTTTTTAGTGTTTTGACAAAAACAGCATTATACTTCAGGTATTCTGAAATCAGCCTAAATTTCCACAACTTTATGAGCAAAACTATGTCCTGCAATGATTTCTGACCTGTATTAGTTGAATTTACAGAGAGAACCATGACTGACATCTCCATCAAATGCTGTGAATGTCTCTAAATTCATCCAGTCATTGAGGCCATTTATGGGATTTTGAACTTCAGTAAGTGACTGTGTTAAGTGTGTATTCTTGCTTCAGTGGATTCAAAAACATAAGCCAGTCACTAGGAAATAACTTGGGGGTAACTCTTACAGTACATTTGTAGCTTACGATCAGATTTATCACATTTTTTTATAAAGACCAGTATGAACGCTAAAAAAGATATCCAAGACCTATTTATGGTAGCCAAGGACAAATCAATGAAAAAAACCCCAATTATGTTTTAGTAGAATAATTTTATGAAGCTGAGAACACTTTACTCCAAAAGTTCTGTGACCAGGATAGAGAGGAGTTACTGGTCAATTCCTCTCACAGAAATAAAATGCTCTAAAAATGCTTTAAATAGTTTAGAAAGATACAGAGATTTTTCAAAAGAGTCCTTAAGTTTTATTCTGTGGATAAAAGCTAAACAAACTGCAGTGAAGGCTGTCATCATTTCCCTACCAGGCAGAGAACAGCCACAACCCAGAAGTAGAAAAGGAACTTTGGAAATGCTTCTGAAAGAATCTCTGAAAAATTCACTTCCAAAACTTTACAACTAACATCCAATAGCACAAAGATAGTGAAACACTCTCCAGATGCAAGATCAAAATTTACTCTGGATCAAACCTTACCCTTTTACACTTTCTAGCTTGGTGTTGAGCTCACTACCAGGTAGCTCTTCCAGAGTGTCTGGGAAAGGAAATAGAACAGTGAAATCATCCTCCCACCAGGGTGTTTTGAAAGTCTGTGTAAATTCTTCTGAATCCTATTGCTACTTCAATTATCTTGTTTAAGTTCGTGTGGTCTGTGTGTTGCAATTGCATACACATGCTAGGATTTTCCCCAAAGCTTCCACAATGCTTAAAGAAAATTCAGATCTTGTTAATTAATCTTTAATATGAAATAGGTTGAAATTGACAGAACAACTTTGTGGCTGGCTAGGTACAAGTGATATAAAGCCCTCTCCCATGAATAATGGAGCGGAAACATCTGAGATAAAGAAAGTCTCAAAGTTTAAATATCTGTCTAGAGGCATTTGGGTTTGCTGCCTTTTTTTTTTTTAAATTACATTCCAGATCCTAAGAATAAACATTTTCAGATACCAATTAAGAGGCACATGTAAGTGTTCCTCTACTTTAGGGAATTAGCTAGAGAGAGGGATTAAATGATTACAGATAAGAAGGAAGGATTTGAAAAAATGGAGACGACTTCTCAGAGCTTCTGACATTCATGCTGACCAATTTCTTACAATGCTGAAATGCAACAGACTTCTGCTTCCATGTTTGCAACTTCAGTAAACTTCAGTGTTGCTATCAAAGAAGAGATGCTGAATAACATGCACACAAGATGGACAAACACTACTTTGTCTTAAAGACTGACTGGAGCTACCCAATATGGGCTAACTCCAGGATTTTTGCAGTAGGCATTATCAGGTTTTTATGCAGACACACACACTCTGTCAGTCAGTCTTTCTCAAGTGCTCCTGCTCCTGTGAGCTAAATCTCTCTGGCAATATTCCATGACTAATAATTAGAGCAAGTTTAGGTGATGAAGCACCCAGGAAGAAAGCTCATCCCTGGTAAAATCAAAACAAGCAGTGCATTTCCTGAGAAAAGTCAGTGGTCCAAAAAGCCACTGGGTTTTTCCAGGTGAATGAAGTATTTTACTACCTGGAAAGCCTCTCAGGTTTAGGAAAATAAAATAATTGATGATGCCAAACATCTCTCTTTAAAAAAAAAAAAAAACCAACAGCTCATTCTTTTTCTAAATAAACTCCCAAAGATGGATCAAGGAGCTCATGTACACATGAGTGTTCAGGGCATGCACTGGTCCAACACGACACCCTACTGTACCTTACTGCTGCTTCTCTAACATCACTCGTTTCTCTCCTAAATTATAAATACCCTTGAAGGCAAAGCATCAACAAAACAAAGCTTTGTGGGTATCCAGGAGGATATAATCTGACTTTTTAATGCCTTCTAAGTTGCCTTATACCAATATGTCCTATCTGCCTAGCTTACAAAATAAAAAGACAACTTGCTTTTATTATTCACTGCTGCTCTCCACATGGGAATGCAAGTCTTTGGAAGAATGCAATGATTTAATTTGAAGTACTATATGAACTTTATTTCAACTTTTCCAAATGCGAGCTTTGCTTAGTGTTAAAATTGCCAAATGTCTAACCAGATGTCTAATAACCTTATCTGCTTTTTATTTGTACAGAAAAATAGCACGCTTATATCTTATAACAACTAATTATAATTATTTAACTATAGAGATATTTTACAAGAATCCTACCTGTTAGACCACAGAGATGCTGCTTTTAAGGAAACATTAAAGTTTCCTCATAGTTTTGAAGCCAAGTATATTTATCTTTCATTCAAACCTCTGGTTTCTGTGTATTAACCTACTGTCTTTTAAAAAAGGAATTAATAAACAACTGCAATAACTTCTAATACAGGGCTTAATTCTGAAGCTTATATAAAATATAATATATTTAGCTTTGCATTTAAGAATTCAATTCCATCTTTTTGCTTGATTTGCAACGAAGCTGGATCATTTTGGTATGGACACAAGGACACAAGGACCTTCTACGAACTATGAAGTCAACATAGGCCAGAAACTTTTTGAGGTTAGAATTTGCTTTATTTCCTATCAATAATATCTTTTATTTATTGTATAGGTTTATTCAGTATCAAAATATTGTCCCTAACCCAGTTTATAGTATTATTCCAGTGAAAAACTCTACTGGCTGAGGAACTCTGTAATCTCATAAGATCTTTCCAAAGACAAGAAACAAATCCATCTGCTTCTCCCTAACAGACGCAAACTATTCTTTTCATACCCTAAAACTAGAGATCCAGCAATGCAATTAAATGGAAACAATTTTTTTTGGTAAGACAGCATGAAATACAAGTGGTTTTACATATTCAAAAATATTCAGGTATGTCAGCAATAGCTCTGCTGTTTAATAGCTCATACAAGCTGCAGTCAAAGAAAAAAAAGGTCTAAATAAATCCAATCCCAACAAATGTTTCCTCCTCAGCCAAACTGTACCCTGTTAAACCTTCTCTACTGAAACGTTTCAAGTCTATGGGAAACTATAAGTATCACCATTAAATGAATTTATATATATATTTATATATATGTAAAATAATGCCTAAGCACTTCTCTCTGGACCACTGAATACTCATACATGCTCCAAAAAATTTCCTCTCCAGAGAAAAACACAGCACTGAAAGAAAGATTTTAGAAGATTATAGCTATGTGACATAAAAAATACTATTAAAGAATATTTTTAGCCTAAATTATAGAAATTCTTACCATGCAATAAAACACAGAGGTGTCTAAGTGAAGCACCAGGGGAGCAGAACTTTAGACAAATGCTACTCTGGGAACATTTGGCTTTTTGTGGCTATTTCTGTGATGTTAACACACTGATTACAACTTTTTTCACTAATGAGCAGCAATTATCACTAATAAGCAAGTGAAATTATTTGGGAAATGCAGATAATCAATTTACCAGGTTTACCTTTAATGCATGGTAAACCACTTGGATTGTATCAAATAGCTTTTCTGTCTGTTAATTGAAAAAAAAAAGTGAGCTCCCAATCCCTACCTCTATATTAACTGAAAAGAGGGTAAAACCTGACTTAATGTATTTTACTGAAAATTGCTCTTTACATATATTTAGAGATACTTGCTGTCTCATATCCTAATGATTTTTAACTTAACAGTTACTGCACTCAGGTAAGATATGCATCTCCTTCCTATTTCTTTATTTTTTTGGTTTTTTTTTTTTTTTCAATGCAAATCCCTCTTCCAAATTGGATATTAATTTGCATGACCTTTTCAATATTTTTTGAAGAGCAGGTTGATGAACTCAGATTGTGTCAAAATATTTGACTGAAGAAAGGAGTGAATTAACTTCAGTTGTATCAACGGAAGTAAAATTCAGTCTGTCTCAAAGTCTGCCCTTGCAACAGGTTTTATATCTGCCAAGTCCAAGACCTGGTTTACTCCCCATGCAGGTGATTGTTAGTGGCACATGATTAATTCCTCAATAGAGGATCCCAGGGATAAATGCCACAAAACCAGTGATTCCCATCATCCTGCTGCTACTCCACCTGAACACAGTTAGGAGGAACTCAGCTGACGAGCAGACAAAATTCAGTTCATGATTTAGGGAGCACTGCTTTATACTGAGGACTTCAGTTAAGCAGTGCTTAAGACATCATCCAGTTATCTTCAACTAAGACATCATTCTGGTGGCATGAGCAGTGGCACCTGATTAGCCCAGTTCTGGTATTTTAACACAAATCACTGCTTTTTGTTCTAACAGCTAACTGGGTGTAAGAGAATGCAGCAGAGGAAGCGAGGATTTGAGATTATAAATAGAAACCACACACTCACACACACATGAAAGGTAATTATGTTCTCTGAAATGTTTACTCAACCGCTGCTACTGGTAGGAGCAATCTGGACACACTGAGTGTCCAGATCACAGCCAGGGGTAACTGTTCTCTGTTAACTCCACTGAATGGCAGATTTTAGCACCTCTGATGTGGGGAAATGGCTTAAGCCAAGTAACAAGTGAAAGATGGGCACTCTCTGGTTTTTAGAACTTTTCAGTAAGCCTGGGCAAGTGGTATCTATACTAATCCTATGAATAATGCATTTGACAAAGGTCACAATATTTAAAGCTCTGTGGAAGGCACAGTGACAACAGTTAAAATGTTAGAGCTGATATTTATGTAAATTCTTGTACCACACTGGGACACTACATCTTCAGTAAAAAATTATAAGACAAGCAAGCCTACCACTCCTCCCAAAAAATTTAAGACATAAAACTTCAGTCAAAAGTCCAGAACTTTTCACTATTAAGAAAAAAACAAACAAGCAAACAAGCAACTGGTGAACAACTTTAGTTTCGACAGTTAAGATGAGATTTTTCAAGGAGCCTAATAAATGCTTCAACTGCATTTTGGATTTAATTAAGTGGCTAATTTATGTTGTGCTTCTTTGTTAGCTGCTAGTGATGGGCAAGCCCAGCAGCACAGATGCAGAACGGCAGTAATGGACTTTGCATGACATGATTATTCACCAGTAAATGAGGCTGGGGACAGCCCAATACTGCTGTCACTTAAAGCTGTATTAAAGTGCCTGACATGGGCAAGTTTAACTGAGCACTGAGATGGCAGCTCCCAGAGCGATTGCTGGGAGTCTGTGGCTAGGAATGGCAAGATTCAAACCAAAGGAGCTCTACTCGGCAGTAGAAACTCCAAAATCTGCCAACAGGCTTTTTAAAAAATTACCTATTAACTTCTTTTCAAATAATTGTATGTTCTCAGATGCTCCTGGGGTTTATTTCTTCCTTCACAAAGCAAACTGTTCTCCTTACTCTTTGCAAGGCTTAACAAGAGACTGAGTACAAATGTCAAAGTCAGTCAGTATTTTCTCAGACACCTTGTTCCCAGTTATGGCTAAGACTCTTCCATGTTGAATAAAAAGAATAAATGATAGGAAATAAAATATGAAAGTGAACTGCAGGCACTGTTCTTGTTCCCAGTTGATCAGATTCTTGCTCAAAAACAACAAACCTGAGAGGAAAATATTGCACTCCTGCTATTACTGGGTCAGTCTGGATCTTTTATTTTAGTTTGAGGTCAAGACAGGTATGTATCTCTATATTTGCAGTGTGGAACCCATATTGTCTGAACACCACCTAACACTTTGCACGATGAACTCTCAGGAGCATTGAGCATGTATTGTGCTTAATGTCCTGGGCTCTCACTCAGGCTCTCACATGCTACATAAAGAAAATAAACAACTATAAGGATCTAAAACATCTGAGGAAAAGCAGCAATACATTAGTCTTTCCACCTCAAGCTCAGTGGGTATTTCCTGGGATGTACTTCACACAGACAGAGTTTCAAGTTCAGAGAAAGCTGACTGGAAGATAAAAGGTCCTGATAACCTTCAAAGCTCTGCATTGCTGTTGAAAAATGCTCATTTCCCACAAAAGTCTCCAATGGATTAGCAGCTTTGTGGTGTGCAAGCCCTCCCCACGGCCTTTCATTATATTTCATAGTCACTTAAGCCTTTTCCTAATAAAAAGACAATGCCAAGGGTGAGATTATGAAATACCCCAAAGTTGAGTTGATAACGGTTTAATTAAATGTTGCTCCTTAACAACATTTCTGGCATGATTCTGGCAATAAAAAGGAAAAGTGAATGTTGCAATTGCTTCCTTTGCTTTTCCCATGACACTGCCTTTCAGAGCATGCTGCAGAAAGTCTGGTTACATGACATGGTTGCTAAATTCAGTTTTACACTAAGCACAAAAAATTAATTTTAACTTTGGGTTTGGTATGGAGAAGACTCTGTATGATCAGATTTTGTCTGCTGCTTTTTAATTAAAATAATAGGGACAGGTCCTCAAAGGGAGTAAGTGAGCATAGCTCTGTTGAAGTATTTTCCAAGCCTTCCCTCAAAGTCAACAGCAAACACTTCCTATTAAATCCACACTGTGCTTTCTGTGGAGATGCACATCTCTGTACAGAGAAAGTTCATGGCACTTACAAGCAGGATTCATTCACTTAATCAAGACAATAAATGCACACTTCTCTTCTGTAGTTATTCTTTTGGATGTTGCTTCATTCCTTCATGCTGCAAGTAATGGCTCTAAGTGCCATGGCCTTGCTTTCACCCTACAAGTCACCTGTGATGGATAAGCAGATAAATTGTTTCCTAATATCTTATCTATGATAACTTCTTCTACAGTGCTATATTTTTTTTATATACTGTATTTTTCCCATATGTAAACCAACTCTGATTCAACTTCAGCTTGGAGATTTTACTTTGATAAGGGCTTGGGATCAGTGTCTTCTGTCTGCTGTTGTTGAAACAGACAATGTGTGACATGTACCAGAAAATACAAAACATCAGCTGTTTTCTGTGGAAGACATGGAGAGGGGTGATTAATTTTACACTGCCCCTTAAAATCGGACTGCTCTTATGGCTGTAAATTATATGACACAATAATTGTGTCTGTTAAAACTCTATACATTCTTCTAGTAGACTTTCAGCACAATTATCCTTTAAAACACCCCAAAATGAGAATACACTTAGATTGTGTTAAATCAGTAGTACATGAGGGTTTATAGGAGTTTTACCAGGGCAAACTGGATTAACTAAACTAAATTAAAAAAAAAAGGCATAATGTCACAGAAATTAAATAAGGAAAAAAGACGAGTTCATTTTAAAAATAGAAACGTCAATAAAAATATGGACAAAGAACACTTGATTGCATGAGAAGCAAAATTAATTAAATCCCAGTGTGAAACACTGCCATGGTACATTTACTAGGCAGTGTACAAAGCCATGAACTCTGAATCAGACATTCCATATCACGCACTGAACAGCCAGAAAAAACATTTCTCATGTCTGCAAAAGCAGCAGCTTGCAGCAGCAGTTCATGGCATCATGGATCTCACCCACACTGGAACAACCTTCACTCCTCTCCTGATCCATAAGGCACATTTTATTGATGTTTGTCCCCAGGCCAACACTCATTTTCTGACTCAGCTGCAGCACTCACTGATTTGTCTCCTCAGTAAAACTCCTGCCTTCACTTTTGCCATGAGAACCATCATTCCCAGACTTGGCTTTTCGGGTAACAACAGGAACAACCCCTTTTCCTCTACAGCAACAGAATCAGTGTGTTTCACAGGACCACTGCTGCCTTTTCCAGCTGATTACGCTGCCTCCTAACCAACAACTGAAGGGGTTTCACCTTGTTTTTTTCAAGAGGCACTGGACTTTCCCCTGTTTTTAACTTCACCTTTCCTGCCTACATCAGCTTCTGTCTTAAAAGATTTGGCATAAAAACGTGTGTCACAGGAGGCCTGATGGCACTTTACAGCCCTGATCCATGGCGCTCCATGCTGAGCAAACAGCACTGGGAAGCAATCCAGCAGACATGAGTGTTTTTCAGACACTACTTGTCTCCTCCCTAAAAAGCTGCAATTTAGCAGTAGGTGCAGAAAGGCACAGCAGCAAAGAGAAGAGCTCAGACACTTCATATGCTATATTTTGGACAATAGAACATTATTTCTTCATTGTATTCATAACAAATGCTCTTGAAAACACCAAGTGCAACACTAACAGCTAAACATAAATGGCATTTGATTATTTTTATAAAGGTACCCTGGTGGTTTTGGACACAGCTTCAGTTGTTTATTTATCCCTACCTAAGACAAACTAGGCAGAACAGCCACCGATGTGTGTGGCAGGTGGGTGAGCAGCTCAGCCCAGCTCCTGAGCACAGCACTTGTGCCTCTTCAGGCAGGTGCAGGAATATGAGCACTGCTGCCAAAGCAGTTCTCACACACAGACTTTGCTTTCTCTAGTAATGGACTCCTTGACGGGTTCATCTCAGGAGCTGAGCTCTTCTAATTCAGTCACATCAAACTAATGAACTGTATAACTCCTTACCTGTGTGGTACTTCCGATTTTTACAGTAGTAACAAACTTATAACCAAGAATGATTAAATTTACAGCAGGAAATTTTCCTCTGCAATACTTCCTAGTAGTAGACAACCTGAAGTGGTTCTGTTCTGTTCTTCAAAAAAAACCCCAAGAAGCAGAGCACCCACAATGTGATGGTCCATATTAACGCCATTCTTAAGGAAAGGAACATTAATTTCATACATTGCTATAAATGTGCCTGGACAAAACGGGATGGATCATTACACAACACATGATTAGATCAGTAGTTAGATTGGAACGAATTAGAAGTTGTGTGTTTGTGCATAACACAAATGGAAAAAAAAAGTTACTTTAATTAGATGTTTGTATACATGCTTTAGTAAAAATAGAAAACTAGGTAGGATCACAGAAATAAAGGAGGAAACTATACACTGGATAGCTGCTTTAGGTATTCACACAGAGAAAAGGAATATGTGAGATCAGTAATTTTCCATTTACAACTCTTGGGTTGTATTTTTGCTCATGAAACTTTGGATTTTATAACTGATTCCTCTGAGATTTTCCGTCATGAATTAAGATTTATTTAATCTTATACAGGAATGCATTTTATACATTTAGCCACTTAACAATTTTTCATAAGATACAAGGGCGTTTGTCGGCATTTATCTTTCAATCCCCCACAGTGTAAAACAAATCTTTGACAGATACAATGATAAAGAGATGTGAATGCCAGATTACATAAAGAAATCAAAATAACATTATTTCTTGGGAATTATTATTAGAACTGTAAGATAGCATCTATTGCGGCACCTGGGATACAAAAATACGGTTTTCATATATTTTTTTAATCACTTATATTCATTTCAGATACAGTTCTGTCAACTTGTACTTGTAAATGAAAATTATTATGTTATCTGAGATTACTTTTGTTCACTAACTATACAAACAGTTAGTGAATCAGTTTGCAATCACGAATTTTATCGCACTGCACAAGAGAAATCTCACATTAATATCCAGGAGCACAGCAGAATCAAATTCTTCAACAAGACATAGATCTCTTCCCGGTTAAAAAAGCAAAATTATGATCAAAATTCTCTGTTTCTTGCCATCACTCTTTCAGTGAATTCATGCCCTCCTGCAACTCTGTTTCTGCTCTCACCTGTGCTCCAGTATCAGCTCACCTTCCCATGAAACCAGGCGGAGCCACAGCTCTGCAGGGCACCTCAGGCCTCTGACACATCCCTCTGGGCTCTTCCCAACTAAATGGGTCAGGTATGATCAAAGATGGCAGAGTTATTTTACCAAAAATTTCTAACAAATTGCAGAAAAAAAATTTTAAATTACCACAAGCAACAAACCCAACAAACAATGTTGTCGTTAAAAGCACAAAAGGTTACCTTTGGTTTCCAAAATGGAAAGATCTGCGATTATTTTTCTCTGTTTGGCTAACTAAAAATTCTCACACAGCTGCATTTAGGGTTCTTAGTGAATAAAAGAACATAATGCATAATCATTTGCTGAAGAAAATGAAAAGTAAAGTTATTGAAAATTATTATGTTATTTTACGTTCAAGTCAGATGACAGAAAAAAGTGTCAATATTTGCTAAAACACAAAGATAAGTAAGAGAGGAAAGTAAAAATAGTATCTAAAGAGGCATTTTAATGATTTTAAAGTTATTGAAAATTTCATAGAGTTCATGTATTTGGAATATACAATGCAACTAAAGCAGTTTAAATATAGACAATGTTAGAAAGGAAAACAGCATAAGAGCATCAAAACCTCCTTTTCATAGATTTTCAAAACTGAGGTGGGAGTCAATCCTGACTGTTAATCCACTTTTCATGTTCGTGCTCCTTATTCAGGTTATTGCAAAAGTATATGTTAATAAAAGCACTTATGAACAAAGTGTGTTTAAGTTGTTTAGTTAAAGCCAGGCCTTATTTTCTTAAATCTCTGAAGTCTGTAACTCTTTCACTAAGGCTCTTTGAAGAGGAGGCTGCATTATGGGAGCTGTATCAAACAGCTTCTAATTCTCTCATGCTAGACCCAAAAGATTTTGAAGAGTTCAATAACCTGCTGTGAATCCTACTGTTTCTGGTATTCCTACGACTGAATTCTGTTAAATGGTCTGTTATGAGGCACCACAGCAGCTTAAACACCATATTTCTGTAAACTGTCAAGATTGTTCAACTGCTTTGCACATCTATGTGGCCATTAGCAATCTCAATATTCCCAGTTGTTCCTTTACATTTTTGCCTAAATACAGAACTGAATGTGAAACCAGGTACTAGGTGAGAAATTCTTGATACCACAAACATACAGTAAATAAGCAAAGGTGTCTAGAATAGAATAACTTCCTGGCATTTCTGTTGTGATGTTCCAATCTAAAACAATGGATTGCAACTCATTACTTTTAGAACTTGCTTTTGCATAAAGCTGATAAAATACTGTATTGTAGGCCTGGATAATTACAAAGCTGCAGAGAGAGGCTTACTTCAGAGTTATATCACATACTTTTTCTAGCAGAAAAATGACATAAATAAATGAGGACTAGTATAGCTCCGACAGGGCAAGAAAAATAGGACTATCAAAACCAAGACTAAATTCTTTTCTACCTACCCAGAGCACAGCATTGTAAGTACGCAGAGAATTGAGTATCAATAAGCAACTATTTATCTGAATCACAAAATATCAAGTAGCAGAAAATACATTATTCCAGAGTATTTCTAGAAAAAGCACAAATTGAGCCATTTTATCTAGACATAAGGAAGATCTTTTACCACTAGAACAGTCAAGCATTGGAACAGGTTGCCTGGGGAAGTTGTGCAGTCCTAGATTTTAAAGATTAATCTGGATAAAGTCCTGAGCAGCCTGGTGGCACCTGAGTTGACCCTGCTTTGAGCCACAGGTTAGTGACCTTCAGGTTCCACCCTGAATCGTGCAGGGCTCCTAGGAAATCCATTTTACAAACACTTTTCAAGTAAGAAGGTAACTCACAGGCACAGCAACTACTGCTCTAGAGGACAGAAGTTTCAGACAACAGGGAATATAAATAAAAAAGTTCATGTGGGAGCATAATAAGTGGCATAAAGCAAAGCAAAACTTTAAAAAATTGAATCAGCACCTCCTTAAAGGTAAAAAGGCAATAGCTATCAAGCAATACTTTCAGATAAAAGATTGGAGAGAAGAACTGGAGACAAAAAGATTTGTATGCTAGTAAATAATCTATTCTAGACCAAGAGACACCTCAAACATACTGCACAGGGAGGCCAGTGCATGAAGACAGAGATAGCAGAGAGGGAAGGGATACTCTAAATTATTTTAACAATTATTCTGTAGCTTCTTGCACTGCAGGGCTCTGCACAGTTAACTAAAAGACAGTTGGGAGACAAACATTAGGTCGGCAAAAAAACCTCTGAATAAACTGAAGGCTCTCATTTATTACTGAATTATAAAAGAGGTTCTGGGCTTTAGCATAAAAGAAATAAGGAGTTCTGAATAATAGATGCAGGTGTTCATATATGGCCTTATAAATAATTCAGAAAATTTAATATTACAGACTTTTTTAAGGAAAAAAGATAACACTGACACCAGAAGTAATGGTGATCCCAAAATAAGCAGGGAGTGAGAGACTGCTGCAGAGCTGAGACAAACGATGGAAGAGGAAAGGAAAACACCCAGAGGAAGTAAAGAGCTAAAAAGCTGTTCTCAAGAACAGTGACACCAGTAACGTCAGGGAGAGACAGACTCCTTTGAACAGCAGAAGACTTTGCAAGCAGGTTCATCAGCACAGCTGTGCTACCAAGCACAAACATCTGTGTTTTTTTTGAACACTGAGAGCAAAAAAAGGAAGGATAAGATGAAGGTATCAATGTGATTGAGCAATCAATAAAGATGACAGAAATGTAAATTAAATGATTGATGGTACGCACCTTGGCACCATAAAATGAGGAGTATAGAATGGGAGAAAAAAGTAATGTTACATCATGGGGGGTATTATGGGAAAATAATTCCCTGACAACTGAATCATATACTGCTAGTTTCATGAATTTTTATTAGCATACCTTATTAAGAGAAAAAATTCTACAAATTTAAATTGAAGAAAGATTTAGAGAAATGGCGCATATTTTGGGGTTTGGGGAGGCAGAGAATGGGCTTCCTAAAAAGTGAATGGTTTTCCCACCACATTTGTCACAGTTCCAAAAGGGGAACAGATTATGTCCCATTTTTGCTGAAGTACCACCACCAGAACCAGGAACACAGGCCGGACATCCAGTCAGGTGCCTGGAGCACATTTCAGTTCTGAGTTCACAAGGCAGTTGCCACAGTAAGAGTTATACCTGCAAACTTAGAGGCGATTCTGCAATTTCTTTGCACGAGGACTGTTTGGCTTTGACTGAACGTAGCTGAGCAGACTGAGTGGGGTGATTACCAAACTCATTCATGGCCTACAGATGCTAAACCCAATCCACAAAGGTGCTGAGGCAATGAAACCATCAAAATAGCTGAAACATGGATACTGACACGTCTTAAAAGGTATAGAAACATTACAAACCACTTGAAAAAACAAGCCAATGTCATTACATTACTCACCCTTTGAGCAAAATAACTCCTGACATAAAAGTTGGACAAAGCAGCATCAGTGCCAAGGCACACATTTGAATTGTCTTTCAGCTGTCCTCTACCCACATCAATTGCATCAGAGTCATATAAGAACCTCTGACCCAATACTGACAAGTAAGATATTTGCTGTCCAGCATAGTTCTCACAAATCACCACTTGCATTCAGCAAAAAATAAATAACAGAATTTCCATATTTTCCTTGAGGTTTAAATGAATATTTTTCATAGCTTTTTTGGAACAAAAACTTGACTAGAACACGTTCTTAAAAATAATTTTTTGAAAAAAAACCACATGAAAATCTATTTAACTTCAAAGAAACAGCATAATTTATGACAATCACATCTACTTTTCCTCTCCAGTTCACCTTTAAGTAACTTTATGGAATAAGTTTCAAGTGACTTGATGTTTTATAGGATTTCTGTAGGATTCACTCACCTTCTCCCACCAATGGTCAGCCATCTTATTTCAGGACAGGATTCACTACTAATTGAAAGGATGAGATACTCTGGTACCACCTTACCTTGAAAGGAGACTCCATCAGGAAAGAGAAATTTTTAAAACACACTAGATAGATTCATAAGAACAAACTGACTGAAATAAAATATTCACTTGTTTTCGTAATTTTTTCTTTATCATTCATTAAACAAACACTCAACCAAGGCCACTTTCTTGGTTTTGACTTAAGTACATTACCTAAAGTACAGAAGCATAAAAAACCTTCATGTAGCAAAATTCAGCAGAAGTTACAGTCTCACACTCACTGAGGCAGGTTGTTAATTTGAGTTTAATAAAGTCTTATATTTTTATGATACATTCCCAACAATGCACTATGTGTAACTACTTACAGCTCAACAATTTTAAAGGTCTACTCGTTAGTCCACTGTAATGTACAAAATCTCCAGCCCAGTTGGCTTTATATTCAGTGCACAGACTCTACTTCACAGCCTCAAAGAAAAGTACGGCACAGAAGACATCCAGACTTTTCTCATCAGCAGCAAATCGTCCTTATCTTGAAAGCAAATTTAAATTATTTGAATGAGAGTAATGAGCACAGTGTAGAATAGACACAGAAAATGAAGTATCTGGTGTTTTACATTAATATCCCATGTGTGTATGTATTATAGTGATAAATACATATTTTTGTTTTTCTAAGGCTGATTAACTGTATTTAACACTGCTGTATTCATTTTCTGAGCATTCATATTTTATGAGCTGGTAAAGTTAGTGTATATTGTGATTTCAATTTTTCAAATGCTGCATCACTTCTGGGTACAGGGGAGGGCATTATGATAATAAATGGGTAAAACTTCAGTGTGTGCATGCTGTACTCTCCATTAAAGCTAAATAGAGCAGTTTGTGATACAACTGATTTGTAGCCACTGCTGTAAACAGCAACACACTTAAACAGAGTAAGTACACTGATCAGTAGATTTATGAAACTAACACAAAAAGAAAGTCCACAGGGGTACATTAAAAAAAAAAAACAACAAACCAAAAAACAATCAGGAAGATACAAAAGAGAAAATGTAGGGAGAAGAAGAATGGAAGTTGAAGAGAGGAAACGAAGATACTCCTAGCTTTGCACAATTGCACCAAATTACTTGTACATAGTCAATTCTGTAACTACTGTTGAGAAATTTATCTAGTTTTTTAGCTTTAGGTAATTTGGAGCCAGTCAGGAAAAGGACAGGCCCACTTCATATGTCAGTCTAGTCACACACTGGATCCTGATTTCAGGATCTGTGCATTATATTAGAAGTAACAGACATGATACCAAAATATAAACTGACTTCCATGTGTTTCAGTCAGAAATCAAGAGCAACACAAAAGTAACTCTTATTAAGTCCAACTGCAATTCTCAAAATATACACTCAACTAACACACTGAAAACACCCAAAGTCTTTGTAGGCAGCAATTTTAAATACTCCTGGCTGCACTCAAGCCGTTACAGCACTGAAGAACTTTATCCCATGGCACAGAGGACTGGCAAGAGCTGGAAGTGCTTGAGGGAGGCCAGGCTTAGGCAGGCAGCCACCAGCACTGCTCTATGGAAATCATCAGCTGGCTTCACTCTGTGTTCCTTGCACGACTTAAAACCTTGGACTTTGGGTGACTAAGGTTATTATCTCAGTGAGGAAACAACTTACACACCTAGCAATTAACAACAAGGTGTGGGAAGCTACTAATAGAAGTGTTAATGCTCTTAATGGCAAATAAACTGCTTTTTCTCTCATTTTCATCTCCTCTATAAACTGCTTGCTCTAGTTAATTTTGTCTGTCTCTTCTCTGTTACTTTGTATTTCACTATAGAACAGTGAAGACCCCAAATTGTTTTAGTTAATTCTGCTGAGAACTACTATGCTGTCCCATTTTATGCTCCTCCATTACCAGGTTATTTTTTATATTTTCATTTTTTATTTTCTATTTGAATGTGAAATGCAAAATTACCAAGAGATTGAAATGCAAAATTACCAAGAGACGTAAAAAATAACCATAGAGTAATACAATATTACAATAGAGTTCACTTGCTAAAGTAGACACGGAGTAGTACATAATTAACTTAGCACAAAAATAAAAAGATCATATTAACTCATATGATAATAACAGGATGACTGATGCAATAGAGATAAATTCAGTGAGCAAATTACATGAGCATGATCCAAAATGATCTGGATCCATTCTAAATAAAAATACTTCATGGTGATTTATTTAATAATTCAAAGAAAAGTCAGCAGTGGTAAACAAAAAAGTCCATTTGTCATCTGAATGCAACAGTTTGCAAGCAACTCTGAGATTATTTCCACTCTTGTTAAGAACTGAGCATACAAGTACACCACCTGCACTCATGTACAGGATTGTTTTTCCCTCTTCCTTTTGTGCTGCTCTCGCTTGTCTCCCAGATAATTGTTGGCTGTTAAGTCTGAAGCACTGGGCAGTGCTTTCCAGCAGAATCACACTTGAAATGAGGATAAACCAATGCTGATTGGAACAGGAAATGATCATGAGACAATTTTCAATTACAATAAAAGTATCTTTATTAGAAACTGTCAGCCAGAGCAGGAATATCTCTGCGCTTCTCCACGTGCCAATATCCTACAGCTCCTGCAAAAGAAGAGAAAGGTGGTGCATGAAACAATAACTTAGTGCTCTATGCAGCACACTGCCAATTTTTCAACACTGCTTACCCTTCTCCTCCGCTTCCAGCAATTACTGGCAGGACACCATCTCTACTCATTCTAGGCAGAACACAGAAGGACAGAGAAAGATTTAATTCACTGTCAAAACCATTGATTTTTCTATACAACTGCAGTATACGTTACAAGCGCACCACTGCCACGGAACATTTATTGAGATACTTACATTCTGCTTTCCAAATCCTTGCATCATTCACTGAATGAGACTTGACATCTAGGTAGCACCTCCAAGCAGCAAAAGGGCAAAGTAGCACTGATTCACCGTGGCTGCATAAACATGGTACAGTTCAGGGGTTTGGAGCCTCTCCTCCTGTGTCAAGATAACCTCAACGCACAGTGAGCAACTTTCTACTAATAATAAATCCCCCCCACCCCAAATAACAGATCCCAAGTTCTCACAGACTTGTCCAAATGGTACGCACTGTTTGAAGCTTCCTCCCAGCCCCCTCTCAAGTGGAAATAGGAAGTGTCACTGGCAGATCTTGTGGCAGCTGTCTGTAGCAGCACCTTTGACACGTGGATCTCACCTTTGCCCTGCCAGGCTTGTTTCAGCAGTGTACAAGTTACTGTCTACATATTTTTGCATCTGGTTAAACTGCAACTGAGCCCAAACAAAGGCCAAATCTCAGCACTGCAAGTCATCTAATTGCATTAGCATACCGTTGTGTCAATTTTAACAATTCCTCAGGCTCAGCAGAGCATTTACCTAAATACCATATTCAAAATGCAGGTTATGAGACTGACTGGGTATAAGGTCACATTTAAATACACAGCTGTCTGCTCAGCATTGAAGCCATCTAATTACCTGTATTTCATGATAAAAAGTGTTTAACTCTGAGGCACACCAGCTGTGCAGGAACCGAGGGCACACGCCTAATCCCAAACCAGGATGTACACATAATATGTGAACATAGAGACAGGACACAGCAAAGTCCCTCTGTGAGCAGATGAGATGTTGTATCCTCAGCTGAAATCAAACCTGGAAGCACATGCCCCTTCTCCCTGAGGTGCCAATGTTTTTGAAGCTGGCATGATTAAGAAGAGGCTTGTACCTGGCACTAGGAGGTACACAGAAACTTACCTGGAGGCTTATACACAACATCCATTTTTGACACTTCACGAATTCTTTTCTTACCCACAGATAACCTTATTAGTGCCCCCCACCAATCAGCACACAGTGGAACTCAGTCCACATTCACCTTGGGAATGACAGAATCAAAGTCCTTATGTATCATTAGGGGTGATGCACAACCCCTTTTACAGACTGATAAAGACCTCACCTAATCAAACTTTCTCCTCCTCCAAACCCAGACCCCAGCAAAACAGAGAAACCCAGACCGACTCTGGCTTTCTAAACTTCTCAGTACATCTTGTTATCAGTTTTTGGTTTTTAAATTTCTGTAAGTTTCATCACAAATGATCAGGAGGTTCAGTTAGAGAGAACAGCAGAAACCAAATACTGGGAAAGGTCACCAGACTAAGTTAAATATATTAAAATTATTTTAGCCACCCAGTTAACGGAATTACTATTTTGATAAAGCATCACAATAAGGCAATTTATGACACACATAAGTTAGCCACACAGTAAACCTTTTAAAAATAATGCAAGTTAATCCAACCCAGTTCACTGCCAATACAGAAAGTGCAGATAAATTGGAAAAATTATATAACAAGAAAAGTAAAGATGGTAGCACCGAACCAAGATGGCAGATAGGTTACAAAACATTTAGGTAAAAATCTTTCCCTCTCAACTAAACTAGAACCATATGCCCTAAACTGAGCCAAGATGTGAGGCAGCCTGCAACTTATGCACCAGATGCACTCTGACTTTCATTTAGGAGAAATGTTTTCCTAAACAGGTACAACCACTGGCAGAGCTTCCTGCAGCCCCCGAGGAACCTCTGCTCCGTCCGTTGCTCTTACAGCACTCAGGCATCAGCTGTTCCTGCAAAACTCTCTCTTCTGCTGCTCATGTATCTTTTCTCTAGAGATGATAAATGACTCTTCTTCCCAGCTAAGCGAATCCCATGGAAAGTGCTGAGGGCCTAAATCCATTTCATGCCTCAGGATGCCATTGTTATTTTGCAGCATACTTAAAAAGGACAAGTATTTCATAAGGCAAACTGAAAGACGAGGTCCCAAGAGCAAAGCCTTTAGTGAATTTGGAAAAGGTCCCAAGAGCCAAGTCTTTACTGAGTTTGAAAAGATAAAAACCAGAAGGAGGTAATGAAAATTTGAGGCAGGATGAAGAACAAAAGGATTCAAGGAGTGATGATGATGGTAGTAAACATTCCAAGTATCAATGCTTACCAGAATAGCCCTTCTTAGTTCTTCAGAAATTTACCAACAGTGTACAAATGAAATATTTTAAATGCTTTTTGATTAATAACAATATAATTATTAGAAAGACATGGTTTCATAGTTCTGGGGGATGATTGTGATCAGAATCTCTAATAAGATTTTGTGCAAACAGGAGCATTAAAAACAGTCAGTGTGCCATATTATCAGCAAAAGATCTACCTGCTTTATATTATTAAAAAGGAATACAGGGAAAATTGACTTTCATTTCTTTATTTTTTAAACATATATCCTTTAGAACACATACAGTTTTGCTCATACAGTTGAAAATTCATCCTCTCTTCCAGCAAGGACTGGAGCATTACAGGGTTTTATAACAGATAAGAGCTTCTAAGGTGAGGAGCACTGGTTATTTATTATAATTTTTTGTTTGCTGCTGCAAAACATTGAGTTTCAGAGGAAAGAGTCCAGGTTCCCAGTTTTTGAGCTGTGCAAGAACCAATGACCTTTGCCTTTTTATTTCTGCCATATCGGAAAAATACTAAGTTGTTGCACTATTGCTTATCCTGCCCATCAGCAAAACCAACTTCTGCAGTTTGTAAAAATCAAAATACATCAGTCACAGTGCCTGACACAAGGTCACTGAGTCAATCTGGTTAACTGGATCAGGTATTCCCAGAGTCTTAGGCATACATCCTCTTAGCACAATGAGGAGGCAGTGAGAATAGGCACTGTGAAAACACAGCATGCACCATCTCGTCCAGTGTTAACAGCTGCTCAGACTACAGAAAACTGAATACATTCCACATTGTAGTCCTGGCAAGGAGATATATAAAGTTTAATAGGATCCCATTCTTGAGTTACTTTATTACTCTGCTCAATTAAATGCTATTTAATGATTCAGCACTTACAAGGTATTATATACCATTCATACTCCATTGACTTCAGTGAAGCTCCTGATTTTTCCAGAAAAGATGACTAGTTCTAAGGAAAAATATTAACTTCCTCTTAAGCCTTAAGCATAAACAAATTAAAAGTAGTGACTACATGTAACAACCACTACATTGGTTTTCTGTAATTCATGCATGGGGAGATTGAGATTATCACATCAAAATTGTTTACACCACTGATACTGGTTTAACTGGTAAGCAGCCCAGGGATGAAGACTACTTCATGTTATGTCTGTATTCCCATCAAAACTGCAGGGACTTGACTGTTGCACTTTATTGGTGCATTTTATCTCCAGCTGTATCTACCACAAATTACTGTTACAGCATAAAACATCATCATCCTGGGTCATCTGAGTAGGTGATGTTGGCAAGTTGCTGAAACAGTCACGTTTGTTCCTGTGCTGTAGCAGGTTATTCCGATACTCACATTTGTGTTTCATGCCTTGGCACACCTTAGCTCTACTCATCCTCAGTGTAAGAAATGAGTTAAAAAGGCAACTCCTTGTCTCGGGCTTGCAGCTCAGAACATCCACAGATGACTCTCAGGTAACAATTTCACTCTGCAGCTGTGAGAACATGCACCAGGCCAATCTCCACAACAGCTTCCAGCTGCTACCTGTGGTTCCAAAGTGCCCCATTTTTGCTGTCACAGGTATTTGCCCTCATCAACAAAATTTCCACTAGAAAAGTAAACCATTTAGCCCTGAACTACAGTTAACACTTGGGTCAAAAAATGAGAATAAGCTGTAGATACTTGTACCCCCATGCTCTCTAATGCTAATAATACATCACTTCATTTTTTCATTGTGTAAAAGCTGCTTCTTTTGATTGATTGTTTGTTTGCTGTTTTTTTTAACAACCTCTCTTGCTTGCATATGCATTACCAACCACCACCCTGCTTCCCATTAACACAGAATTGTTAATACAGCTCGTATATTTCCAGTTTGTGACATGGTGACAACTTTTCTTCACTTTTGTGTTGGAAATGTGAATAAAATTGCATGTATCCTCCTTGGTGAGACACTGGGCACCAGAGCAGACCAGGTGAGCTGCATGGTGCTCTCCTCACACCGCTCTGCTCCTGCACGAGGACAGGAGAGGACATGCAGCAAAGTCTGCACCCTTTCACAAGGAAGAAATAGTTTCTGTGGCACTGAAAGATATCACCCAGAGAGCTGAGGAATCTAAATTCAGAAAGCCTGAAAAAACTTACTGCAGCTGAGAATCTGAAGCACAGACAGATTAAAAGACCTTGCCCAAAGCCTGTCCAGGAGATTGCATCAGAGATGGATATTGAATCCAGTGACAATCAGACACAAGACTTTTTTTTTTGGTTGGTTTTTTTTTTGACTTGAGGTACTAGAAAATATAAACCATTTCCTTATCACCAGAAGTTTCATAAAGCTGGACCACTGATGACAATACTTCAATCCACAATTTTAAGGACATATATCCCTTGACCACGTACTTGGCTTTCATTTAATTCAGGAGATGCTGCACATGAATACACCAGAACCATACATTAATTGCTACATTTGCAATATTTTAAAACAGATGTGCCACATCAATATGCCTGCCTTTGTCTCTGCTATCCATACAAAGATACAGACAGTCTAAAGCAATATCTGCAGGTGTTCAAGTTTTGGAA
This sequence comes from Leptocoma aspasia, assembly GCA_013399835.1. Classification (NCBI taxonomy): domain Eukaryota; kingdom Metazoa; phylum Chordata; class Aves; order Passeriformes; family Nectariniidae; genus Leptocoma; species Leptocoma aspasia. The sequence continues at coordinate 4,732,728 of VXAX01003556.1, forward strand.
TGCACAATACTGAATATTGTACTGAACACAAACATGACAACACCCAGATAGGAAATGGGGTGTGAGACTATGAGCGAGATTAACACAAAATCAGTGTGGTACATAAACTGAATGCATAATTCTTGTTCCCAAACTACTGTTTGCTAGAGAAGGGTCCAGCAGGAAGGAGATTTCAACAGGTAATGGAAAAGCAACAGACACGGGCTCTACTGAGCACTGGAATGGGCTGCCACAGGAGCTTGTGGGGACAAACAGTACCTAGTGGTTCACAACAGGATACACAAATGCATGGACCACAGTTCCCCAACAGGACAGAAAAAGGACTGGCTATATATATATACACTTCACTGATCCTAGCAAAAAAAAAAAAAAAAAAAAAAAAAAAAAAAAAAAAAAAAAAAAAAAGNAGTGCGAACTAAAAAAAAAAAAAAAAAAAAAAGAAAAAAAAAAAAAAAAAAAAAAAAAGAAGGAAATGACAACACTTATCTACCTTCCTTGGCAAATGTACACTAAAGTAGGTGTGTAGTTTCAGTGCACATTTCATCTGTCCCCTTGGACACCCCTACAGACAGATGTTCCCACTGACATGAGGTGTCAGCTTTGTCTGCCATGGAAGGAATTCAGCTTGCCCTGGCAATCCAAGTTACATGGTTTACGTGTTTTTCTAACAAAATTTCTGGAAGACGATGATGAAAATGGAATTTCTAAGGCAACTGAGCCCACAAATGCAGTGAGAACGTTAAGAAAGAGTGTTCTCTGGATTATGTACAAACAAAGCTGAGTTCAGCACCGTCTCTACATTGTTGTTTTTTTCACAGCTAGAAAAAACACTCCTTGCACTAATTGTCATTATTTACTACAGTACAGAAGTAAACTCACCATAGAGGCTTTACAGGAGTGCCCCTAATTTGATGAGCATATTGCCACCTTTCTGTGCACAGGGTGGGGATTTCTACTTTGCTACATGTACAGCAATGATTCCAGGCATGCTTACATTTCCTAAGTAAATCTTCATGAAGACTAGAGGAGGATTTAAGAAGGACAAGCATTTCACTTTTGCATACTTGATTCCAGAACTTGCTCTTTTCTAGCCCACAGAAAACAACTTCAATCCTCATTTCAGGCTGCTGTCACAATATTTTCAGTCTTGAGACACAAGATTTCATTATTTTTTATGCCATCAGGATCTGCTACAATATGAAATAAAAAACATCTGAGAGCTACTCATATGAGAGGACTACTCTGAGCCAAGATTTCAGGGACAGGCTTTAGTTCATGCCTTAAAGAGATGTCTTAAAAGAAAGAGAGCAAACTGAAAGTCTCAAAATAAAATTAAAATAATTCAGCTTTGCCTCTTGGGTAACACTTTCCTGCTTCTTACAGAAAGGTTCACTCAAAGCATCCCATATATCTATACTCCTTATCCTCTTTTACATATATGCTTGTCCTTCAACCTGTATGCCTCAAGACTGCTGCTCACAACTGAAGTTAAGCAGGAAAAGCAGGATATATACAGAGTCTTTGAAGTAACCACTTCCCAGCTGTGCTTGTCCACTAAGTCTTTGAAGACACTTGCATCGATTCCACTGGCACTTTACAAGCCTCATATAAAGTGAAGTGAAACACAGAACTTCAAGACTCCACAAACCAGTTTTCTAGAGAGAACAGTGCTCTAGGTATGGCACAAATCCAAAAGCAGTAGGAGAAAATCCCTGAAGCTGCTGGCTATCCTCTTGTTACTGCAGCCTGCCATGCAGTTAATATTTATCACTATATTGGTTTCTTGACAATTTATACTTAACTGGTCAACAAAATCCCCACGTTGGAACTGAAAATCGATAGTTATAAGGCTCTTACTTTTAAAATCTAAAAAAAATCAAGTAAAACTTAACATAGGGAAAGAGCACATTAAAAGTAACTGTTTTGTTACTTCAACAGGAATTTGCATGCTTTTTATTATAGTGTTTTCAGTCATATTTAATGGTTTATGCAGGCTGTTCTTACACAAAGGACCACTAACTCTGTTAAGGATGGATCTCAGCTTCCTCAAGTCTGAAGATCACCAGCTGAGAGGTGATCTGTAAAGACTGTCATTCCATGAGGCTATGAACACATCACAGAGCTGCAGCTGAGCCAACAGAACATTATCTTTTCCTTTCCAAAATTGTAAGAAGCAATTATTCACTCAATTTTGAACTTTTTTCTAACCAATTTAACTGTTTTCACAAAACGATGGATCTTTGACTCTTTTCTTAAAAGTAGTTCTCTGATTTGAGAGAATTATCTTTAATAAGATGTTTCTTATTAAACCAAGTTAAATTTAATATTCTAATTAACAACAAATTCTTAGCAAAGAAAAAAAAAATCTGATTTAAAATTTACTTTCCTTTACATTAAAAAGTTAGTAACTCTACCCTAAAATCCCTTATAAAATACTATTCCTCAAGATGATATGGTCACATAAGCTTTATGTTATGTTTCATTAAATACCAATGAAATACTAAAACATCATTATGTAGGTTTTAACTTCCATAGCAGTGGACAAGAGAAAAGTTAAACCTTCATATAATTTCAAATGTAATCGGTAAGTATAAAAGGAACTCAATCCAAAACCCAGTGGTGGAGGTCATGAGAGTCTGCCCATTAACTTCCATGTTCTTTGGACTAAGGAACCAAGATAAATATGAGCAATTGAAAGGAAGAGAAGTTAAAACTTACCCATGAATTCAATTCCTAAATGGTCTGCTATACTCATGAAAGCATGTAAAAGAAAAAAGAGAAAAGAAACAGAAATGTTAGAAACAGAGTAAAATATAAATTCACCTTGATATGGCAGTGCTGCAAAACAGTGTGGGGTCGGGGCCCACTGTGTGGGTACAGGTCCACAAGAAAGGCACAACCCTGTCCCTCAAAGGCAATCCTAAGGTGGGAATTTAGGGCACTCAGCTGTCACATGAAGGGACATGTATTTGGGGAAGGACATGAACGCCTTTATATTTGACTTTATGTTCAAGCCAGCTACCTAAAGGGATTTCATTCTCCCATCCTCCTGAAACTCCTCTCTCAACGTGCTAACCACTGTCCTTAGTTAGACAAGGTTCTTCCTTTCATTTTCTCTGACAGGGACCAAAACCTAACGAGATGAATGGAAGGCTTTCACTGAGCTTGGCAGCTCTCACCACAGCACAGCAGCCACACCTGCACCCAAGGTGGCTCCTATCTGGTCTCTGCTGCACAACAGAAAATCTGAGGGCAGGAAACAGAAGCCATGCTCCCAACTTGGCCATCAGACAGACAGGATGCAATAATTTCAAGACATCTTGAAGTGAAGCAAAAATCTTAACGCTTCTGGAATATTGACTGAATTACCACATGGACTTCTAATCATTTCAGGGCCCTTTTTTCACATTATGAATTAGAGTCCTCTAAGAACTACATAGCAAAGCTAAAAGATTTTCCACCATAACCCAACAGTTAGTTTAAACACTTCATTTTATTGCCAGCTCTGGCACCTTTGACGAGATCACAGAATATTTGGGTTTCTGTTGAAAATGCTGGGAATTCTTCACTTTTTGCACCCTTTTGATCCACCCAGGAGAAGGCACTGAGCATCAGCTTGCTCAGTTCACTTAGCATACAAATCTATGGAAGAGCTGCTAAACTCCCCATTTTATTTTCATGCAGAAGGCACAATATGCACTTCAAAAGCAAAGAACACAAGATTATGGTATATGGTATAAATACCTTAACAGCATGGTATTAGGGAAGGCACATTATCCAAGTTTAGTAAAAAAATGAATATTTCCTTTTAAAAATACATAACTCAAAATTATACATAAATGTATTCCACATAATGATCTTCTAATCTGTATTCTTGCATTCACGTACAAATATCATGTACAAACAACCCTAGTACACCTGACAGGAATGTAAATTTTTATAATAATGTAATTTTTATAAAAGCATGAGATCAGATATATCAAAAGTGCATCAAACATACTAGATTTACAGAGATTTGTTGCTTTTTTCCCTGTCTGATTTTCTGTACCTGTGAAACCTGCAAATGTTATCTACATGCAATTCACACCTTTGCATCCTTCTGAAAAAACAGATCAAAATGCAGTTGAAAATTCCTTACTTTAAAAAATGATAGCAGAGATCAAAGCACCATAATCTGGTCTCTAAGGAACTAAAGATATTGACACATGGAGGAAGACCATATAGTATCATCTTTTTAAGTCTGTGTAGAACACAGACAGAAAAAAACAATCCTTCTTCCCGAACTTGGCTATACACCTTTTCTACATGTTTTCCACGTGCAACCTGCAATTCTCCCTTTGAGTTCACCAACATGGTTGAAAACCACTTCCTCAAAAAGTGGATACAAAATATACCTTTCCTTTAAAAAGATGAAGAAAAAGCATTTCAGTTCATATTTGAGTGGCTTATACATAAGTGAGAATCAAGGATATACGGAGCCTTCCTGGGAAACATGTTTCTCTGGAGGGGGTGGAAACATGTCAGGTGATTTATTTTAAATACCTCATGTGCATGTAAAACAACGTCAGCAACCAGCATAATTTACATTTCTGACAAAGCTCATTTCCCCAGATTCCAATAAACAGATGTCCAGCAGGATAAACCTTTACAATAAAATATCCGAGCTGCCAATCATTAAGTGTAGTTCAACAAGCTCTGTGAGCAGCTACCTGGGAACATAAAACAAGGAAATGGTAACTCTGGCAGATGTAGCACACACTGGCACTGGTTATGACCATCACTGGGCCACCCACTGGTGACCAGGCACCAGCCCAGCAAATGCTCTCACTTGCACTGCTGTGGTGCAAATCAGCGACTCTGCAAGCTCCAGCTTTGGAGATGGGTTTGTCCCCTCTTAACAGCAGCAAGAAACTCTCCCAGCAGGTCCATGTGACAGACACACGGCAGCAGGAAATAACCAGCAGGGGTGGTGAGGGATGTGAGCTGTGGTGGTGACCTGAGCCTGAACCAACACTAAAATGTGAAGTATTGACCCTGGCAATTCATGGTGTGACAAAGAACTGTTCTGTTCTGTACAGCCGTGGTGTACAAATGATGAACTGCCTGCAGAGCACTTCCCTGGACGCTGCAAGTGCAATGCCAAGTAATTCACCATCAAGAAATGGACTCTTAAAAAAAAAAAATGCATACGAGAGCCATAAATGTGCTGAAGCATGGGCGCTGCTCCACAAGATGGGATCATTAACCAAATAATGCAACTCTATTTTACTTTTGTTATTGTGGGTTCTTCTCTCTTTCTGGTATTGCTATGTTCTTAGGAACTAATATATTTCTCAGATAGAAAGATTATTCACTTTTATCTTTGTATTTCTCCATTTTCATGTTGATGTGGGAAAAATACTGCGTCTTATGGTCCTTGCATTATGCTAATGTGTTGCTAGTATTAAAGCCCTTTTAATTTATACTGTCTAAATACATACACACCTGTGAATACTTGACAACGAGCACAAGAGAAAATAGATTTGCAGTCACTAACGGATTGATTTATTAGTGCTCCACAAAACAACATACTGCCTTGTGTCTGGATTGTGGTTTTCTGCAGCTTTTTTTTTAGTCGTATCAACACTATGAACAGAAATATAAACTCAACCTGTAAATCTAACTGAAAAATCTTGGACATGAAAGTACCCATTGTAAACCTCTACGGACATTTTAATCCTTTCTAAGGACAAGCTGACTTTGGCACGAAGACAACTTTAGGAAATCAGAACAACAGCAAAGTATTTTCCTCTGCAAATGAAATTTATCGCTTCAAATAAACTCATAAGAGTTGTTAAATTGTCCTTGGTAGAGGATTGTCTTGAACACAAAATGCAACATGATAATATGCTGGGAGCTACCTTGGGACAGCTCAAGTACTCTGAACAGATTATCTGTCTGGAAGGAACAGGACTAAGTTTAAATTTTAAGTATTAGATCAATAAAACTTGGTCTGAAATAAAGGAAAATCCTTCCATTCATAAAGCAGCTAGCATAGGACACTACCTAAAGATAAACTGCTGCTCTCTGAACCATTGTGCTTTATGATGTTTGGCAGCACATGCTTATCAGCCTATTTGTATATCTAATGAAGTGAAAACCATAATCAGTTACAGATTTATACATATATCTCAAACTATAGAGTTTCTTTGAAGCATATTATTTTTGGTGCTTCATTTTGCATGTGAGCACACAGAGTACTGGGACAAGGGATTTGTCTATTCAGTAGGAAGGGTTCATTGCTCCTATCTTCTCTCCTCACGGGCAAAATGACCAATGCTCTCAGAGTTTAGTTGTTTCATTGGGTTATTTTTTTAATATCAAAAAGAAAAAGCAACAGCATGTAATAATGTATTTTAAAAATCTGTTATTAAAGAGCACAAAATTTGGTTTTGCTGTTTGCTTTAGAGAAATTCTAGTAATTTGTTTCTATAATTAATTTGCACAAAAGTACTCTCCAAAATGTTTGGTAGGGTTGGAAAACTGATTGAGACTGTTCAGGGGAATCAGAGATATAAAATCAAAATAATTCAACTACTGATTTTTTAAAAAATATCTTCACTGAAACACATGACAGAAACTCCCCTCTATGAGATATTTAAAACTGGATCAAATTAAATCCTGAGAATGACCTGGAATCAGCAAATACCTAGACCTTCCTTTTACCCTCTCTGATAAAGAGGAGTATTAAAATGTTTCCAGATTAAAAATTTCCCTGGCAACAGGTAGGCTGTTCACTACACGTTTACTGGTGTAATAGTATACAGAATATTTTGGTAATTTGCCCCATCTATGTCTAGACACAATACTGAAAATCATACATCCACACATCCCTTACAAGATACTTGATCTGTTTCTGATGAAATTATAAATCACAGTTAAAAAAATGATAACAACTTAGAAAGAAATGCCATAAATCAATAAAAAAAAAATTCACAATCTGCTGGAGTCTCAGTGTAAGCAATGAAAGAACATTTACTCCCAACTTGCATGGATGCAGTTAATTTTACAATAAACCAAACTGAAGTCCTCAATGTACAAAAGTAAATACTGAAGAAAAAATTTAAAGGTTAATTGCTTTATCCATTTATTTGTAATGGAAAAAAAATACAAAGGAGGGTAAAAACCCTAGGCTTGCTTTGAGTATTTGTTTGGCTGTGGAAAGATTATATCATAGCCTAAGGACAGGATCCCCTCACCCACTATCAGTTCCACAACAAAGGAAAACTTGAAAAACATCCATCAAAACCTCTTGTTATATAAATTATACACACTGCTGAATAATGGAATAAACTATTGATTTTTTTTCCTTTGAATGACTAAAGCCCATGGCTGTGATTTTCATTGCAGAAATGTGAAGATTGCTTCTAGCTTCTGCAAATAAATAATAGCAATGCTCCCATGTTCATGTTCAAGACAACTTGGAAATTTCAACTATTTACCTCACCTGCAGCATGCAGACTCAGAGGATTAAGCTTGTCTCTTTTCTATTAATTTTTAAGATCTTAAATTACCTCTGCAGCTAATAAACTAAGTTAGTTCTCTTTGAGGCACTATGTTGGATATTAATGGAAAGAACTTAGTCTCACCAAACAACATAAGCAATCTGTACTGATATCCACAATACTGTAAATCAGTACTGATTAGTTTTTACTGCTATAGCTATAAATTCAGCAAAAGAAATAAACATGTCTAATTTCAAATCAGTGAGTAGCCTATCGATACTATATTTTTAAGCTTATTAAACACCTGCAGAATGTATTTAAGAGTTTCATCAGATTCAGCCCAAAATGTTTATCATCAGGTGTCAGACAAATGCAGCAGTGTTATTTTTCTCTGAATAACCTATTGTTTTCAGCAATGAGATGAGAAAGCAGGTGGATATTAAATGCTGCTGCTATATGGAGACATATTTTTACTGATTTTCTTAGCATTCATAAATCAACACAAGTGTTCAACACTACAAGGACTTTAATTCACCCCAGAGTACCAGCAAGTAAACAGGATGTCCACACAAAACACTTCGTCTCCACTCAGACAACTGGGAGATGCTTTCTTACTTTATTTGCTAAAAATGTAATCCTGTTTCTATGAAAAGTATCAAATGTAAATGAAGCTGCCCAACAGACCTCACAGCTGATGGTGACAAGACTATTTATGAGGTTTGCTGTAAATATATGTTGGAAAGGATAAACCCGTGTGATCACTGTCAGATCAACCTCCCCCAGCACGAGGAGCCTGCAGTAAACATTGCACATTACAGTCTGGTTACTTGACTACTGACATCAGCAGAAGCTACTATAACCAATGAGTCTGATAAACTTTCCCAGAAAAATCAAGGTTTCTCTGATATTATGCAGTTTTGAAAGATCAGTAAACTCATGTCAACACTGTAATTGCAAAAACTGTATTTTTTTTTTATGTTCCTGTTCCTTACCAAAGCCTCTCATCTCCTGTAAAGTTTCTTTCCCACCCCTGCCTTTCCTGGCTCCACACACCACACCCATTTTATATTCCCATCTAAAAGACCAACCCCACACACCAGGTTTTCTCACTGTGCTAAGGACTATGCGAAAACAAAACACTGATGTAGCTATGTGACCTACTTCTACAATTCCCAAGTCTTTTCCTGGGCCTCCACAGCAGATATGACAATGACTGCATTTGTCCCACAGTCTCAACTGCACGCTAGGTGATTGCAGCACTGTCAAAAACTGAGGAACCACTGGGAGAATTGGGCTATGGAGAAATACATTCTTCTCTCCATCTGTGTAATTTCATTAACACAACGATTCCTGCAGAGCCCAGACTTGTCCTGCAGGAGTCTTGGTCCAGCCTCTCAAGCCTGCTCCAGGTCTGCACAGTGGCATCACGCTGCCTCTGCAGATGGACCTGCCTTTATCTGCAGGAATGCTGGAAAATGGGTTTAAATGCATTTATCTACGTTAGATATTTTCAGTCATTAAGCACTCCCACGGAATTTCAGTAGCAATTGGCATGACTAGTGATGCAGAGTCCTTTGGAAATGCCAACCTCTACATTGGCAAAACTGGTCCTTCCCCAGCTATGTTGCTACAAGGTCTCATAAAGCTAAATAGGAGAGGGAAGGGGAATAATTTTTACTGTCAAAACCCAAAAGCACATTCATTACTTCCAAAACGTGATCTGGAAAGTTTTTGGAACCACGTGTATGAATTAGATTATTTATCTTGTCATAGGTGTGAAAGATTTCACTTGACTGCAGTATTCTGTGGGTGAAACAATCCTGTTCTGGTTAAATAAGTGACACAAAATGTCTGTTAAGGTGGGATAAGCCTATGAGTTTCTCAGAAATTACTATAGGGATTTTCACACTATTACTTCCAAATGGGCATTTGGTAATATGGGTCTGTAAAATATAACCAGCCTCACAGAAACATTAAATGAATTGCTAATAGCTCCCTCATCTTATGAACATATGACATTTAATAAACATTTTTCACGCTAAATGTTACTTTATTCCTTCCACAGATCATTAAGCTGTCCTTCACTTGCCTACTACAAGAAAATGTTTCAGATGCAATCCTGTTTACTGCTCTCTAAAGGCATAGAAATTTTTGTAGGTTTTTGTCAATTTCTTAAAACTAATTACTTTCTTCAACTTCGGGATAAGGAATGTACATAATTTTGTGAAAAAAAAACCCCCAGCTTTATTCCCTAATGTTTCAAGTAATTTAGTTCTACTGCAGTCAAAAAACAAACAGGCAGAAGCAGAGTGCAGGTATTTACACCCAGATTTTATAATATTAACTGAAGTTTTTAGAAGCTGTGCACTGTACATCTCCAATGACAGGAAAATTGACATATTTACTGATATCCATACTTTGTTGCCTAGATAGCTGATCTGGGTTTTGCAGCAAAGAACTCAAGAGACTCAGAGATGTAGGACTCAGACCTTTTAGAAAGACGCTGGTTTTTATGTGTGTTGATTTGGAAATCTACTTTTCTTTAGGAATCCAATTTCGACAACAACAACTATATTTGCTGTACACTTTCTTATGTTGCTTCATTTTAAGTAACTTAGGATATAGAAAGAGAATTACTTAAACTCACTCCAATTACTCTGTGCATGTTTTTCACACATGGTGTAGGTGGCTGCATTACTGAACCTCATTTCCAGCAGTTCTGTGCTACAGGCTCAGAAGACAAAACAAGAGCATTATGTTTTTGTCATAATGTTATCAATTTTTTATCAAATTTACTGTCTTAAGGGGAAGTACTTCTGTATGTCAGGAGTCTCTCAACCCACCCTCCTGAACCATCACAAGTTTAACAGCAAGACCTCCAATGCTGTTCCAAATTTTACTGAGTCCTTTCTCTAGGAAACCAGGCATGGAAGTGCCTTTATGCCTCAGATCCAGCTGCAGATAAGCAATCCACAAGTGTGGGCTGCTTAAAAGGGTTTTATTTAAAAGATGTTGTTCTCAGCTATGTAGATATGCCCTATTTGGTTAGGAAGAAGAGCAGCATCACTCCTATTTGTTATTCCTTTCAATTTCACAGGGATACATACTTGAAAGCTTTAAAGACTATTGCAGTGAACTTTATCAGAAAACACAGCCTTTGTCCAACATCTCTTATGATTCACGGGAGGAAATACAGAATGACAGTTCACAAAAATACTCCCATTATTGTGCAATACTCCCATGCCTGCAAAATGCATAGCAGGAAACTGACCTAGGCACATCTGTCCTTTTTTCAATGCTAAGCTCCTCTAACAATTTTATAACTCAACTGTAGCATTGTGATTTCTTTTGAAAAGCTGCTGCACATTTGCTTGCTGTGACCGTGTGCAAGCCATGCACATACACAGCACAGCTTGCTCTGCATTCATGCTCTACGTGGTTTTAAACATCACAGAAAAACAAAAGTTCAGGTACGATAAGTGCTAGAGAAACAACTTTTTTTGGTTTCTTGTTGTTAACCGGAAAATTTCTATCAAGACATTTTGTGATTCCATGGAAACATTTTATTGAAAGCTGGTGAGCAAACACAGACACATGAGGTGAATATTCTGCCAGAGTGATTTCAGATTCAAAAAAAAGGCTCCTTGAAGGACAGACCACTTAGCACTCAAATTTGAGCGCTCTCTCAAGTCACCTATCAGATGCCTGTGCCAAACTCACTCCTTTGAGGTTGGTGCACTGTATGAGCAGTCCTAATGGAAATATACTGGCAATTGTCAGCTTGTTTATGACATCAAACCCCAATCAGAAGATGGGAGCAGAAAAGCTCTGTTTTCCTCTAAGCTAAAATGCTTTCTTGACATCCGAGGATGATTTGTTCAAGCTAATCAATACCAAGGCAGGCCTGATGGGGAAGCACTGTGACTTGGACAAAGCTCTGCAGCACACAGAGCACTGTCGGAAACGTCACACTTCTGAAGTGAGATACTGAGGTGAGTTATTTGTTGAGATGTGAAAGCTACACAGCTGAGGTATCAAGGCACCAAGGAAATGTCTCTCTTACCTGGAGCTGTAACAGCTCAAATGGTGCCACTTCTATCTGACTGTGGGTGTTGGCACACATGTCCTGATAGCATCAGACCAACGTGTGTTTATGACCCTACAGACAGTGTAACAAATAATGTCCCATACCATGCAGTCGTGCAAATGCAATCATGGCTTTCTGCCATGCCTATCCTGCCTTGCTTATGGAAATAGATTCTGCTTAGAAGTCATTAGCTAATAATGTAAACAACCAAGTAGCAGCAAAAATGAACGGCAAGAAATTATTTTCCTCAGAGTCTGAGCATCTTGTGTAATTTTAGATGCAAGCTATGAATTTATGACTTCAGATATGCAGGAAACAATGGGAAAATTACTTAACTGCTTATCTGTTTGAACACTGTTAAGGGTTCAAATCCTTTACCACCATGAATATATTAGAACATTAACTACTATAAATACCCATAACAAAGGTGGTCTGAAATTGCTAATGTTGGGGATGAACAATATGACTCATCCGTGAGATTTAAAGCAGACTGTGATAAAAAGAATCATCACCAGCAATAAAAAATAGCATATTGGAACAAAAGCCTATGATGTGCACACAACCCAGAATCACCTACAGCCAGAGCAGCAAAATGAAAGCTGCTGTTTGCCCTCATTTGTATATGGTGATGCACTGCAATTAATTGTTAGGAATATAATGTGAGAATGGTGCCAAAGGGCCCCATATATAGAAATATTAAACTCATGGAGTGTAACTGCTCTCTCAGAGCCATTCAAACAAATGAATTGCCTGTGCACAGATCAGATGCAAAGCAGAACCAGCAGGGTGGTGCCTCGTGCTGATGGCTGCAGCACTGGCAGTGACACCTGGCCCTCGGGCCAGCTCACCCTTACTGCAGCACCCCGCACACAGAACAGCACGGGACACAAAAGGAGCAAAAAGGGGGAAAATTCATTCTACAACCTTCATAAACACCAACCATTATTTAAATCTAGGCAAAATGGCTTAGATGAACGTGCAACTTAAGAGTTCACAGAAGACTGAAAAAGCTACTATGGCCTGTCTCCCGTGAGATACCTCAGTAAAAGCTGTGCTTCAGATGATCAAAGTGCACTTGTTTTCTTTCTTCTTGTTTCATCTCCATTCCACAAACTTTAAGGTGCCTCAAAGAATTTAATAGTTCCCAATAAATCTCAGAACATTCCCCCATCAAAGATCTTTTTCATTCCAGGTTTCAGACACTTTATCTTACTCTGAATTAGATCTTAACAGTATTGAGGAATACAATGTTTCCCTTGTAAGACCTTACTACTAGGGCATAAATTATTTTGACAAACAAAAGCAGGGCAAAAGGAAGGTCTGTATTCTTTTCCACTACAACAAAATAGATGTGTCAGCAAGCAAACTAGTTTTGTAGGATAGTCTAGAAAATGGAAACAAAATAAAACAATGTTATAACCTGCTTAGATTTGTCGATTTTGTTTTTATGGCTTGTTTCAAATCAGTAGGACCTTGCTCAGAGCAATGTTGTGAGCTGAAGTCACAGCTTCTAACTCCTCTTTGAGCTATTCAACTCTCATAAACTACTGATGTGGAAAGAAGAGCTCTCCTTTTACATGCTTGGCTCCATCTCTGCACCTTCCTTCACATTTTGAGCAACTCGTAAGCTCTGCAAATGGGTGAGGCAGCAGACCAGGCACCATGTGCTCTGTGAGAACTGACCCAGTGCAACCACGGGTGCACACACACTTCAGAGGGCAGGGAAATGCCCAGGCACGGCTAAAATACATCAACTGTCTGTCCCTGTGCTGTCCAAAGCATTTATATTGCTAAAAAGTAAATACAAACCAATATAGAAAATATCTGGATTTTTTTCTTTTCCTTATCATCAGTAGAGCCAGGGGTATGGAAATCACTTTACATGAGAGGTAAATGAATTTTAAACCAAGGTCTGTACAAGAGGAAAATGAGTGAACACTACAACAGCTTCAACTTATAAAGTCTTTGGATAACGTGCTACCCACATGAAATGGGATTTCCCCCTTAAAATGTCCAACTCTGAGAAATTACACATGTATATGATCATGAAGTAAGAATTATTGCATCTCACATGTAAATTCCAATAAAATCTCTAGAAAACACTACGAGCTATTTCTAGAAGAAACACAGGATACTGTATTGAAAGGTCTTTTCTTCTTAGCAAGTCAGAAAACCAAAGGTGTATGGGACCAAAAAGAAGAAAATGCATTCAAATTACAAGCGAAATACACAATATATCAGCATTTCAGAAGGAAAACAAGAAATCCTGCTGCCTATGAACGTTTTTATTTTATTTTTGTTAGATGAAACTGCATTGTGAGTTTATTCATTTAGGAATACAGTTACATTGACAATAAGGTGGGTTAAATGGACTTGCATTTTATCTGCCAACATAGCCTGTTAAATTGAGGAAAAACCTGGCAAGTGACCTCACAAGGACAAGACAATGGCTGCTGTGCTGGAATCCTCCAAGAAAAAAGTCCAATTTTTTTGCAATGTCATTATTACAGAGGAAATAGTCATAAAGGTGTGAAACACACTGTAATATGCTCACAAAGCTCAATATAGTGAAGGGAAAAGAGACAAAGACACACTTCTGCTGTGATTTATACTTGAGGGTTGGAATTTCAGGTAGCGAATAAGATCAGTAGGAAAACTAACCTAAAAGACAGTGAAAAGGTGCCAAAGTTTAGCAGCACAATTTTCCAGCCTCTGCTCCAAACCCCACTGAAGCAGAATTGCTGCTGACCTGAGATGAAAACTATGATTTCACAGCAAGCTTTGGGAAGCTGAGTGTGCTAAACTGAGTATCACAATTTTTTAAAAATTTACTTTATTTTGCCTGTATATGGTTTCAAAATCAGGAAGTCCAACTGTCACCTCTTTTTTTCTCTAGCTACACGTCTATTTTACTGTTACATTGGTGGCAGGGTTGAGAAGGGGATATAAAGGTCTTATAATCAGCAAGAAAGACACGTCCCCTTAAAATTGCATGGAGATGCCAGGCAGCCTAAGATTGGTGTTCTATGAGCAGATTCCACCTGCATCACTCTAACCAAATTCATTAATCAAATTGCCAAGGTATTTTTGCTTTGGAACAGGGCTGGGTCAGAAAACAGTGCTCTAGAATAGTCTACTGATCCAAATCCTCCCTTTTCCAGAGTATTTAAAGAAAGAGAAATATTACTTTTCCAAGAAGCTCCAAGGCTCTGGCACATTATCTCTATTATCTGTATTTTGTGGGACTCTGGCTGCGGATCTTCCCAGTCAGCTGTTCCACTCATCACATTTACCAGAAGTGTCCTTTTCCCTAGAATGCTCTACAGAATAACAATCTCATCCTGCTGCTTCCTCAGTCCATTAATTCAAATATGGTCTGAAATCTGTGCGAAACCAGGGACTGTATTGCTGTTTAAGCTGGCAACACCAGCAGCAGAAACAGGTATTTACATTTCTGAGTAGCTATATAAAGGATCAGTAAATACCCTGGAATCAATGAAAAAGTACTTCCTATTTCGCTTTAAACTATTACCTCTACCTAGTATGCAGATAAATATAAAGTTTTTTTCTCCAGACATGTTTGTGAAGAATTCAGTAGCTTGTAATATCAGAGAACACTGTCAGCAGCAGCAACACTGCTCCCTCAAAGGAAAACAGTTGTCCATTGCAAACTGCTGTTCCCTCCTTTATTCTGCAGCTGTGCACTTTCAAGAATATTTTAAGCTGAAAAACCAGCTGTCTCTATTTTTCATTTGCCAAATGCCCTTCCCATTGAGGATTAGAGATTTTCTTCCCTTAAATAAGACAGAAAAGAGAGCTTAACATATGATTAAAAACAAACGTAGCCACCTAAATACCTTTGTAAAAGATCTCAATACCTTTACATTTGTAAAACAAAGTTAAAGTCACCTTCAAACTGGAAACCAGTCATCTTAGATTCATACCTCTGAAGTGCTCTTGAAAATTTTGTTTCTTTGGAGTAACATCTAGATTGTGGGGACAAGTGATTCCTGCACCAAGCCTCACATTCACACGCTCAGCCAGACTGAAGCAGGAGCACCTGCACGTCGCTATCGGTGCATGGAAGAACAGCCACACATTATCAATTACTTATTAATTAATTATCACAGTCCAGGAACACCTCGTGCTCCTGCAGCTGGTTCTTCCCTGACATTGCTGCTCCTGCTGCTGCCAGGTACTTCAGCTCAGCTCTCAGACACCTACACTTGCACCAAAACATCCATCCATCTGAGGTGCCTACTCCTACAACAGCTGCACTGGCAGAAAGCTCGCAGGGCACCAACAGCTGGAGTCTATATGCTCATGGGGGAAATTTCTTTGGGGATCCAGCAACTGCAAAAGGCAGCTCATCTGAGCCACCTGTACTATATTATGCTGCCCAGCTGAGGTCTTAAACCCATCTTAAGCTCCAAGGTGCAGAACCTGATTTTTTCTAATGTGTAAGAATTTTTCTCTGGTTTTCAATCTAAATTCATACTGCACCAACTTAAACCCATTCATTCTTGCACAAACACTACCTTTCAGCTTCAATCATTCTTATATTTCCTTTACATTTATCCACTTGGCGTATTTATAGACCCAATGACATCTCTGACATATTTCCCAGGCCATCATTCCATACAGCTGCAATTTCCTGACAGGCGTTGGAACATCTATCAATTACTGTACTGGATCAGCAATATTTCACTCAAAGAATGGCATTCAAACACTTTTTAAAAAAACTAATCACTGCTTCCACCACCACTTCCTACATTCCTATAAAATACAGTATCTTAAAGAGCCAAAAATACATCATGTACCTACTGGTGCTGTCAGAATTACCAGACACAAAACAAAAACCTCCATCCATTAAGCAACATCAAAGAGGTAACAAGCTATGAGTAGGGCCTTTGAGTCAGGCGCCTCAAGGGATGAAGAACACAAGATGTGCCCTCAAAGGTGCAAGTTCACCCAAAGAGGTGCAGCAAGGACTGTGCTGGCTGGCACAGCTGCTCGTCCCACCGCCAGGCCAGCTGTGAGCAAACTGTCACAATGGAGCCAGAGATTTTCCTTAAATCCCTTCTGCCTATGAAGGAAATTTCTGCCCCACTAAATAGATTTTATCTCGAATTATAAACCAGAGAGAATGTAGTAGAGAAAATATGTTCCAGTCATATTTGTGTGACAACTTACGGATAAAGTAAATCAAAACAGTTTAACTCTTTTCTATAACCAAGTTCTGCACTGAGGAACAATTTTTAGAATAAAAATATTTTGGTTTTAGAAAGAAACATAAAATTCAAGACAGAGGTCTTAAGATTTAACTTCTAAAAGCAACTTTAAAAAAATCATGTTGTGGTAATTACAGATTATGTACACACACAGTCAATACAAGAAATGCAGTCATATGCTGTGCTTTTCTCTGTCTTTTGTGTAGATGCTAAACACTGCTGCACAGACCTTGTAACACAAATACTTTTTTATTTCTTTCTTCTTCTGTTTTTTTTGTTATTTTTTCTAATGCTGTTTAAATTGCTTGGACAATTTACAATAGAAATTCTGATGTCTCACTGACTTCTCTTTCTCTAAACTGCAGCAAATTTAAATATATGCAGAGTAATTACATAGGAGTTGGTAAATACTTGCCTAACAACTGTCACAGTACCTGAAGAAATGCTTGCTGAAGAATTAATATGAGTTGAGGCCTGCAACATGAACCTTCTTTCTAGAAGACAATCTCAGTCAGTGGTAGTCATATACAAATCTCTAATAAGTGTCTGAAAACAGACAGATATGACAAATGCCATAAAAAAAGGCACACAGCCCTAGTCTGCCTGATTTGAAGTCAGTGTCACTGTGATGGAGCCTGATTAGCTGCTCTGCAATTGCACATTTTCATTTTCTTACAGCCCATTAGGCTGCTTTTAACAAAATTAAACATACTGCAGGGCAAAATAACCAAGTAAACCAAAACAAAACACTTACACTGTTTATAAACATTTTCTTAAGAAATTGCCATTTTGAGGATAAATGTTTCTCTCTTGAGCAAACTAGAGATCATTCTTCCCAGTTTCTGCCTTTGGACATCCCCAGAACTAGGATGGGGGAGAGCAGGCTATTTCTATGAAATGCATTCACCAAAAATACATCACATCTAACTGGATACTACTAAATAAAATACATGTAGACTACAAGGGAAAACTAATCCTAACAATAAGAATACAAATCGAACTCCACCATGACAAGTAAGATGAATTAGATTAATTAGCATCCATCTCAGCTAAGTTAACATTACAGGATGCTACAGCTTTGTATCCCATTCACTGCTTTTCCAAGGTTGTGGTAATTTCTGCTTTCTCTGCCCATGGCCATTGAATTCTCTCTTTCTGCTCCTGTTTATTTTTGTATAAAATCCCACACATTGGAAAGTGGCTTCCCATTTTGTTACGCATGCTGGCAGGAGAAAGGTGGCAGTGGCATTTTAGGCGTCTCCAAAAGTTTCAGCGTCAGGATGCTCTGCTCTGCCACCACCTCACCCCTGCTCCAGGGGGAACAGCAAACATGTTAAACATGAGGATGGATACCACACCTTTTGCCTGGCCTCATCAGCCCACTCTTACTTGGAATGATGAGAAAGGAGAACTGGAAGACACTCAGCAATGGGCAGCAGAAGGTGCTGGTACCAGCAGATAAAGCACATCACGTTTGCGTGTGCTGGGCTTTCCCTTGAAGGGAGTGTTCAATGCAGCTGGAAAAGATGCTATTAGTGATGGAAAGGTACAATCCTTGCAGTTGTTCTGGATTGAAGTTTACTGTTAAATGTTGTATTTTAGTGCATTTTCATCTTAGGAAAAAAGGCTGGCTGCTTACGTGTTTTTTCTCGAGTTATGCTATGAAGAAATATAATTTGCCTTTTAATAGAAATGTCAAGGACCCATTCCATCCAATTTACTATATAGATTTTTAAATCCCATACAAAAATGTTATAAGTTTAATTGGAAAAGACAGCATGACAGCATAATTTTATGCAACTGGTTACAATTATTACAATAGCAGCTTCCATAGAGCTCTCAGTGATTTTTCAAGAGCATTTACGAGCATAAAGTGTGAGTTAGGAAAAAAAATAGTAATTTGCTACAGCTGTGCAAAGTGTATTAAGGAAATCAATCAGCAGTGACACAGATATTTAGAAATGAGAGATATTTTGCCCATCTGAAAGCACAACTGTAAGATTTGGTGATGTTAATAGGTTTTTTTTTTAATGGCCAGATTAAATAAAGCATTATATTTTAGCTCAGATATATGGTGCATTAAAAAAGGCAGACAAATGGGTTAGAAAACTATTCTGGTAGTTTTTTCACTTAAGGGGAGAACGAGACAAATATGACAGATTATGAGTCTAAGAAAAAATGATGACAAAGGCACCTCTCTGGCAAGCCTTAGTGCTGGAGTTGTGAGCAACTTCCTTCTGTTCAGACAAGAGAATTTGCTCCTTCTTTTGTAACTATAACTGCATCAAAGATAGCCAAGTATTGCCAGCTTGTTTTCCTAACTGCTAATTTCGCAGAAGGTTCAGCTCTGGCTAAGCCCTTGGGTCAAAACTAATATATGCAACAGACACAAAGCCTTCAACAGATGATGCAGAATGGAGACTTACATGGAAGACTACAAAATCAAGCAAACTTATTTCTTAAAGGGCATGCTGAACACGGATACTGAAAGGAGCTTTGAGAGCATAAGGGCAATAAGAGAACAGAACACCTTACTTAATTAGACGATAATGAAAAAAGCTTATTAGGGAAGTTTAACACACTCACGGAGAAGTTTATAGAAGACAGCAACCCAGTTCTTTTCCTGAAGTGATTTTATGGTGATAAAAGTTCTGCAGATTCATTATGCTCTAGATTTATTCTTTATTTACTTTTCAAGATACTCCCATGGGCCAAAACACCCTCTTTGACCTTGAACTTTGTGCTTTTGTCATTAGATTTCTGACGCACTCAAACCAGATCAGAATAATGCAATAAGGACAGGCTGTAAAGAAACTGGGCTGTGAATAACACATGTAAATTAGGTTGAAAAGGGACCTGTGAGAGTTCCATCTGTGAGAGTGGAAGATGGAAAAAATTGCTTTTCTTCTTTAGGGAGAGGGGCAGGCATACCAGTATTTATACAAGCAGGCAAATTAATTGGCTTTTGCTGAGCTCTGTGCTGCTGCAGCTAAACTGCTTCCACAACCTGACCTACATAACTTCGAATTTGCTTGGGAATTTCCTCATTCAGCCACAGGACAGCACAGCACACAGTGAACTGCAGAAATGATCTTGGAAAGTCATACAGCCCCATATGAAATAAATTTCTCGTGAACAAATTAAAACTTCATAAAATATCTTTGCAGCACAAAATTAATCAGTCAAATCAGAAATTGCTGGATTAAAACTCATATAATACAGTCAGAAAACTGGTATAGTAATTTAAAAGTACTGCCAGTGGCAATTAGCAATAAGCATCTAAGTTATGGGACACTCCATATCCAAGTGCTTTGCAGCAACATTATATTTATAAACTGACAGCCCTCATTTTCTCTGCTGTACTCATTTCTCAGTCTCTTAATTTTCCTGGTATACTCAAACTAGGAAAAGCCTGTAAGTTACCTTGCCATATGAAAGATACAAGTTTATTTTACAGATTGCCTACCCTGAAAATGGCAAAAAAGTAGCTACCACGATAGGCTTGACAGGAAAGAAATCTCATGAAAGCAGAATTTCTGTATAGGGTTGGTTGAGCTCCGGACTCCGTCCCATCTGCAGGATTTGCAGTCAGAAACAGTCTCAATGCACATATGTAATTTAAGGACAGAGTACAGGAAAATTCTATATAGTTTTGGGGGTCAAATGTTCCTCCACAACCCTGAGCAGATCTATAAAACCTTGCAGCAACAGTCCCTCCTCTTCTTGTGCCAACCAGATGCTGGAAAGGGAATCAGATACCAACAGCTGCTATCTCACCAAGGAGTTTTCATCTTACCTTCTATCCATTACCAGCTTCCAGTCCAGTGTTTGTTCTCAGATATCCTATCCTCTACCAATATAACCAAACCATGGCAAACACTAAAAATAACACTTGGGATTCAAAAGAGAAAGAAAGACCTCCAAGCCCTACAAAAATGTACAAAAATGTACAGCAGTCATTAATTTATTTCTGGGCATTTCAGAGGCATTAAGAAGTTAATTTTCACACAGTCCAAGTATAATTTAAAAAAAAATTACTTAAGACATATAGGACCCTAAATATTAGGGAGAAAACCTAATGTCTAAATATTGACAAGTGCCAATACTCCTCTAATAATTTTGCACTTTCTCTTTACTTTTTACTTTTGTGTGTGAGATTTTTGCATTCTTACAGAGCAGACACATTATTTTACATTCAAATACTGGTGCAGCTGCTACTACCTAGGGCTTGAGAGATTTATGGATAATAACACAAGTGCAAAATAAAAGAGTACATTTGGATGCATATCAAACAGCAGCTGCATCAGTTAATCAAACTGCTGGACAACAGATTCCAGTCTACAGATAAATGTAAAACAAAATAAAATTCCTCAGTCAGACCAACTTCTTCAGAAAAATACATTATGCATTTCCCAGTACTGACATGGATAATGTAGTACTTTTCTTCTTGACCAAAGCATGCCACAGAATTTATTTTCTAAGCCAACATGTGTTAAAGCAGAAAAAAATAGCCATTCTTCTGAATTGCTATCAATAAAAAAGTAGCAACTTTTTTGTATCAGTCAGCTTGTATAACAATAAAACCCAGATATGTATCAATGTCAGGACCTCAGCACATCCCACTCTACACACAAAACATCCTCAGTTCATATATACAGCCACTGCTGCAGGATGCACACACTGCTGCTTCTCAGTCACTTCACTTATTCTGACATCTAATTTTTACAGTGTAAATACCACACTCTGCCCAAATGAAAACCCCTCTGTGTATGACTTTTTTGTCACAAACAAGAGACCAAAATAAATGACCAAAGCACTCCCACGCAAACCTGACAACTTCATGCAGTTGCTTCGTAGTCTTTATCAATCAAAACCACTGAAATAAAAATAATGGCATAGAGGAGAGCTCTGAATTGAATTCTCGATTGGAAATCTGTACCAAAAGCCAGCCTTGTGTGAACACAGCTCTCATTAACAACTCTGGCAGTAAATGGCATTTTGAGTTTACCATGCACTAGGGAGGAGCAGATAAAAGTCAGGGCACCCTGTGGTCATCACCTAGGGATTAACATTCCAGTGCATTGATCAAGCAGCTGTGCCTGTTCCAACTTTTCTTTCACGTCTAGCTTTTTATGGCCAGCAATTTAAGACACTCAGCAATCTCAGAGCATCCCAAAGTCCCTGTTCAGCAATGTGCCTGACCCCAGAGCCAGATCCTGACCCTGAGCCCAAGGCAGCAACAACAGACAGGACCCTGCAGACCTGAACACCAAGTTTGTTCACATCCATCACACTGAGAATGACTTTCCACCTGCTCCTCCTGGCCTCCCACCCCTGCTGCTCCAGTGTCTTACACAATTAAACCCCCACAAAACTCATCTAAAACCAAAGTGTTTTTCTTGTACTCCCTGGCTTGGTTTTGTGGTTTTGCGAGCCAACCATGTACTGCTGAAATATTTACCTACTCCTACCACATATGATCTGCTGGTAAGGGATTTTGTGTAAAGAATAAAATAGGATGTGGTTAGGCAGTAATATTAATTCATTCTTTGATCACATATTTTTCCAAACTCCATCCTCCTGAAGAATCTCTTAGCTAATGCCTAGTACACAGCTCTATTTACTACTTTTTAAACTTTGCTGTCACTCTTGGCAATAATGCTTCCTTTGCTGCTGCTCTTTCTTCTGCTCAGACAGGCCATCTGCCATGCTGCTCTCCAAACTATTTGTCAGCTCCAATCTCTGTAGCCACTGAAGGATACTATAGGCGTGAATTATGTTCATATTGTTCTTCCTGTATTTTGGGTTGAGGACAAGTACTATCCTGTAATGAGGATAATTACATGAGCAATTTTTATTTTAAGGTTTGAGTAAGTCTCATCTTAGTAAATCTCATTCTGTCTTTAGGCTTCAGGAGTTTTCATTTTTAGGACAAACTCAGCTGGGAAGCTAAAACATGCAGGAGACTTTGAGGTCTTATTCTGGGCAAGCAAAGGCTCATTTACAATTCATTTTAGCAAGTCTCTTTACTTGAGCAAAAACTAATTGTACAGTACATAGAAAAAAATCTTTATAACAACAACAATGATAAAACTCCCACAAAAGCACTTTTTTTTTCTTAAATCTCATCCACCTTGTCCGTCTTGAAGATGCTGTGCAGCAGGGGAGTGCAGAAAGATCTGGATTTTGTGTAGCATAAGAATAAGAGGCTAACTATTACAATTCTGCCAAATTTTATCAAGGTTTTATAACTACTGAGCACTATTGGCCCAAGAGGCATATTGCTAATGGTGCATTATTTTATTCACTTGAGATATACCTAAAGCATCCCAAATTAAAAACTTAACCAAGTCTAGTTCAACCTAGCCCAAGATTCAATATCTATATATCTAGTCTAAATTTTTATATATATAAAAGTTTTCTTGCCATCTTCCTTTTCTTTTTTAGTTTTCCCTTGTGGGTAAAAGTAGAAATAGAAAAATAATTTCATTTTTATACATGCTGAATTCCAGCAGTCAGCTTTGTGATGCTTCCAAGTCACTGAGTTCAGCTGAGCATTTCAGGACTTGTGATGTTTTGCCAGCACAGCAGGGTTGATGTCCCTGCTCTCAGTGCAGATCTGTCCCAGCAGATACTGAATAGTTTCCCTGTACTAAGGAGCAGACAGACATTGAGCAGGTATGACTTTGAGTCTTCCTCAGGTTGTCTTATTGGAGCTTCCTAAATAGTTAGAAGACTTAATCTTCTCTAC
This sequence comes from Leptocoma aspasia, assembly GCA_013399835.1. NCBI lineage: Eukaryota > Metazoa > Chordata > Aves > Passeriformes > Nectariniidae > Leptocoma > Leptocoma aspasia. The sequence goes on from VXAX01003556.1 coordinate 4,756,281, forward strand.
ATATAACCTTACAACATCTAAATTTGGCTTTTTCTTAGTTTTCCATATTCTAATTAGCCTCTGATGGAGCAGAAAAATACATCTTGCCCATTTACTACATAGGAAAGTTAAGGTTATCTTTATTCATACATATGCAGCAGGGTGGTGTGAAAAATCAGGTGGAGCCTTCCTGCTTTCACAACAACTTCTGGTAATGCTTTGGTAAGGGCTGGTAAGGGCTTTCTGACTAACACAGGACCGAGGAAAGCAAAAGTTCTGGAGGGAGAAACAAGTTACCCTGAATGTACCTTCAAAGGCACAGAAAGCTCATAAAACAAGAACCAACTGGAATGGATCACGATCTCCCCAAGCAGATGCATCTCTATATTTAGCAACCACTATTATAGTTGCTGACACCCTAAGAAAGTGTCCTTATCACCACCCCAACTGGGCCCAACTTGTCATCTTCTGCTTACAAACTCAGGCAGTAACATTGCCCCTCAGAATCACACAATCACAAAATCGTTTAGTTTGGAAAAGGCCTTCAAGATCGAGTCCAAACACTAACCCAAGTCCACTGCTACACCGTGTCCTCAAGTGCCTCCTCCAGATGTCTTTTTAAAACCTCCAGGGATGGTGACTCCGCCACTTCCCTGGACAGCCTGCTCCAATGCCTGACCACTCTTCTGGTGAAGAAACTTTTCCTCATGTCCCACCTAAACCTCCCCTGTTACAACAGAGGCCGTTTCCTCTTGTGCTGCCACTTGTTATTTGGAAGAAGAGACCAGCCCCACCTGTCTACAGCCTCCATTCAGGAAGTTGTAGAGAGTGATAAGGTCTCACCTGAGCTCCCTTTTCTCCAGGCTTTAGTCACCATGTTTGCAATGCCAATAAAATGAGTAATAAATTACTGATAATGGCATTGGTAACTAGCATTTTTACTTGGAGTCCTCCAGACATCTATACATATGGCTTAACCCAGTTTCTTCTGAAATAAGTACTCTTTTCTCCAGAAGTGTACCAATTGTATTTTAAGGCCTTAAAAGCATTTAAATCTTTGAATATTTACTGAATGCTAAACAAATCCTGACCTCAAGGGTTGCTTAAAATGTGGAGACTGATAAAGATAGTAAATTAATATGGCATTAATAGGAGACCAAACTCTCAAAGACAGCTAGATCAGACTGGAACACCAAGTCTTCACAGAAACAAAAATACCTTTTGCTTTTACGTACATTAACATATATACATATTTATATTTACAACTGCTGATCTCCACAGACCAACAAGCTCCTTCAAAAGGACACTCTTCCCCCATCAGTGCACTGCATTGTCTGCCAGATGCAGATGGAGCCGTTCAGGGACAGCTCCTCCATCAGCAAGGCTCGCACATTAGAGCTGCTCAGCTTCTAGAAAAAGTCTTTTCAGAAGGACTCATTAAATCCAGAATTAAAATGCACTAGGTCATCTCATTATCGAGCAAACAGCAAATTTATGATGCAAACCACAAATTAATGCAAATAATTCAGCTGGATGCTTCAAATCCACTCAATATCGTTTATTTGAGTATTTATCTTGAGCAACAATACACACCAGTATTTCTTTTCAGGATTGAGACCTAAGTCAGTATCTTTCATTCTGTAAACTCTAGCACCTTCTATAATATAGATGAGCATTAAAGCAAAATCCTTTGTTGTGCTCTGTCTAGGGTAGGGCTATACTGTAAAAATACACATTTCAATACAGTAGAAATTTCAAGTTTACCGATTCACCACTAGAGCTGGCTTGGAAATAGCAGAAAAAGCTTAGTCTTTCTCTCCCAGGAAAAAAAAAAATCTACAACCACAACCCCAAAAGAAGACACTGACTGACCCACTCCCTTTTCTGTGCTCTAATCTAGGCATTCACCTCCAAGAGAGCAAAATCAGGTCAAGGACTTGAACCTGTGTTTCACCTGTCATGGACAAGTATTCTGTTCCCTGATAATTCTGGCCTTTTTTCCTGTACCAGATAAGGTTCCTTCTGAACCTGAAAAAACTTTCACAATAAAAGCACTGTCCAGACACATAAAACCAGACTGTATTGAAAATGCAACCTTTTTTTCAAGAAAAAAATCAGTTTTACTAAAAGCAAACAAAACAAGAATCCAAGTTAAATTTAGATACTGCTTTTCGCAAACAGCCCACACAGTGGATATTTTCTTCTGATAAGCATCAGGTGTTAACCTCTCCCTGTATCTTTAGAGATAATTGAAGCCAACTCCTTTGGAAACAAAATGAGATGTGGACATCTGCTCATTGTAAACATTTAAAGAACATTTTGGATACTGAATTAAACTGCAAATTATATTTTTTTATTCCATTACGGAACAAAAGTAAACATTTCAGATAAGGAAGAAAGGAAAGCCTAAATGAGACAGACCAGAAGCCCATGAAAAACTGTTTGTGATTAAGACACTCATCTGGAAGACTGGAAACTCCTCTGGAAACAGAGGAGTCAAATCTCGGTGTCAGAGAGGGAATAAAGACCACGTACAGTGACAATGTGGGAAGGAACCACAGCAAAAGCATGTGGCAAATATGGAGTGGTAGCAAACACTAGCAGAGAGAGAAGACTCACTAACAGAAATATAATTGAGATGCTGAAGGAGGGGAGGGACATAAAGTAGGTATGTTGGGATAGAAGGTAAAAGATTAGAAAACCAAACTATCTGGTATTTTAGCAGCATATGTAGTAACTCAAATCTCCTCTTGCTAACTCAGCTGAGGTGTTAAAGTGGTTGGGGAAGACAAGGTCAAAGAGCAGAATTACTTGCAGAAAGGCAATGGGCAGTGACAGGCAGGGCTTTGGCTGTTACTTGTTCCATGTTTCAGGACTGTTTCTTTGTATGACCATCCAGAGCAGGACTGTCAAACCTGTTACTCAGGCTGTGTGCAGAAGTCACAAGAGAAAAGAGCTTTCTGTTTCCCAGGCCCCTTATTAACTTTTGACTGCTGATGGCAGCAAACAATTGTACTTTTTCCTCTACAGCGAACAGGTACTTGCAGTGAGAGCAAAGAGCCAGGACCCCTGAGAGCAGGGTGCTTGCTGAAAAGGCTGAAGTGAATCTGGTCCTCCAAACATGGTCTCATCAAGAACTGCCTCTTCAAGTCTGCTCTTTGGTTTGCTTCTGGGACAGCACCTTGGTTTGTCTTTAAGAAATTCCTGCTATGAGCAAATTTAGCACTGAAGAAAATGAATACATATGCTCATGGCTGGCAATTTTGGCTCCCTAATGGTCAATACAAAACCCACTAGAAAACAGGAGTCATATACGGCATAAATATCACGTGAGGACGATGCAGACTTGAAGGATTCATTAACAAATGTTTACCAGTCCCAGTGAGATCAAGATTCTATCATTTGATCTTTCTGATCCAGGAAATAATAGTTACATAAATTGCTGGGTTTGCACAGTGAAGTTTTAACCAGAAGCAGCTATTCCCTGTTGCTAAATATGACTGTTTTATGTTAGGCCTAAGAAATCAGCCTGGAAATTCCTTCAGGAGTCTCAGTACTATTTTTGTTCTTAGCAAAAGATTGTAACTTTGATGTGGTAATCAAACTCATAGTAATACTGACCCATAATGTTTTCAGTAAGATTGCCATTCTTGTAGGCAGGTATGTACATACACAAATTGCCCTCACAGAATCCGGTATTCACAGCAACAGAGCACTCACTACTTTAATTTTGAATGACACTTATTCCTGGTTTTTCTTCATGAGCAGAGATTGTTCAAATTAGCTGAATCAACAAACACTGATAGAAGCTCTAAGTGAAGTCAGAAGCCTAACAACAATAATTGCCTTAATGAGCATCCTTGGAGTGGAGTAAGGACTTAATGCAAAGAGTGAAGAGCACAGAGGCTCTTCTGAGGTATTCATTTTGGGAAGATGATCAGCACACTCAGCAGAAATCCTCTTGGAAGAAATTTTAGGTCTCACATATGAGCCTCTTAAGGTTTTCACTCTCAAGACTGTGAGCGTGTGTTGGACTAATCCTGAGCTTTGTGCTTGCACAGTGCAGAATTCGTCTTCCTGCTGTTCACTACTTACAGTCATAAAACTGTACTCTGGAGGGATCACAATATGAGGAACCCCACAGCACCTGCCCCCACACTACTGTGAAATCTGATTTTCACTAGAACCACTCATAGGAGACGGCAAAACATTCAGTTCAGACTTAGATTTAACACAGACACATTCAAAGGCATAGAATTAACTGCCAATAAGAGAAATCCATCCCTTTTCTCCGTATGTCCTTACTAGCTCCTGCAACAGGCATTGACATCTTAAAGAAACCTACACCATGCCATCTCAACCAACCATGAAGAATTCAACATCAGAAGTATGATGTAAAGTGAAATAGTATTGCTAAAGTAAGGTCCTCTTGGACAACTGAGTAGGTAATTTACAAAGACAAGAACTCGAAAAAATGAATGCTTTTCAGCTAAATTACAGTCATGTTCTCTGCAATTCTCCTGTATGTCATTTCATGACGGCCCATCTTTCTTTACACTTTTCTCCTTGAGCATGAAGAACTATGGTCAGTGCACTGCTTAATTTTCCTCTTAGGAGGTCCAAAAATGTGATCTGACAAGTCAGTGATTGACTGCAACTTATCCATCCAGGCAAAATCAGGGAAGTCCTTCCGAAAGACCGTGGGAGATTGATGCCAACAGTAACATGTTGTCAGTAGAAGAGTACACAAGTCAGAAGAGTTAGTTACTTAGGGTAACAGGCAAAATTAGAGGCTTCCAGGGTGTCACAGAACATAGACTTCAACTATATTTGTACTTGCAGCTTTCCAGACACGAAATGGCCAACAGCAGATTTAGGAAATCATAATGTGTTTGTAAGAGGGATAGGAGAAGTTGCTGTTTCAGAGCTCATCACTTCAGAAGGTGCTTGTTTCGGGAGAGCTGCACCGCCTCTCACGGAGGCCCCGGGATGTTCCCGGCTCACGGCGGAGCGGGAACAGCGATTCCCAGCCGCGGTCCTTACGTAACACTGCAACCTCCACTCACAGCCATCTGCTGGGGCTCTTGTGCAACCAGCCACAGCCGAGCCACTCCACCATCTGATGGGAAACTTCCCTAAAATACAAGTGCAAAAATCACCACACAAAGACCAAGAAATTCTTTAACTAGACACAGGTCCCACATTTCACAGATGAATGGTAGCTTGGCCTCCAAACTCATCTGCATGAGGTGGCTTTCATTTCCTTTTTGATTTATAGCAACTATGGCTTACAGAAAGAGATGTTGATAAAAACTTCTTGTTGGCTGGGATTTGTATTGCTAGAGACCCCATTTTCTTTCTTCCTTGGGATTTGTACTGACTCCATATAAAATGACTTGTTCAATTTCATTGTTATCCTTCCACATACATGCAATTTTTACAGAAGAAGAAGGAAACAAGTGGTTTTGAGGTTTGTTTAGCATTTTTTCCCTGCTGTCAAAGATACTGCGTTTGCCCATTCCAGCTTCTTTGAAAGAATGTCTACAGAGATGCAGCCTGCACAAGCTGAATTCCAGACCATCAATGGTCTAAAAGCCGTGGCAAAACCAGACATAACTGAATACTTCAAATTAAAAGTTTTGAAAATAAAACAATGTTGAGCAACCAGATGCCAATAAATTCTTGTCTTTCAGGAGAAGAGATGAACACAAAATAATAAGGAACTAATGCTTCTTTAAAATAAAAGAATTTTGGTCCAGTACAGATAGAATTTTTCTGTTTTTCCAAATAAGCCTGTATGACTTCTTATTTCAATGTTATTTTAGCTAATTCCTAAATAAAGACCTATATGAATTTAGTAAAGGCAGACATGTAATTTAAAACTGAAATATGAAATGGAAATAAACTGCAACCCCCCTACTAATATTTCCAGAAAGAAAGCCAGAAGTTATGGGGAGTAGTTGTGCATATCCACTGCTGGATTTTTTTTTTTTTTTCCTAAAAGGACTGGTAATTCAAAGAAAGGAGGGAAAAGCCACCTCTGTTACTGCACACAAAAGTAATGAAAGCAATTCAGCTTAATATTAGGGAACAGCTGTCACACAAGTGCACTTTTTTTTTCTGTTTTGACTTGAGAAGAGCAACACAAATTTAGAAGATTAATGAACTCACAATATTCTACCCCCCCCCACTAGAAAAATGAAGATTCCAAATATCCTTCTGATTTTGAAAATCTATTTTGCAGTACTGACAGAGAAAACAAGAAATTAAAAAAAAATACTCAAAAACATCTATATTGCACATTCTGGACAAGTCACTGTTAGTTTATCCATAGAATCAAATATTATTAGGTGTTTCCTACGAATTTGAATTTTGCTTTTAGGATTGTAAGAAATAGCATTATCAAAACTGGTAGTGATTTTCTTTGCCCATGGCATTAGTGGCAAATTTGTGACTTCAGTTAATCTCTCTTCGACTTTAATGTTTCAGGACATTCTGATAACAAACACGTTCACGCTTCCAGTTATCACCAGTGAACACTTTTACTGAGGCTTTGTTAATGTCACACTTCTGGTTTGGAACATACCACTCCAGCTCTGCAGAATAAAGCCTAAATTCTCATTTTTAGGAAAAGAAAACAAAACCAGCAACAAAACAAATCAAGACGTTTCATACTATTCACAGAAAGTCAAATTTTACAGCTTCCATACAACTCAAATTTGAAAACACATCATCTTTTATTGATCATATCCCAAGGTCTTCCCATACCTTATTAAAGAGGAGGGAAAACATGTCCCTCATTGCCTCAGGGATATATTTTCTTATTTTACCTTGCTGATGTTTCATATTCCTCAGCCTGTCTCTCATTTGAAGCATCTTTTCTCGCCTACATTTAAACTCATTGAAATTTCTGGAGAGATTGTGTTGCTTTTCTTCTTTATTACTATTTCAATTAAGCCAGTTCCTTCCTTTCAATCCATTAATGCATCAGGACTAATCTAGGTTAATTTGTGATGCAATTGAACTGGAGGAACTCTGGTTATACACCTTTATAAAGAGACTGCAGTTGAGAGAAATATCAGATCCACTTGATGGAGGCTAACAGGTCTTCTACTGACTTGTCATTTTCAGGGACTTCCCTTGACTGTAGTCACCACATCTTCAGTTCTTAAAACCTGATTTTACAAGCCAATAAAATACCACCTTTTGATTATTTCATTTTTGTAAAAGCTTAACATCCTAGAGCAACATTAATATTTTTGTGAACACACAGGTGGTGTGGCACTCTGCCATTAGTTTGATAAGACAGCATAAAATGACAGTAAACTGCCACTATAAAAGAAACCTTGTTCTCCCTTCATATGCTTTTTCTGAATAAAAAAAAAGGTATTGAACAGATGAAATAATTAATGCAGATGGGTAAAACCTTTTCGTTTTAAGACTAAGTTAAGCCACAAAATTCAGACTTAGATCTAGATTCCAACAGTTCTTTCTGGGATTAAGTAAGTCCCATGTTAAATCTGTTTAAGAAGGACTTGTCCTCCACAAAACTTAGATATCCACCTCTGGGTAGTCTCCCACCCCTAACTCCCATGCAACCTTTGAAGTCTTTCCAACAGCAAAATCTTATTTTCTCCTATGTCTTCTAGAAATTAAAATAGGAGAAAAAAAGCAAATTCAGAATGCACTTTGACAAATTCAGAAAGGTTAAACAGAATTGACAAAACAATTATTCAGGCCCTAGAAAATCAGTTATTCAGTAAGGGACATGAGTTTCATTTTATGTATTCAAATTATTTGAAAATATATTTTAGAGGTATTTCACAATGGTGATGCTCTTTATCCTCCATTTAATAAGAGTCCCTTTGCAAAAAACCTTCGTGGTGTCCAGTGCAGTAGCACAGACTTCAAAGCCAGCTCTGCTTAAAGCAGGATGCTGAATTTCCTGACTTCTCTAGACCTCTCTTTCAACATAAATTATCCTATGATCTTACATATACAAAACCAGATAAGGAGACTAAAAAAAATGAAATGCCTAAAATTTTTGCTGATTTTCTTGGGGAGCTTTTTTTTTTGTTTTTTGAGGACATTAGTGGGGGTCTTGGTGTTTTTAACACATTTTTGGAAAGACATTTTTTCATTTGTAACCTATCTATAGTTGTTTTTCTTATCTACAGTCCCAGTCTTCCAGAAGAGGGAGCTTGATCCTTTGCTACAGTAATCTAAGAATGAGCAACTGCAGGTTCCAGATATGACACTTGCAGGTTTCTCTGATGAGATTCAAAGAGAAACATGTGTGCCATGTTGTCACAGGTTAAAGTGTTATAAGACCAGAAACTATAGCTCACTCAGTGGGAAGAAGACTTTTGACATTTGAAAAAGCCAGTTTAACAAAGCTGAAGCATAACAACATGGAAACCAAGAGGAAAAAAAAAATCAAAGTTGAAATGACGCATCTTAACAAAGCACGAAATTGACACATTTTGGGGTAAATTTTGTCTGGAAGATGAAAAGTCTTGAAAACCTCAGAGCAGGGATGCTAAACAAGCCCCGTTTCCAGTGGCTGCTTTACAACACTGGCTTATGAGTGAAGTATGATCAGGTTACAGAATAAATTATGTGGTGGGGTTGACTGCAACAGCAGGAGCATGGCCTGGTGACCTATAAGCTTTCCAGCCCACTTTTATTCTTCTAGGAAATAATGCATTTATTCTGCAAAAGGATTGGATAACATTCCCAATATTTGGGAGATAGGAGACCCCTCTTTACTCAAGCTTCTGAGTCAAATGGGACAACTTGAATGGTAATATGATAAGTACAAAATTAATACTGAACATTGTAAAATTGGAATACACTTTTTGCATAGAAAAGTAGCTTTCAATGCTAAGAACAAAATACTTGTAGGTGAAAAGGAGCAATTTGGTAAAGTCAGGTAAGGTGAAAAACTGATTTTTAATTCCTCGTTCCCCACTTTGGAATATGCTCACAAAACAGTCAAGGCTTTAAAGGCTTTACTTTACCTCAGTACAAAAGCAGATTAAAAGAAATATCTGTGGCCTACATACAACTTACCTTTCAGGACCCATTGGGCCAGGCAGATCTACTCCAGAACACTATAAAGGATGCTACAGGGGTACATTTCTACAACTTATGTCGTAATAAGTTCCCAATCCTAGAGATACACATAGGGCCACAGAAAAAATTCTTGTGCATAAAGTTGTATTAAGGTTGTACTCAAAATGCTGAAGGTATAAATGTTCTACCATTGCTGTTAGCTGTATTTATAGAGGAGGTAGCCCAGACAAAGAAAGCTGAAGTAACATTCTAAATATACTTTCCTCCCCACATGTGACTGCTGTTTCTGTTCTTTTTGTCCCATTATTATTTCCTCCATATAATGGAGAAGATGACTGAGAGAGAGTGTTCAGGGACTTCTCCTGCACAGTGTTAGCACAGCTGACAGATTTCCTCCTCTTGACAGAGGCTGTGAGCCTGGGTGGCTTTGCCATACAGCCTTTTCCCCTATTGATGACACTATTAATTTTGTTAGGTTCCCATATGTCTGAGGCTCCCATGGTTTAGGCAAGTTTCGCTCATATTCCAAGATCACCAGACTTCTCAAACTACTTATGTTTGGATTATTTTGGATTCTTTTTTAACAACATTCTCTTATAGCCAGAAACCTTGTTAGGAGTAGAGATATTAAGGGAAGTGGAAGCTGTTACACTTAAAGGTCCAGCCAAAGAGCCTGTGCCTGGAGTGTTTTGACTTTGTGCATGTTTTAATTTTTTTTTTTCCTCAGGACTTTAATCCTATCTTTGAGCTGAAGGAAGGTAGCGGGTGGCAGATCTGACTGCAAGAAGCCAATTCAGCAACTCTGAAACACCATCAGGTAGTTTCAAGAGTGTTTCCAGAATCTTAAATACCTTAACCAGTTAGTTGAATTAAACTACATGTGCTTGATCTAGCATGCATTAATCCATATTAAGTATTAGATAATTTGTATTAATATCTGTGATGCAAAGTCAGGACCTGCCTAACACAGAGGTAAGAATGAGGTAAGAAGCTGGTGTTAAAAATATTACAGAGCCATAACACACTATTTTTCACTATGCAAATAATATGCAGATAATAACTATGCTGAACCACAAACCTAAGTTTTGGCAGTGAAAACCCAGAGCCAGAAACCTTGACTACTGTGTCAAATATTTTTCCACTCCTCAGGTTATGCAAATAACAAACATTTCTGCCACCGAGTGTTACTTATCAGTGTGGTATTATTTTTTTTTCTCTCACCAGAAGGAAAGTAACTACATTACTGATTTAACTCCTGAACAAAATGCTGTCATTGTCCAGCTGCAGCAGAAAGTTTAATTATCTTCCTTCCAGGCTCGACATCCTTAGAACAAGTGCATGTGCACACACATACACTGAGATATACCACATTATGCCAACACACAGAAATGGACCTGAACTGGACCTGTCTTTTCCTCTTTTGAAAACAGACGAGGCTCAGATATAAGTTAAATTTCAAAACTGACTAGAAACATACCTAACTCATGTTAACCTTCTTCATTCATACCAAAAGAGAGGCTCCTCTTGGGCCATGGCTGTGTCCAGTGGATCTGTGTCAATGTCAAGCCAAAGCCCCCTCTCCTTGCATACTCTAAATAATATAATTTTGAAAGAAAACCTCAACAAAATAAAAAAGAATAGCTTTTGTTTTCAGAAGGTATAAAAAGGATGTTTCAGCAGAACTTAGCTCACTGAGCAGGATCATGTGGCTGAAAAATGCTCTGGAGACAATACAGCCAGAACCCAACCAGAGTAAGCATCTCCTAATAAAGAGAAGCAAGTCTGTGCAACCAACACAAAGCAAGAAACAACAATACTATCTGCACCAGATAAACACTATGGGGTTTTTGGTCTTGTTAGATGCAGCTTAATCTGGGAGCCTTTTTGGGGCTTTGTGTTGAATCTGCATGGATTTAACCCCTACTCTTGAGAGAGTAAAGCCAGAGTCCCCTGTGAAAACCAGGTCAGACAGGTACCACCCTGTCCTGATGTTAATCAACTGCCCTTTCCCACACTTTTAGGATACAAACTACCTTTTTCTTTGACATATACACAGCTTCTATACTGACACATGCACATAGAACTTGGCTGAGGTAAAATCTGCCTGTTCACTACAAGCTCTGCACTTCACCATTAAAGGTCAAGCTAAGGAGAAAATAAACCAAACACAAAGCAAACTGTAATGGGAGCTCCACAACACAGAGAACTACAAAGCAACAGGTGCCTTTGGAAATAGGTTTTCACATGGAAAAGCACAAGAAAAGAAATTAAAAAGCACAAAGACTAGAAAAACAAGCATTGTTCTTCAAAAAAACCAAAACAAAACAACTCAAATCTCTTTCAAGAGTACCCAAAACCAGACGACTTGTTATGTTACATTTTCCAGGTATATGAACAAAACCAAGAGATTGGATATGACCCTTTGTTGTACGTCACTTCATTTAAAAATGTAAGATAAACAATTAAATGGATTCACCTTCAAAAAATTAACCTTGGATAATATTTTTTGGCATAGTTTTGTTAGTCAAGAGAATTTAGAAAGGGATACAGTGGAGTAAGAGAAGATATATGCAGATGTTATTCTGACATGTACTGGCCAGTGTAATAGAAAGTTACTTTGTCTCCACAGTACTACCTGAAAGTACATATTTATTATTTATGCAAATAGACAACAAATCACTTGTCAAAGTGAAAAATAATTAACTTTCATGTAAACTGATACAAAGTATTTCCAAGGAGATTATAATCTCTTCAGTGCCACACAATGTGCATTTATTTCCTTTTGAAGGAACCACTTTGCACTCAATACTGGGTTTCCTTTCAGATTATGTAATTTTATCTGTTGTTGACTCAAAAGTAGAGAAACACAAACGTTTTGGCTCTGAGCAGGGGCAGTATTATTCCAAAGCATAAGGAATCACGTCCCCTGACGGACTGCCCTGCTGGAGCAGCACACGTTCCACGAGAGCAGAGAGTGGGTGATGTGGTTTTACCCCACCACCAAGAGCGTGGCTGCTGGTGACACACAGCTGCAGGGCCCCCAGCACGGACTGTCTGACTACAGGCAAAGGGTCATCTCACACGGCAAGAGCAGCCTCCAGCACCGATTGGAAAGAGAAGAAAAACATTTGACGTACTTGGATCTGACAAGATTGAGTCGGTTTTCGGCAAAAATTGGTCACAGCGGACTCCTTGGTAGCCCTCTTTGCACCTGAGGAAAAGGGGATAAATGACAAACATACGCATGCGGTAGTAAAAGGTTAATCTCCAGGTACCAAACCAACCCTGCCAACACTGCGAGGACTCGCATAGCTACAAATATGCAAGTTATTTTGACTATAATGGGAGCATGGCTATTACTGGAACACAATGGAAGCAGGCAAAATAATCTGTGTTTCAAAAAATTTCCCCTCGATTATTTTAGAAACTATTTCCCCTTTCGATTATTTTAGAAACTATGAAAATAAACATCGTTTTAGCATAACCGTTCTTTTAAATATCAATTCAGTGAAACAACCAATGAAAAAACCTGTACAAAATACACATAATTTGCAAATACAATAAACTCTTTAGGTAACATAGCACTTTATAAAGCTTCCATACTGCGCAAACCATGAGACAGACAACTTATCTTTGGCTCTCTGAAAAAGCAGGGAACAGTTAGCTAGCCATTAATTTTAATACCAGTTTATACTATGCTTAAAAGATAAAACGATAGACATCATCAGGCATTGTTTGCAAGCAGGAAGTTTAAGATGTCTGTGAGATTAGATTTTAAAGCACATAAACCAGAACACCCTCCTGCCTCAGAAAACAAGAACTGGCTTTGACTGGGACTGTAATACTATTATTTATCTTGAAGCCTTACTTTGAAGAAATTCCATTTACTGCTTTTGAACTGTTCTCAGCAGTCTCATTTCAACTAAGTGTATCAGAATCAGATCTTTAATTATTTATTCGTCAAGCAGTTTTTCAGAGGAAAGTGATGGACACTTTAATTATAAATGATAGCACCAGGGATTCCTTATCTCCCAAAGCTCTTGCACATCACATAAGCAATATGCTCAAATCAGCATCACCACCTTTCATTAGGGTTGACAACTGCAGCTTGAATGATGTGATAATGTCAGGAGAAGTAGTTATCTGCTCCTTCACAATGTTTCTACTCAGGCTTCCTCTAAATGTTGCCTTTTAATATGCTTTTGGTTTAATAAATTAATGGTTCAATGAGAAGTGCATCTTACTAGCATTGACTCAGGGATTAGTAAGAACATTTGGGAGAAAATATGTAAATTATGTTCCCATCAGACCCGAAAATGTAGTAAAAATCTACAGTAAGAGAAAGATTTTAAACCTCCATACCTATATTATTTCAAAACCTCCCTTTTGGCCTTTCTCCCTGATGAATATGAGGTACTGCTTTGGAGAACAGCTCCCAGTACTTGCCTATCTATAAAATAACTGACTTGAAAAAACTGTTCAGGTTTTGTTTCATTCAGATCCTATGACAGCAGTCGTAAGTTATCGGTCAAGGAAAAAGTGCTCTATTAAACTGTCCATTAGTCAGAAAAACTGAAGAAGTCCACATATACTTAGACACTGCTACATGCATCTTTTGACTCTGATTATGAAACATCAGAAGCTGCCTCACATCAAAAAGAAACTCATCTTCACAGTCTTGAGAGCAGCTGGCACACCTCATACCAAAGCTTAAGTACTACACCTGCACTGGTGGGGATTCTTGCCTTTCTATGAACATTTTCTACTAACTTTTTGACACACATTTGCACCTGCCTTGGTTATAAATACCATATTACAGACTTAAGACCCTCTATCCTACACTGTTTGTCATAAAATCACGTGAGGAGAGAGCCACTGCGTGCTATCTCCTGGAAGAGCTGTGCCAAGCGCTCATCAGTGTGCGTGGACATTTTCACTTACCTGTACCTCTGACAAACACGCCACAAGAGGAATGTGTTCCTTTCAAAATTTAGTACAGAGGTGGATGATATACCAAAGCATAATCTTTTAATGTGACACCATAACCTTACACTCAGATAATACCTACTATGGTGAGAGTGCACCTTAAAACCTGTGTCCAGTTCAGTGGCCCTCAATACAAGAGGGACATTGAGGTGCTGGAGTGAGTCCAGACAAGGGCAAAGGAGCTGGTGAAGGGAGTGGAGCACAAATGAGGAGTGGCTGAGGGAACTGGAGTGGTCTAGCCCAGAGAAAAGAGCCTCAGGAGGGACCTTACTGCTCTCTACAAGTCCCTGAAAGGAGAGTATAATGAGGTGGATGTTGGTCTCTTCTCCCAGGTAAGAAGTGACAGGATGGGAGGCAATAGCCTCAAACTGCACCAGCGAAGGGTTAGATGGGGTACTAGGAAAAAAATTCTTCACTGAAACAGTGGTCAGGTGTTGGAACAGGCTGCTGTGGGAATGATGGAGTCAGCACCCCTGGGGGTATTTAAAAGCTGTGTAGATGTGGTGCTGAGGGACATGGCTAAGACATGGGTTTGGGTTAACAGCTGGAATTACTGATCCTAGAGGGCTTTTTCAACCTCAGTTATTCTACAACTTGATGGCCAAACACAGCTTGGATTTTTTAACTGCGTTAGGTTTTTCAGCAAAGATAAGATTAAATTAAGTCTTATTCCCTTAACAAATCCTTTTTTAAATCTGTGAAAGCAAGTAATAGCAATAACTACTCTGCCATTATGAAACCACAAAAACACCCAAGTTCAAACTTTTGCATGTTAAGTCATTCAGCCTTGCAGAATATACATTTGACAGTTAGAATGCTACAATATGATAAAAGTTGATCATGTTGTGGCATCCCATAACCTTAGCTAAAGCATCTGCCATGTGTCCTAAATAGGCAGATGTGATATGCACACATGCTGCTCATTGGTATCACACCTCTATGGAAGAAAGCACAACAACCCACTGCAGAAAACCCTATTAAAGCAGCACTGTGGTGACACATAGGGAAGTTCAGGAAAGTCCAAATGAGGTCACTCAATATCGCCATATGCAGTGTGAATGAACAAATACATATTTATGGATGCATTAAAAAAGCCATGAGTTAGCAGAGAAACCTTGAGAAATGCTTAGGTGCAGCTCATGGTTTCAGAAATGCTCACTTGATTCTGAGACAAACAAATGTTTATTAGAGATATGGAAAAAATAACAACCCAAAAAAGCCCCCAAAACCTGGATAAGATACTGCTTGTAGTAAAGCAAAAGCTCTGATGTGCATGTGGGACCCCTGCAGCAAAGGCTGGAAAGGACAGCCTAAGATCCAGCACCAGGAACAGCTCCTCTGCTGAAGCACTGCACTGTATCAGCAGACTTGGGCTTAAGTGCACACCATGGCAAAGAGGTCTAAAATTGGTGTTAATTGCAGCCTCTTTGCAAAATAAATATGAAAAGGGAATTCCCTATTTCACATTCAGATTTTCACACAAATGAGTGTGTCTGTCTAGGCTCTAGACCAAAAATATCAACAGGATTGTATTGTATGAGTGGAATTAGTTAAATCCTGCTGATTAAATGGTATGAAAAGACAAGCACAGGTAAAGCTAATCAGCAGCTGCTAAAATGCTTGCAGACAGCATATCTCTAAGTGCTAAATTCAACTAAGATTATTTTATCATGTCTTCTTCACATCTTTTTTTGGCAATGTACTTTCCCAGATGATTTTTTAAGGTCATCAGTGACAAACTGCATTGTGCATTGCACTTTGTGAACTCGGCCACAATGACCTCTGTGTGAAAACATACACGCAGAAACACATCTCTCATTCCTCGTGAGAAGGCTTTTCTTCCTTTCTACTTAAGCACATTTGCACCTAAGTAAGTATTAAAAAGTAAGTAAAGTATGAGACTTGATTCATTCTTTCATTCTTTTTGCCAATGTTAAGTAGTACTAATACATGTATGCTCTAGTCAAAGAGATCACAGTCACTCTCTGTGGGCATTTTCCAGAACTGTTTCTTGTACAACTTTATGGAGCCAAGGGAGATTTCAAATAGATGACTGTGTCACTCATAAGACTAACACAGCACTCCAATTTCCGAGGTTTCAGGCTGGATACATTTGAAAAAGTAAAATGAATGGGGGTGAGGGTGGAGCAAATTGCACAATAAACAAGAATAAAATAGATTTAAGACACCAGAAAGGGAACAGAACCTACTCAGAAGACTTAGGGTAGGACATACAACTTATGGCTAAGAAGCCAATACCATCACGATTTACATTTTCCCCAAGCACTTCGATATAGCCTAAATCCCACTTCCATATAGCCACATCCCTATTAAGCCTAAATATTCACTTGGCAGTGGATAGCAAGGTAGAGAACACAGGAGAGAGAGTGGCACCAGCAAACTGCAGAGGCTACAAAAGATGGCAACACTATGAATCCCCATCCCTTTCCTCCTTCTCTGAGATATCCATCCATCTCAAATGGAAACAATCCTCCCTCTTCCCCAGGTGTGGTGATCACATTGCCTCTGACCACATGAAGAAGTATGCAGAAAATAGTTTCTCTGCACAAAGAATTTGGCAAACATAAAAGAAATGAGTGAATTTCAAACGAAAATTTTGAAAATGACATGTGGCATCTCAAGGACAGACTACACCAGAAGAGAAAGCTGTAGGACTATATACCAGGAAAATAAGCATGTCCTAGACCAAAGGTGATTTGTGACATTAAAAAAAAAAGGTCATAATAGGACAGTGCCCAAAAGATTAATTTATATGAACCTATAATCTGATTCTAGTCTCATAAACAGGAGTAATCCAATTGGAAAGATGGAATTAATAGTACCTATGAAAAATGAAATTTAATTTTTGCAGTGAATCCAAATCAACACACATTTCCTTCCCCTCGTAAAACTGCAAATTGGCAGTCTCAAAGATGATATTAATTAGAATGATCCATCTCAGTGGATCAGTTGCAAATTATTTTCTCCTGACACCATTATATCCACTGTACTAGGATTCAGATGCCAATAAGAGAACATACTGCAGCTCTTATTTATTCTCTAAGAGACAAATCCAAGATCATGATAAATAAATATTCTATTGGTCTATAAATTTTGATCAGGTATTTATTTTCACACAGAGAATGCAATACTTTTTATCCTGGGTCAGAGAGTCAGTTATACAATAAACCTATGATAGCAAACTATGACATCATATAGGCCATTGGGCTGTCCCACAATCTAGCCTGAAATGTGCTGTAAACAATGAAAAATAATTCCTTTGCTCTGCAGGTAAGCTAAATATAGATTTCTGTGCCTGCAACGAGAATGACCATAACTGAAATACAAAGAAACTTATATTTATTATTGGCATTGTTATTAGGTGAAGATTTTATTCACAAGAGAAGAAAAACTTATCTTAACAGTGAGGGTCAGAGAGAATATCTTGCCATTTAACACATGCAGCCAGTGTAAATAAAAAAGAAGTTTCCTTGGTTCCACAGATCAGGCCACCAAATCACGAGTGAGAACACTGTGCTCAAAGCCAGAGAGAAAATGAACCCTTCATAAAAATCAGTAGTTTGCAGTCTGCTGGTCAGGAACCCACCTGAAGTGCGAGATTCACATTCGGTTTTTGGTGTGAAAACGAAGCATTAGAGACTCAAAGCCAGGTTTTCTATATTGCTGAAATGTCCTGATGATTTGAGTGTTATCTACTCTGAGAAGAAGCTCCTTTCTTAGAAAGTTCTACCTCTATGGTCTACGCTGTGCACAGCATAAAACCTAATAACTAAAATTAAACTAAATTCAATATAAACACATAAAAATACACTAAATTAAAGTAAAATGAATGCATGGCATTCAAAAGAACAAACTGGGGATCCAATAAAGAACTGGCTAAAGGCATACTGCTTCTTGAACATACTCGTGAATCCCTTCAGATGGGAAGGCCTGAACAATAATCCAGGACACTCAGCCTCCTCCTATTTTACTTTTTTTTTTCCTTTCAAAAAAGTTAATTTTAGATAATCCCCACAACAGAGAGGCTACTCGCTATATAATAAAGGTTTCATACCAGGGTTTGAACATACTTGATTTTGTTAAGACCTTGCAATCTATTATGAATTAAGATATGTATCTGCCTCTTCTTCTTCTTTCCTTAAAGAAATAGTACAATTCTTACAGAATGGACAGCATCAACTTTAAAACGAAAACCAAAAAATCCACTTGTCTGTCTGTTTTCTTTAAAAATGTAACTATTAAGTAGAGCAAGTAACCAGAAAGGATCTTGCGAAGGCAGACAAAGAATAGTAAAGAAAGGGGGTTTTTACACTATTTTCTGTAGAACCAGGCCAGCTGAAACACTCTAACATCATAGGGAAATTATAGTCAGACTGTTAAAAAAATCACATTTATGGTTGGTACAATTCACCATGGTTTTCAATATGTAAATTGTCAGTGCAGCTCTCTGAAGCAGGGAAGGATTGTTATGGTCTTGGAGTAGTTGGCATAAAGAGTAGAGGTCACAGCTACAAAACCCTGAGACATTGCCCAGATTTAGATAATAAAACTTTCAGCTAATTTGTTGATTCCAATGTTTCAAGATCCTTTACCCTTGGAGAAACTGAATGGGGACACTTTAGTAAATCCTCTGCAGGAACCACTGAACTAAATGAGGCTTTTAACATTTGAAAAGGAGTCATGTGGATTCAACTTAAATGCTTCATCAATAATTATGCTGGAACTACTGAATTATCATTCCTCTCCTGATATAGGTGGCTTGCCTTCTTCATCTTTCCTAAAAGGTAGGTCATAAAAAGAAATAAAATTAACAAGATATGTCAGTAAAGTTCTTCAAGCCATCCAGACCTATGACAGCGCCTGAACTAATCATAATTTCCCTTCCCTCAACAACAGACCAATTTCATTTAATTTGAAGGTGTTTCCTTAAAAGAAGAAGAAAAAAAAAAGTTTCACAGTCTTAATCAATGCATATAGCCTAAGCAGAGTTGCAGAGTTGTTACGTAATGGTTCCAGACTATCAAATTCACTTCAAACTCTGGTTAGGTTTTGTATCCAAAGATATATAAGTATGTTATTGATAGACATATAAATAGTTATGTAATTTGATATTAAATTAATTTGTGGCATATCCACATGTGGATAAACAGTTCACACTAATACACAGTCTCTGCTTTTCAAGGGATAAGAATTACCTTTGCCATCTGTCTTAATCTCCTTAACAACAAACTTTCATCTGTAAACCACAAAAAACCTTACAAACTGTCTGTGAGTATCACCTAATAAAACAAATGTTTAACCAACTAACTGAGCAATTATTTCTTTGCTGTTTTGAGTTTAACCAACCAGAAAGACTGAAAAGCTTTGATTAGATTTTTCCACAAGATACCTCTGTGATCAATGATTTACTATGGATGATAAATTAATACAGTCTTTCACTATGTATGGCATTCATCAGCCATGAGAAAGATTCTGAATAAATGGAAAGTGATTTCATACCATATTCAAAGCCTCATACAGCACAGATGAAAGCCACATTCAATACTTGAAAAAACAAATGAAAACGAAACCCTTGCTTTGTATTATGCCTGCTTAAGATGACCATCTTTATAAATAAAAACCCTTCAAAACTCTTCTTGAAAATGTCTGCCAGGGACTGGACTTAAGTAGAAAAAAATATCTAAGAATCAATAAAAAAGGACTAAAATATGTAAGATTTATATTTGGTATCATGGTGTTTGGTGCCCTTCAAGAGGCCATGTGTTAAAGATGGCAATTATAACAACAAATGAGGTAATTGTAAGGAGAGGTGCAAACTCACTCCTAAGTGGCTTAACAGGTTTGTTGGATGTGTCTCTTCCCACTTTCCTCCCCACAAATATTACAAGTCCAGAGTTAAAATCTTTTGCTTCCAGCTACTTAATAAAAGCAAAAAAGTCCTGGACTTTTCTCAGAAACTGTCAAATTAATTTTTCACCTTATTACATTGAATACTTCCAAATTCAAAAGTATGACCAAAAAATACTCAGAGAAATTAATTTTTTCGTTTCAAGCCCAAGCTAGAATCACAATGGATCCTTTGCTTATCATGGCAAAGGCATGCAAGAGTTCCAACCTGGCCCTGCAGAATCAAGACCATTTTTCAAATTGCAGCAAAGCTTTCTATTTAATTTTTTTGACAAAATGCACACAGGAATTCAGATGCCTGTCTAGTAATAATATCTACATTGAATACTGCTTGTCACAGACTCCTCTCCTAAAAAGCTCAAGGTCACATCAAGCTAGTGCTTACCTACAGAGACAGAGTGCCTCTGCCAGGAACTCAAAATCCCTCAGTAATTCAGTGAGCTCTTTGCTTTGCACCTGTTTTTATACCTGGTTTGAAAAAAGTAATTTGAGCCACTCAGAGGTGGCAGTTAAAATATCCTTAACTACTACCAGATGGTCTACACAAACGATGCCCTCTGACTTCATGGCAGGAGATAAACATGCCTCTGCTACTGTATTTTCTATGGTCTGCACACGTCGCATTTTAGAGATAAGAACAATTTGACATGCAGTGTAATTGCCTAGCAAAGTTCAAATACAGGAATGTTTTGCAGAATAATCCTTCCTTAGCATATTAAATATCATTTAGAACCCAGAGGAAGAACAGTTTTAAATTCAAACAGATCACTCTCTGGAGATCCATAAAATTGCTGACTAAAAAACTAAAAATCCTTAAAGTTGCCCTATTATACAGAAAAGTTTTAGTCCTGTGTAGTGTATTTTTTTTCCAAAGAGAAAACTCTATGTATTGTAATGACATTATAGCATAAGTATCACTATATAGATTCAGCTTTCTGAATGAGTTTCTTGCTTGACTTAAAAGAACCCATGCCACAAAAAAGTACCAGAACATAAAAAAGTACTACTTGACACTACGGAGTCAGGTGTTTTGGTCCACAAGTTATTAATGCAACTTAATAAAGTTTCACCAGCCAAAATATTCGTAATTTAGTAGGATTTGGATGAGCGTGTTTCAGACTACAGAGTGTGTATCAGCTGCAGAAAATACCCCTTGACTACAGATAGTACCTGACCCATCAGTGACATTATTATTTATTTGTGCAAAATGAAAACTTTTTTCCAATGGAAAACTAGAAATGTGGTTATCTTCTATATAAGATAAAATTATGCACAGGAAAGAACAGCGTTCACAAAAGGACCTACTACATTTGAATGGACAATTTTCATCTCTTCTCAATACTTTTTGTAAAAGTAGGCAGTTGCATGAGAAGTCACCCATGCTCTGCCACCACCTGCCAAGCACAACAAAAAGGAAAACGCTGAGGATTGGAATATTATGAAATAACAGTAACTGCAATAGGTAGCACAGATCTCACATGCTTGCTGCCAGAACATACTGGTCATACATACAAGACTCTTGCTTGATTCCATTTTCAAAATAATGGCAGCAGAAAGCAACAATCAGGAAAGTCATTGTGTCCCATTTAAGATCATTTTGTGGCTTAGAATTCGTCTCTGACAAGATGTCCCCGTGAAATTTGACGAATACATTTGCTTCTCTTGAATTCCTAATCACAAATGAAGTGAACTGAACTCAGCTATGTGTCCCTGATAATTCTCTTCTGAATTCAGGTGAAAGAAAGGCAGCAGAGTCCACACTGCCTGTAGGCAGTGCTACCAAATCCTTCCCATCACATACACACAAAAGGAGCAGAACAGGTCATTCTGATTGTATTCACTCTTATTTCAAAGGAACTAATTTCTAAAGACTAAAACCTTTAGAAGGAAAAAAGCAGAGGTTGCCTGCTCAGCAGCTCTGCTCCAGGAGCCACCCCACTCTCCTCCTGCATGACCTTCAGCCACAACTGAACAGCATCATCGCTCCCAGTGCTGCTGGAACAGCAGTGTCATGAGATCAGCACAGCCTTCCCTGTGGCTGGAATTTTGTGAGGTGAAATTACCAACAGACATGCAATAATGGTGGCAGTGTGAACACTAAAGCCATTCAGGTAATAAAATAAATATACCTTTGTCATTTTCTGCAGAAAGGAGAAATCATGTATTGTCAAGCCCACTTACTCATTATGTTTTTCTTCAGAGAAAAAATACTGAGAATTTTTATGAAGTGAAGCTATGTTAATTAAACATGCATTAAACATTGATTACAAGGAAAATTAGGATATTCTAATTTTCTTTTTTAGATTGAGCTTCTAAAATATTAATACACCAAGTAACAACAAAGCAAATGTTGTGATTTCTATCCACTGTCATGCAGGATGTGAGCATCTTTCTAGAAATAGGACATGAAGACTCCTTGTGTTTTGGAGCACAGAATAGAAAGGTGCTGGCTTTGGCTGGAGTAGAGTTAATTTGCTCCATAGTAGCTGCTACAGAGCTACATTTTGGATTTGTGCTGGAAGCAGTGTTGATAGTACCGGGATGTTTTCCTTACTGCTGAGCAGTGTTTGCACAGTGCAACGATGCCTTTTCTGCTTCTCACACTGCCCCGCCACTGAGGAGACTGGGGGTGCACAAGGAGTTGGGAGAGGACACAGCCAGGACAGCTGTCCCCAACTGACCTCGGGGACCATACCACATGGTGACACGCTCAGCAACATAAAAAAACCGGGAGAAGAAGGAGGAAGAGGGTGACATTTGGAGTGATGATGTCTGTCTTCCCCAGCCATCTCCTGCTGGGGGTGGCTGAACACCTGCCTGAGGATGGGAAGTGGTGAATTCATTCCTTGTTTTGCTTTGCTCATGTACAGGGCTTTTGCTTACCCTATTAAACTGGCTTTTCTTCCCCTCACAGGTTTTCTCCCTCTTACCCTTTCAATTCCCACCCCATCACTGGGGGAAAAGGAGCAGCTGCAAGGTGCAACAGTCTGGGGTTAAACCACCACAAACAAGTAGAGAGGAAAGCCCTGTGGGGCTGGATGGTGGCTATCAGCCAAACCACAGACATGCCAAGGCCAGGACAGGTACGTTATCCAGACATGTTCAGCTTCACCATTTAGCTTCAAGAGTTTTACTATTTTCCTCCTTTGTTAGGGCTTAATGCTAGTAGTGCCACAGAGATTCAGAGAAAAGACTCTGGAAGTTGATGTGGAGCAAATCTGCAGAGAAGCAGGGGCTGCTGGAGGAAACCTGCTCCCTGCTACTCCCCTGTAATTTTCCACCTGGACAGACAAGGAGGAAAGTACCCAGCAAACCCAGAAGAACTTTCAGGGCTGCCTCTGGAATAGAGCATCCCAACAACAGACCTGCAAGCAGCACAGAGAGGGGCTCCTGCAGGCACAATTGCCAGCTGAGTGCCCAAAAAGCACTTTGAAACCAATAGCTCTGCATTTGACCCAGTCTTCAACTTGTCAAAGAGGCAGCACTAGTGTCTTTATGACTTACAGATTAGTCATATTTCACTGTCAGAAAATTCACTGACTACACACTTCAGTCTCATCCCTCTACCTCTCTTGATACCTTGTTCAATTCTCTAAACACCTCAGAAACTAAAGGTTTTGTTGTTTCAGTATAATGCTATAGTAGCTTATTCAAATACTGTTTATATCATGTCACAGAAGCAGACAGCTCAACAGAGATTACTACTCACAAATTTACTGCACTTTTTGGCAAAATTTGGCAGCCCAAATGGGTTCCATGATGCAGCAGTTATTTTATTAGGGTTCACTGAGTTAGCTAATCTGAGGTTACCCTGAACATTTCTTCATTCCCTTTGTTACAGACTGTTCCAAATAAAATATTGCCACCCTTGATATTTTCACACTGTTGCTGTTTACTGGCATTTCTCTCCTCGTAACTGTACAGCTAAATAAGTACCTCTATACAGAAATTGATTGTTCAAAAGTCAGACCAGCCCTGCAGTGAAACAGTTTATCTCACTTTTGTGCATGGAATTGATATATGAAAATATTTATACTGTGACTGGAGTAATTACTCTACAAACTCATTATCATTATACGTTTACCTATGCTTCTAATGAGGTTTTTTTCCCCCAGTACTATGCAGTAAGTTCCTTTAAATGTCAGTACATAGATCAGAAAATAAAAAATGACCAGTCTTGCTTTTTCCAATAATACCAAATAACCTTCTCCTCCTTGGTTGTCTTTACTTTCTTTCACATTTATTAGATGTGAGACATTCATTAATTTTATTTATTTTTACCAACTCAATGTGTTTCTAAATAGAAGATAACAGCTCTGAAAAATATCCTCATCATGTTTTGCTTATTGCTGAAATATGTTGGTTCTTCCTTTTAGAAGTTGTTGCCCCTTTACTCCCCTCCACTACTTAAATGATCTACACGGTAAATTCAATTTGGATTTTATCCTGCTAAGATGATTTATAGTATATTTTTCATACAAAACAATACTTACATTTTGAAAAATGGAACAAGCACGAAACCTGGTTTAGAGCTATGCTATTCCATTTTACAGAAAAAAAGTAAGATCCAGTAACAAAACGATGCTTTATTATGTCCACTTGAAGAGCTGAAACACATAGTTCTCCAGCCCAAATATGTTCCTAGCAAGTGCTTAGTGGGGAAGAAAACTTTTCAAAATATCTGGCTAATATTTTAATGAAACTGTTAAGATAACCAGTGTAAAGTGAGGGAATCCATGTACTTGTAGTTTAAAATACTCTTAATTTATTTCATACAAGTCTGAGTTCAAGATTGATTAAAAAAAAAAAATCAACGGCACTTCAACTTGGCATTGCTTTCAATTTGTTTTTTGCTAAATCTGTAAGCATTCACGTGGGACATACAGTGAAATGGTTTCATTTGATTTGATATAAAATTTTTTAAATGGAACCTGATGCAATAGAGATTAATACAGATGTGTTACCAACTTGAAGTTAGCACAAAGAATAAACATCTCAAGTCTTGAAAAAAACATTAAAGAAGACACACACTTCTGTACTGTTATACACTTATTGAACTTTTTAAAGATTGCACTATTGATTTAAATCCATGGGTTTTAAATCCATGTCCACATTAACTTGTATCTATTATTCCTCTGGAGTTAAAAAAAAAAACAACACAAAGTGAGTGAAAACAGATATCTCTGGCAAAAGTCCAGTTAAACCTGAGCTAGAAACGAGCATTTTACAGTCTCAGGTTAACATGATCTCATGTAAAGCATAAAATTAATTACTTAGGTTTGTTCTTAGCCATTTTGACATGCCTGGCTTTTTCATTTAACTCAGCCTAATTACAAGCTAAATGTTAAAAAAGAAAAGAAAAAGCCAACAAATCAAACAACCAGGAAACTTAAACCCATGTTGGCTTCTAAATTAGGAAATTGACATTATTCCATTGATTGTAGAATATATTTCTGGCATTACAAAGCATCTGGCTACTACAAAAGAATAACATAAATAAAAGTGTATCTGCATTAATTTAAGCAGACAGGTAAAAATATTTTTTGTATTCCAAACAATGCTTTTCAAGAGTCTCATCTCTTGATGGTAATCATAAACCCAAGAAAATTGTTCATCTTCATCATCTACAAAAGTATCTTCTTGGCTTCATAAAAAATGGTTTTCCCAGATATTAAATATAAAATTATGCCTTATTTAAACAAACTCTATCTGCAAAGATTTACAATTTAATATAAAGGCTTCTGTCTCTAGAGCCATATCACAGAAAATTAAATCCATCAATCCTGAATTTTTTTTTTCCTTTGAAACTTCAAAATCTACTCGAGTCAGGAAAAAAAGTTGCAAGCAATTAGAAGAGTTTTGTGTATCTATCACTGCTAATGACCTGAGTCCCAGAGTGCTGTGGAAGGGAATCAGTGAAGTAAATAAGTAATATGGGTGTGTCAGGGAAGAACTGCTTTCCTCAGCACCTTCCTGGAGCCCACTTTTGGTAAACCCCAGGCCTTTCTCTCTCCCCCTGTCCCTCCACTTTCTGGAGTTTGCTTTCATCAGTTCTCACAGTCTGGGAAAGAGAATCCCTGGCTGCAGGTTTGGAACTCTTCCCCCACCCAGTACTTGCAAACTGGATTGGTTCTTTTCCTGCTCTGCTCTAGAGGCTGAGCAGCCCAGCTCAGGAGCAGCACAACCTCTGAGTGTCACCATCCCCCACACTTAGGCTTGGATGGATCCAGAACTGCAGCTCTCCAGGCAGCTCTTGGAAGAACATCCCATATGGAATCTCAGCAGCATCATCCATCTGGCACAGAAGCAGCTCTGTGGTGACTAAAGCACTGGTGTGTCTGGGATGAGCAGAGGCTGAGAGATGACTGAGCTCGAAGACAAGGCTCAAGAGGGGTTTTACTGATGTGCAGAAATGCCAGGGAGGGAGAGGAGACACCACAGAACACAGAAATAAACTCTTCTCAGTGTTACCCAGTGAAAAGACAATGAAACCACACTGAAGTACAGGAGACTCCATTTAAACACCCCTGGTTTACGGTGAAGGTGGCAAAAATTTTAACAGGTTGCCCAGACTATGCATCATTTGAAATATTCAAAACTCAGGTGGAAAGTCCTGAATAGCCTGCAGTAACTGATCTGCTTGAGAGGGGGCTGGACCAGTTGATCTGTAGAGGTGTCTTCCTACCTTAACAATTCTCAGATCAATGAAAATTTTCTGACAATTACAACAGTTCCCACTGTAAAAACAAACAGACAAAAAACCAACCCCCACACCAACCCTTCTCACCCAACCCAGAACACAATCTCCACAAATGAAATCAATTCTAGAGAAGCAACCTTTACTGAAGCTCAGTGTGTTTCATCAATCTCAGTATAATTGTTAACAATCATTCAGCATCATGAGCCACAGATGAGAAGAAAAAAGACTTCCAAATCTGAAAAAAGCATCCTCTGCTTTGTAAGTAAACATGAATCATGGAAATCCATCACAGAGGTTCCTTTACTTACTAAAGAAATCTAGGATCTCCCACTCTCTCTCCCTATATACATATATATATATATATATAGTTTTCTCCCCTCCATGCCCCAGAGCTTGAGGAGGTCTGGTTTCATCACCATTGCTTTCAAAGTAACTCACCCCACTTAGAACCATAATACAAAAAATAAATGACATAAATGAAATGCCATGTATGAGGTGATATATTAGTTCCATTTTCCCCCTTTTTTATAAAAACATTTGAGGACTTTTGACCTTTTAATCCTATTTTGATTGATACAGTACATTGCACCCTGAGGAGATAAAAAACAGGAAGCACGGGCTAAAACAGAGAGGCTAAGCAAAAGATTGCATACAGCTTGGAGAAAGCAATTTACAGCTAAGCAGATGGTTGTAAAAAAAACAAGCCATTTTTCTCAGGTCTAGCTGATGTGATCTGTACTAATTCACCACTGGAAAGCAACTACCAAACCCATCAGCACAATAAAAACATTCCACATATTTTTTTCAACCACCTCTGTCAGAGGCTTACTGAATTCTTCCTCAAGACACTTATTTCAACAATAAGCCCTTCTGCATTTTCCTGATGTTTCTGTATAAGGAGCCGAGGATTTCAGAAAAAGGAGGGCCTTTGATGATGCATAAAAGGGAAGCAGCACTAGTTAGATCACAATGAAAGCGCAGCAAAACCACTTTTCAAGTCCACTGTGTATAACTGAGCTTATCCAAGCCTTAGGCCTTCCTTGGGAAGAAGGAACATGCACACAGGACAAAGGTTTCTCAGAGCAAGTGGAAATGAAAATAAGAATTAGTCTCAGGACTGCTCTTTTAAAGTAGAGCCTTAGCTTTTTTCACCTCCACCTTAGTGTCCAGCCATTATCCTGGTGAAACAGGGGGAATCAAATCCATTGCATAGCCTTTCTACTGCTCCTGTATTCCCAAGGAGGAAAGGATGCTCTCTGCTGCTTCCCTCCACAGGAGAGGGTCTGTGGATACATGTGGATAGTGTGTCACGACACCTGGGTTTTAGCTGGGCTCATAACACCCGCCAGCTCACCCACCCACAGCAGGACTAAACTGGGATAAACTGCTCTTTTCTACAAAACTGAAGCTTGCCTGGCAGTCCAACACTAATGTAATTAAAGTCTCACATGCTTTAAGCCCACGATCTGATTTTTCATGCCCATCTCCCTACCACACTCGTAAAACTTTTAAAACTCAAGCTGACTTCCAGCAACTGAGACCATCAAACAGCTCAGCACAACCTTGCTTATCTTCAGGAGGATGAACAGCAGTGCTCTCAAAAGGCTTTTTGCACTCTAATCCCCTTATCAATTTAGCACTTACTCCTTCCTCCCCAACTCACCACAAATGTTTACGTAACCCCTAGATGTCCCCAAGTTTGCCTAATTCAATTTTAGAAGGACAGTATTACCCTTTCAGCATCCTGCTCTACTTCCAGATGCCGCCACAAGAGCTGCTGTCTGGTGGTGGGATTTCAGTTAATTAAATCAGTGTTTCAGGATTTCTGGCCATCTGCTGAGACGATAAAATTTCCTTGTTACAGCAGAGAGGAAATGCGCCCAGCTGAGCTGTGCTTACACCAGTGCAATCCCCAGGGAAACCAGCTCTTCACTCCCAGCTCTCCTGACAAGCAGCCTGGCAAGACCTTCCTGAGAGGAAGCAGCTCTGGCCAAGGCTACTCTGAAGCACAATTCAGGCTACAGCCACCTTGACATTGTGGCACACCAAGAGCACTGTATTTAACCTGAAAAGCCTGCAGATCACAGGGGCAAATATCTCTAGGTGGAGTGAAGTCCAAAAATTAGAGCATACTGTGGACCCACACCTTTCATGGGAACATCAAGTTTTGGGAACCCAATAAAAATGCAAAGATGCAGACAGCATCACCAGAGCCATAGTCTGATTTTAATGCCTCCTCCTACATCCTATGCACTGTGCTGTGAGGCTGAGCACTGATACCACTCTGAACTCTCAGTAATTCCAATAATTTCCTTATGTGCTGCAGGGTGGATCAGGCTCCCTTCCCACTTGGCATGAGACAGAGCCCTCTCCATAAGCCAAAGAACAAGTTTAAAAAGAAAACTACAACTGTAGAGAGAGCTAAAGAATCACTCTTTGTTTTTCTTCTCTTTTTATGCTAGCACTGTACTAGCTGTTTGGTACTTTATTACTTTTGTTTGCCTGTTTATGCACCTACTTGAGCTCTCAGTAAACACAGGTTTCACAACTATAAATAAAACACACATGAAATATGTTGCTGTCTACAGTTTCAACTCCCTCTGCATCTTCCTAATCTTCTGCATTTTATGCAGCCTATGTTCTGTAAACACAGATCCTGGGGCAGTTCAATACTCTTGTGGATGCTCCAGTAGAAGAGGACTGCTGTCATCTCTAACTATTTTAAAACTCTGAACAGATGTTTGACTGCACAACATAACAAATAACTTCGGATGAGCAAGATGAGATGATTTTTCCAAGACATTAATAAAATTCAACTATGTTTTTTTAAAATCCTGTAACTGTTCCAAAGCCAAAACCTGAATTTTTACAATAATGTGGATATTTTATAGCCTAACTGAATTTTTCATTGCCCCTAAAATACTATTCCTTAGTGACAGAGCCTATAGGATTTACATAAATGTCTTTTTAAATATAGAATATCACTGAAGGTCCCAAAATGATGGTTTCAAAATTATTTATTTAAATCACAAAAGAAGCACCCTTTTTATGCATCTGAATTATTAGTCCTTATTTTCAGAGCTCTAATATTTGAAGGTCTAACAGTCAATGGAACTGGCACTTGGCCTCAGAGGATCATCCTGTCACACTCTGAGTTTATCTTCTTCCTCTAAAGAAGCACTCAACCACATCTAACTTTCAGTGTGAAGTTTCAATAAAATCACTCCCACATCAAAACCTAAGTGATTTTTGGAAATGCTGGATGAGTAACATCCCTTATATTACAAAATATTTCCTAAATACGAACTCTATCCCAATCTCTTCTCTATCCTGAGAAGTGCATTGTACACATTTATGCAGACAGGGAGCTTCCCACTTCTTCAGAGCAGTTGCACAAGGCTCCGTTAATCACAAAGCCTCAGTACAACAAAGTCATACATCTAGGACTTAGACTTAATCTCGGATCTAGGTGGACTGTATTCTAGGTCCTTAATCTAAGACTTAAGTGGATTGGAGTTCACAGCTATTTCCTTACTTAATTCTGAATTTTCTTTCAGAAGAATAGCCTATGATTCTAATACGGACAGGTAAACCAGAAAATTATCACCATTGTAGTCTAAGCTCAGCCACTTTCTAGTGCTTCATCAGCAATCTTTTCTTTTTCTTAATGGGAAAAAAAAAGTCATGTTTACTTGTTTTAAATGAAATACTAGGTGTATTGATTGAAAAAACTGATTGATTGTAAACGGATCGAGATAACACCACCAGGTCTGAAATACACAAATTCAAGCTACGCAAAGGATTTTAAATCTTGTGAACTAACTCAGTGAAGCTGGTTTCAGTATGAACACATGGGTATAGAAGCTCAGAAGTGCACACTATTTTTGGGCTGTAAGAGAATTACACAGAACACCTTTAAAGTAAATAACAGTAAGCCCAGGCAATACTGAAAAGATTCCCAAGAATGCTACAACTTTTTATAGAGCCTTTTATTCACAAAACCTGGTTTTTTGGAGAATGCCAACATCATCACTTTTTGCATACTTTTTGCACTTTTTGGTAACAGAGAGATTTGCCCTTGATGTATATAATTTAAATTAAAACATCACATGTCATAAGGTTCGTGCCACTGTGACTTTGAAATTTTCAGAGGCCCAAGAATAAATAGCAACAGATTTTCTTCATAAAGGCTGATATCCAGAAATGAGCTACAGTCCATCACTTATTAGACATACACAGACAGACTGTAAGAATATCAAAATATAAATACCTAGAATGAGGGTGGAAAGCACAATCAAACATTGGACTATCATTTTCAGCTGCAACTGACCACAGGTTGCACAGTTGGCTGACTTTTGTAAAACAGTAATTTAAAAAGTAAATAAAAAAAATTTGAAGGTGCCTGCAGCAGGCCCCAGTGATATCCTTATCCTGTGCTGGGAGCCATCTGGAACAGTTCCAGGAGATCACGTGCCAAGAACAGCTGCATAGGAACCAGCCACCCAAACACTTCCAATAATTCAAGCATGCATTCATACGTTTTCATTGCTTTTTAAAATATTTATTCATATCTTAAATGGAAAAAAAAAAACCATGTCACAGACAGCTGGATTTCTCCCTCCCCCCCACCCCAAATTTATATCATTGAAAGATTTGCTGTTCTTTATTCCTTTCCAAATGCAATATGGATACACAAAAGTGTGAATTTAGCACATAGAGGAAATTCTCTAAGCAGAAAAGAATGGTGGGAGATCTCCCTCTTCCAGATAAAACCAGGAATAAATAACAATGAAGCTTTTTCCTCATTCTGATTTCAATTAATCCTACCATGTGCTAGGAGCCACTCTCAGTACAGCAATTCCCTTGTTCATTAACTCCCAAGAGACCATCATCACCTTAGGCAGAATGAGACTCTCGGCTCTGTTTCAGCACTAACCTGGAATCACAATGGAAAATGCAGCACAGAGTGATTCTCGATTCCTACTCTAAAATTATCACTTGTCTATAAAGAAAACATACTTTGCCATTTACTCCCTTTCTTAGGAACAACAGTCATATTTTGAAATGCTTTCTGAGGAAAAAAAAAAATCTCAACAATAAATCCTTTTACATGCTTCACAGTTTTCTTACAAATATTTTCAATCAGAAGTCTCCAACTCGGAAGTTCCACCTACATGTTGGGCTGGAGAACATCCTCTCAATTTTTTCCCCAGGCCACTTATGAATTATTGACTTTTTTGCTCTATGAGAATTTGTAGAGAGTCACAAAATAAGACAACAGCAAACAGGCTGATTTGTGGATTCCTGAAGTCTGGAGTTACCAATACAAAGAAAAGAATCACCTCACTGGAAAATGCTGCTGGCAGAAAGATTGATGTGGTCACCAGAGCCAGCATCTTCCTTTTCTCCTTTGCAGCACTGATTTTCTTGGTTAAACTACTTGAACACCAGTTTTGCCTGAATCAGTGCTTTCATTCAGCCTCGGGTTTTTCTTTTAAGTTGTGCAAAAGTGTAACAGCCCCAATTATTTAAATAACACAGGTACCTCAATGTAGAGCATACAACCATTCTATCAATGCAATTTCCAGATGGATATACAGGCCAAGAAAAGAAACTGCGTGCCTAGCTTGAGTTCCATTCCCTTAAAGTATCTGGTAGGTATGCCCTAAATTCTGACATTAGTAAGAGACAGAAAATAAAATGTTGCATTTGTACTTGTCTCTGAGCACCTTATAAATTGCTTCCTTTAAAAAAAAGCCCAAAAACTTGTCTGAATGAAAAGAAAGCAAAAGTAGGAAGCTCGTTTGGGCAAAATACGATTTCTCTATCGCAGTGCCGTATTACTGGAGGCAAATTAGATGAATACCTGTCACTCTATCGAGCAACACGAAACGCAGAGACAAACGCAGCCACACCCGAGAGAAGGCAAAGAAGAGAGAAACTTTATTTTGGTTTTCCCATTATATAGGGTTCTGGAAACGACCATCGATTGGAAGGTGAAGCTACTACCTCTCCAACCACACTGGTCAATGACAAAGTCCATTAAACCTTTCTCCTCCCAGGAGAAGGAATGAAAAACAAAAAGACAGTTAGAAAAACATGTGCATGTTTACAAAAAACAGCGTGAGAAACTCCATCACAAGAATGAAAACATCAGAAGGCTGAAAAGTGAGAGTGACAAATACCAAATGCAAATCACACTGGCAATAATGGAAGACTGACACCCAGTAACCAGCAGAATCCCCTTTTCCAAGGGTTCCCTAGAATTTCACCACAGACCCAAGGCAGCTGAGCCTCCTGTGCATTGCAGCAGGGCTCTGCATGCCTGGGTATGATGAGAATCACATGGCAATTGCACCAAACTCAGACAGGCTGCACAGTCAATATTAATTCGGCATTGTGCCCATGGCAAAAGCAGTGCCTTTTCCACCAGCAGTTTTAGCTGGAATTTAAACTGGCTGTCATATATATTTATGTATATTCATATATGCATATAGACACACACTGCAATTTGAAAGCACGTAACTCTTGCATATATCTCACAGAGACTGGAAAAAGGAGAACCCTTGTGTAAAGCATTAACATGTCTCTGGCTTGCAGGCCATCAACATGGTTGCAAATGATTTAAAGACTTCTGCAATTTTGCAGCAGGTGTGTAGGCTTACATACACAACATGCATAAAAAACCCCCAAAACCACTGAATTGAGAAGTATTACTCTATCATTGTCTCCAATAAAACATAAAAATACTTAATCCCGTATTCTTTCTTCTTGAAGAAAACACTTTATAAGGAAAAAGTGTTCACAATTTACTCTTCAAAACAAAATTGTCAACCACCCCTCCTCACTGCCTTTTGTTAAATAAACTACAGGTTCAAACAAGAAACCACCATGATGGAACTATGCCTAACTGATTTCTCTAAAGCTGGTGATAGAGTACTAATCATAGTTTACTTATAAGAAAATGAAACTATTACATTTGGTAGAAGCAGTGTTCAACCAAACATGCTCACAGCCTTTTGAGAAAAGGCAGAGAGGGAGAGACTTCCTGGCAAGGAATGGGAGTTTCATGTCAGACAACCCACCCTGAAATTCACCTCATGGTGCCTGTTTCCCTGTTGGTTTAATTTTCCAAAAGATTATTTTCCATCAGCTCCCACAAACATAAAAGAAATAAAGGATTTAATGATGTCAAATCTGTGTCACTACACATGGATTGATTTCATTTTGGCATCTCTGCGACATGACACTGCTAAAAAGCAACAATGACCTCAGGATAATTAATTAATCCAAAGAAATGCATGAATAACTTCCCTCTTCACTGACAACAAGCAGACCCACAGAAATTTAGAACACCTAAAACATCCTCAGTTTCAATCTGAAATAAATATTTGGCAATGATACAAAAGCTATAAATACTTGATTGCTTTGCCATTTCTGCTTTTATCAGTTCCTATTGATTACCACTTGGATGTATCAATAAAACACACCGCTGATTCGATGGGGGCTGTTGTTACACTTCTGTGGTTTTATCATGAGATGTTATTCCACGTGCAGCACATGCAGGGGCACGACACGAGCTAACTGAAAAAGACAGCAATGCCTGGGAAGTGCCCCACCTGGAACTGGCTAATGCCCTTTCTGCAGCTGAGAACCCCAGGACCATGGGAGTGTACTTCCCTAAAACTCCCACCACGTTCAGCATTAGGAGGAAAGAATGGGTGAAGTGAAAAATGTAATTCCCTGTGGGCAGAAAGGGATCATGCAAATCATGTAATCATGCAAAGAATAGATTTTACAGTCAGAACAACAATATCCTCAAGTGAGAATGAATACCCCACTCTATTGTCCGTGCACGTGATGGGAAAAAAAATGTTCTCAGATGAAATGAGTATTCAGACTTCTTTACGTATCAAGGTTATTAACAGATTCAGAAGCTGCATTTTTTGGAGAGAAGATCCTGCATCCTGGCAGAATAATCCCTTTCAATATTACAGATCTATTCAATAAAGTTATTGTTTATCTGGATTTCTACAAGCATTTCATGTAATAGCACCTGACATACTTATTAAAACTTTCCTTATGTGGAAGTAACCACTCATATATTAGCTTGATTAGGAGGTGCCTCAGACTTTTGTGAGTAAAATCACTCAGGTATTCTTCCTGACTGGCTGGCTTTTATTTTTGGAGCTTGTTTGGGGAAAGAAAAAGGCAGTTACTGAGGTGCTTTAAAAATAAATAAAAATAATGCCCAAAATTTTGATGATGGAAAACAATCATGGCAGAACTAAAGGAGGTGTCTTTGAGGGAAACTGGAGCAAGGTTAATAGGAAAATATAAAAATTTTCAATTCTAATTGAATAAGATTTTAATAAATTTTAATTCCAAATAAAGTTCAATTCTGATTAATGAAACCTTTTATATCTCTGAAGGAGAAAACGGTTGTATTAAAAAGCCTGGTCTCCACATTTGAACTACTATACTGAAATAAGAAAGAAATCACTTGCATTAAATCCTGTAGACAATAACGGCAAAAACTGCAAGGCAACTCAATCTCTCCTTTCCAGTAAGCTTCTCTAAGTTCTGTACTGCACAAATTCATAAAATTGGTACAAAGTTTACAAGTCAGAATAAAAATTATGTTTTATAGCAATGTTGGAAATAACCTATTGCTATATGAAATGAAGCAAATCTCACTGCAGTTTAGCTAGCACTGTTTACAGTTACACAAACATTTAAAAGACATTTAGTTGATGCATCTTATTCCAGTCCTAGATTACTCTTCTCACACTGAGTCTCCATCCAGGAAAAGCTGCTGCCAGAACTCATGTCAGAATTAGTCCTGCAGACTGGGCTTATGGAAATGGCTGAAAAATTATTTATTCATTATCACAAGGATATTATAGAAAATAGGCACTAAAGGATTATAATTGCAGTTTTAGTTGTCAATGCCCTTAGACAAGAATTTTACAGAGACTAAAAAACGTCACCAACTACCTCCATAAAGTAAATCCTAGCCTGAAAGTCAAATCTAATACGGAGAAATTTCAAGAGGGAGTCAAAGACTCAAAAAGTCTAATCTGTTAACAAGGAAAGCCACAGATGAGAGCTGATCACTACTGATCTGTCATGTCAATTAATGCTGAAAACATACTTAACCACTGTGAAATAATCCCATATCTTCAAAATAAATTGCTTTCCTGAGTGAATATAAATTCAAAGAGAAGAGTAATTTAAGACGATTTAGTTTAGAATCCCTAGCACATTGATATTTTCTCTGTGTTTTTGGTAAATTCAGTCCTGTAAAAAACACAGAAGGAAAAGGCTAATGCTCACATGTCATCTGACAGATTAAATCAGCTTTGCATCAAATGGCAAAAAGAATGGTTCTGTGACATTTCACAGTCCAGAGAAGGAAAAGTTTGAATAATCAGCTTCAGTGAGAGCAGTGGAAGTGGGAAGTCTAGGCATATGAGGAGGCATGAACCTTAGCAGATAATTATAACTGTTAATAAAAAGAAAGAAAATTGTGCTTGAATTTCTTTCTTAGGGAAAGAAAATCAAGTGGTGGAAAACATGTAAGAAGGAGAAATGATAGTACGAGGAAATAAAACTTGAAATTTAATGAAAAAAAAAGAAGAAAAAGGAATCCATTGCAACACACAGAGGCAGTGAGAATCAATAAGTCGATTTTCCAATATTTAGAACTGCACATAGAATCCTTTCTTTTAGCTGAGAAATATCAAGGACCAAACTCATTAAAAACAGAAAGAATCATAAAGTCCTACATTAGTTCCACAGCTGTGACCTCTGAACAGAGACAGCAAAACCTAAGCAGAAAACATCTTTCATTAAATAGCTTGTTTTGTGTTCAGAAATAGCTATATTTAGGAATCAGTAAAAGCACAAGTTTTCTGAATCCCACCTGTACCAGAACACAAAGTGCTGCAAAATCAATGCTTCAGCCTCAGGTGTCCCCCAGAATCACAGGCTGGGTGAGCTTGGGAAGGACCCCAGGGGCTCATCCCAGAGCACACTGCCCAGGAATCCTCGTGGATCCACGTTCCTTGTTCCCTCCACTGGTGGGAAATGCACCATTTCATGCAAAATGACTGAATTTCCAGTGAGTATGAAATCCATTTTCAAAACTGAGAGTTTAAGACCACCTGGTGCAGAAAGCTTTTTGCTTCCTACCCATTACACACAACAGAGCTCAAGATTTTTCTACAGAAATAATAATATCCTGGCTCCTACAGAGCCCATGCTGTTGCTTGGCTAAATTTGCCACAGAGGAATTTCTGCACCCTTTAATAATCCCAATAGATACAGAAAGATGGACATGTGAAAGAACAGGGTTTTGTCAAGGTTTATTTCCCTTTCTCACTGACATTCAAAAAAATGAAAAAGTGACATATACTGGATTAAATATCCTAATTGTATTGCATGGCTATGACTAGTTTGGATTAAACATGTTATAAAGATTTAACAAAACAAGATACTTCCCATACAAATGGACCCATCTTACATTTTATTTTTGTCATGAAAGCTCAAGAAAGAAATTATAGAAGATTTGGAAAATCTACTTTATAGTTCTCCAAATCCTTCTTATTTACAATCTCATAGTCTGAGTATGCAATACCTTAAAGAGCAATATTGCGAATCCTGCTAGTGTTTTCTTCTTACTTTTTAGCTCCAAGTAATGGAGAGTTCAAAATTTCTAAAAAAAAAAAAAACAGCTCTAACTTTTAATTTTGTGGTTTGCATTAGCTGACATCATCATTGATATTCTTAACCTCTTACTGCATCTCTGTTGACAAAAACCGACGCTCATTTATAGCTATGTTCAATCCCACAGGGAAAAAAAGATAAAAGGTTCTTAACTGAAGATGTGGTGACACTGACTGGAATATTTCAACAAATTTTAATACAGTTTCCACATCTGCATCACCCTAACAGGAAACTATGAGTCAGGTGAAAATACAGTTGATCAAATACAACTGTACTCAGAAGAAAATTTTGTGAAATATTCATCATTTAAGTCCTACTTGACCCCAAGAAAAGGAGTTACTTCGCAGAATGAGTCTACTGCTAAACTGATCCAAATACTTCTACAACCCAGAGGGAACAACCTGTTAATTGAACAAGAACAATGACACACACATTGTATACAAACACCACCAGAATTCCGTGCCTGAGCCCACTCCAGAGAACCCAAGGAACAGAACACTGAAGCAACCACAGGACTGAGAGAGAAGCATGTCTTATTTGGCCAGGCTGAGAACAAAATAATCTAACACTGATGTCTTCCAGTGCAACCTTCTATGACTAAGAGCCTGAACTATCAGCATTTACAAGCAAAATAGGTAATTTTTTGCTCTGTGAGCAATTTCATTAAGATTTCAGCCTTGATCCCTCTCTTGTTGAATGAATAAAGGGCAGATCATTTTAAAATGGAAAGACAAAGTGAATGAAGGAAAAACAAAGTAAATCTTTAATTAGGTAAGTCCTCTTTTGTTGCCTGGTTCGGGCAAAAGCACTGGACCATATGTTTCAAGTGTCTAAATCTGCCTTCAGGTTTCAGATGAATATGTCTCTGTGGGGCTGTTTCTGTCAATGGCAACAATTTTTTTACGGCTTAGAATTTGCTTGCTGGCAGCCACCTGCTAATAACACCACTACAAATTAGTAGGGTACTTGGGAATTTGGACAGATTAAAAAGTAATTGAGAGGGTGGACCAAATCACATCTAGAAACCATTGTATCCACTTCAAGCTACCTCCTTCTTGTTTTGGAAATAATTTCTCTTTAGGACATTCAAGCCATCAATTAATGAGTGGAAACAAGGGCTGTTTTCAGTTCTCTAACTGAGCAGTTAGTAAGCTCCCTTTCCAATTTCCTCTCCACCATCGCCACACTCCGTTTGTTTCAGGCATGCACAGATACTGTACCAACCTCAGTGCTGAGGGTTACTGTGAATATCAAGCTATAATAAATTCTGATCTCCTGCACATCACTGCAATGCCACAGCACATCTAGAAGATGTGGAAATCTAACTGTGACAGGACACTCAGATAACTATGGCTGAGCACAGCACAGGACCTCATCTGCCTCTGGAGACCCGAGATGCCCCCCAAATAAGTCTGTCTCTCCTGGCTGAAGTCTCTTTTCATCAGCTCCTGCCAGTTGCTGCACTCCTTTCAAATCTGTTTTGACTTGTTCAGCCTTGCACTCGGCCAGGGAGCAGCACTAACCAAAGGCACCATCACATCACTGGGGTTTACAGCTCCCAGCACTCAGCCAGAGACACCCTGTGCACGTGTTCCTGCCTTACCTCCAATCCCACCAAGCCCCATTTCTCACAGAGCAGATACGTCAGTGACTGTGAGCACTTGACCAAAAAGTAACTGTGAGACCTGTGGACCATTGGAGAGCCTCGGGTCTTTTATCATAACAGTATTCCACGGAATATAGTGGCTTTGTAAATAACTGAAAAGGGCAGCTTCCACAGTATTTAAGTTTCACACAACTGCTACTAATAGCAGTTTGAAAAACAACTGCTGTGAAGTTCAGCAAGCACCTCAGAAACCTACAAAGTTTGATGCCACGGGTTTTTTTCTTTTTTCTTTCTGTTAAAATCTGAAGGGTTTATTCTCCTGTAATAGGTAATAATGAAAAAGAATTCTTTAAAGGTCAGCAGGAAATGGTCTGTTTTTACAGAGTCAATGAAATAGCAGGTTTTTTATAGCCATTGATCTTTGAGGACTGAGGTAGCTATGGATAATATTTATTTTTAGCCATATTTATGTAATCATTTGTGTAACACCTGCCCACAATAAGAAGAAAAAACCCCACTGTTTCTGCAGTTTATATTGTTTTAATGATTGGTCACAGTCTATCTGGGACAAAGTCAGTGGTTACACCAGCTTATACAGCAGTAGGGTTTATTTCAGCAGACCAATCTGCCCTGTGGTGCAGTAACCCTAAAGGAGCAGAGAGCCTGGCTGTGTGTGACCCAGCCCTCGTCCCTGCTGACTGTGACACTGCTGCAATGACGAGCCCTGACGAGACCAGTTTCCTTAAAGCGCGCCATTACAACATTCTAGAATTTACACTTCCAACTAGAGTTTACTTCTCCTGCTTCCACCATGACAATTCACAAATTTGTGAGCAGCAAAGTGCCGTTTGCTGAAGCAGAAGCAAAGTCCTCCACCCTCATGGTGGGAGGAAATTGAGGGCACACTTCAGTTTGATTTTCTCAGCCTCCACTACACCATACCACTTCCAGAAGGGGCAGGAACCCCTTGATTCCAGTAAGGAGTGATGCCAACTGAATGTGCTTTCACCACTGTGTACATTAGAATTTATTATTTTTCTTCAGCATTTACTCTTTTTCACAACTGGAGATGTTGCGTACCCAAACACATCTGAAAAAGCAAACCTTACTTCTCAGGAGAGCCTTTTGAGTCACTTTTTGTTTAACCTGGGAGAAAGAAATGCATCTCTGATAACTTTGACAAATTATTTTCAGGGAAAAGACAATTTATAATTGACGTACAAAGAACAGAGTTAAATACATGGATAAAAATGGGAACTCCACTTTACTGAAATAGAGATAGGCACGTGGGTCATATGTAATGACACACCTAAGCTAGATGTAAATGACCATTTAAGAATAGTCTTTCCTACATAAGAGTATATTATCTCAGGCCCCAAAGAATAAAATTGGGGTTTTGAAGCTCAGATCCCAGACTTTCTTTGAGTGAATCGTGTTCCACCTGGGAAGTTTTAGAGGGAGTCAGAAACATGCCTGCATCTTCACACAATAGCATCAGAGACACAAAGAAAGAAAACTTCAAGTGCTGAAGTTCATTTCTATTATAAATCCTTGCACACAAAGGCTTGTTCTTTGCTAATTATTGCCTTAGCTATGATGAAATGAATTCATTTCTAGTAGTAAAAAAATATTTCGGTAACGTGGCATGATTAACATTTAACTCCTCAGATCAGTAAACAGTGAAAATTGGTGCTACAGTTTAAGTGGGTACTTAACTGAAAAGTAAATGAATACAGAACTTTCTCACTGCAGTACAACACATATTTCACTGCATTTGCACCATCATTATTCTTCAAAATACTGACATTAACAGCCATGCAAATGACACCATCATTTTCTGTCCCTTTACTGCTCTTTTTCTACATGAATTTCCTTGAATTGATAAATTAAACTTACATATTCTGTAGAAACTTTCACTAAGAATGTCAAAGATCTTTACAAAGTGAATTAATCAAATAATCAGAGCATCACAGTGAGGTACTTTATGCAAGGCTATAGCAAAATGTGAATGCAAATCTGGAACACATATAAAAGGAATAAATTCAAATGTCATGATAAAAATTGTACATTGTAATTTGGGTGTAATTGAGCCTGAAAGCTGGTGAGGACATAAAAATAGAAGGGCTTTAGTAGGCAACTTTTTTTTTTTTTAAAGTAATCCTTTATTTCAGCCACAGTACAAAATGAGAGAAAAATAAGGAAGATAGAGCACTGTGCAAAGTCATTTCCATTCTTTATGTGATGGTCTTAAACTAATCAGCAAAATCTATACCTTGAATAAAACAAATCCTGGGTACTTGGAACTATGTAGCTGATTATGGACTCTGCTTTACTGTCACTTATTTACCTTTCCTAAATCTTTGCAAGGACTGGCTGTGCCTGTAGCTCCCCTACAGCAACACAAACTGGGGAGAGCTCCTCCAAAGGCAGTGACCTTGGGATATTTGGGACAGGACCTGCACTGCAAGGCAGCCTAAGCATTTGGCACTCATTCAAGGATAAACAGCAATCATACAATTAATCAAAATATTACCTGTGGCCAGAGGCCTCATACCCATACTCCATATGTTAAGTACCGACCTGTCCAGAAAGCCGAAGTGGAAGAAACATACCTACCCCAGCTGCAACCACAGAATACAAGGAGGCATGGAAGACATTCAATTATTTTAGGTATAACACTATAAAATGAAAATTGCTAATTAACTTCTCAAATATTCTCACAAGAGTTGATATTTAATATGCAACCCTGCCACAAACACCTGCTGGCTCAACATGAAAAAGTAAGGCTTGCAATCCTCAAATTCAGTACAGAAAATTAAGAGAACTTCAGATTTTTTTTTTCAGATTCAGAGAGGTATGAAAAAGAAGAAATGGACAAGTTTATGCTATTAAAAAAAAAAAAAGATTTCTTCTTAAATAAGCTTGGTTATTACTGTAAGGAGATAGCAGAAGTTTTCCCTATCAGCAGAAAGGAACCAAACTTGAAGGAAACTTATAGTTTAGCCTATATTGGTGAATCCATAATTCACCTTCTGTTTCTGCACATCAGTCTGGAAAGTTTATGCAGCTGCACAATTGACCAGGTAATGGGTTGAAGTCTGCACCACAAAGATACTTCTGTCTCAAATTATAAATCAAGAGTTTTCTTTTGCTGCTAAGGTGGAGTCTATGGTAGCTCAAACCCAGCTTGTTCATGCTTGACACATTTCTCATCACAGCTATTAGCAAAATATTTATCAAAAGTATTACAATGTGAGGGGCCTCATTTCAGCAAAACTCGGCAAGATGTGTGAACTTCAAGCTCTTGAATTCAAGAAAACTGCTTATTTTCATTAAATGGTTTCCTTAGATCCAAATCCAACTCCGAGTCCATAGCTTCAAAATATGCTCATGGTAGACTTTCCTTTAATTTTGTGTGCTGTACATACCACACAGATATGCCTTCCTACCTTTTCTTTATTTTGGCTGAGAGCAAATGATCAAAAGTATTCCAGAAGAACAGACTGCACATCATTGTTATTCTGGACAAGACAGAATGAAGTGTGTATCTCTACACGGAAACCTTGTTACAGATAATGTTACCCATTTTCAAAAATATGTTTCTGATTCATCAAGCTCTAATTATGTACTCCTCAAACCAAAACTATTTAGAATCACATTCATTTTATGAGTGAGTTGGTGAGTCACCATTGCTCCTCCTGCTTTTCTAGGCACAGGCAAGCTATATCCAAAACAGATTTACACTCTGCTGACCAAGAAAACCATTGATGGGAAGCCATACAAACAGTGGGGTCTCCTGTACTTCA
This sequence comes from Leptocoma aspasia, assembly GCA_013399835.1. Taxonomy (NCBI): domain Eukaryota; kingdom Metazoa; phylum Chordata; class Aves; order Passeriformes; family Nectariniidae; genus Leptocoma; species Leptocoma aspasia. The sequence goes on from VXAX01003556.1 coordinate 4,799,089, forward strand.
GCACTGCACTACACAAGTAAACCTGTTATTTAGAAAGACCTGACTAGATGAGCTTGTCTAGAAGACTGCAATAAGAGACGAAATGCTTCAGAACAAAAAAAGCAAGTTTTTAGTCCTCTCTTATTTAGCATCATTTCTGCTCTGCAAGGCAGGGGTGCAGGGCATGTTGGACCTGCCACTGTGATCTACTATCAGATATGATAATATCTGGTGAAACAGCAAGAAGAAAATGTTGTTTGCAGTTCTATTTCACAAACCCTAAAACTGCAGAAATAATTTATTTCTGTTGCAAAACTACTGCCCACACACTCTTCCCCAGCTACAAATTTTGGCTGCCACAGAAACCCTGTCTCGCCCAGTGCTCTGAAACTCAACAGTGGCACCCAGCGGCTACTCCTTATCACATCCAAGTACCTACAATACACCAGGGAGGTTGTGAAGCACTTAAAAGCAATTTTTTGTTTAAATATATGTACAAATTATTCTCATTAAAAAAGGCTCTGCTATCTCTGCCCCCTTTTATGAAGTTAATTTTCTCATTTCAGTTTTCAATTTACTTCATGTTCTATTTTCTTTTGCTTGTTTAGGTTTTTCTTTTTTTTTTTTNTTTTTTTTTTTTTTTTTTTTTTTAGATTTTAGTTTACACTACATCCTTCTAACCAGCTGGGCATTATTCTAACAGCCCTTCTCTGCTTTGTACAACAGTAGGTGCTGATTGAGCTTTACCCCCTGTTTGAGAGTGTTTTAGATTTTTAAATGTCTCTAGTCAAAACACCAGAGCACTAGAAGCAAATTCTGCATTTTAAAAATCAAAGAGCTAACATAAAAGCTAAGTAATACAGAGATTGATTTATTAGATTTAAAAAAAAAAAAAAAAAAAAGAAGGGAGAGAGCTCCTAAACCCTTTTTCTATTAAATAACATGCCAGACCTTTCCTAGATCCCAAAGTTTAATTCTTGTCCATAGGAGTTTACAGGTAAGGCAGCAAAAGTATGGGTCCTAAAATATGACAAAAATGTATCAACCCACGCAAAGATGATGTACACATCACCTGTCTGAGCCTATTAATCTGCATTTAGGTGTGTATTTGTTCTAGGGTTTAAAAATTTACCATCATCCTTGAGATCAAGCTTTAAGCTCAGAACCCAACATGCCAGATGACAACAGGGTACACATCAAGGAAAATCTCTTTTGACAACGTCAGCTCTGAATTTACAGTACAAATTTGCATTTATTACTTCCATATGAAGATGCCAGGCATACTTTTGCTTCTCTTGCTTCGTATCTGATTCCCTGAAATATCCTGCTGTTGTTTCAAAAAACTCTTGCATTTAGAGGAAGACATAGTAAAATATCCCATCATCATGATCAGTGTTGTAACAGGACACTGGAGAAGGGTTCTGGAAAGCTGCTGAGAAGAATAAACTGGCAGGGGGGGTGTGAGAGAGAACTCTTTCTTCCATAAATTTTACAGAGCATGAGAAACTACCCACATTTTTAGCAGTGCAGTCTCATGAGCAACAGAAATGGCCTGCTTGCAAAAAGTAGACAATTCACCTGCCTGTTCTTCAGGAGGTCAGTGGCCAAAGCCTTTCCCCCTGGAAGCTGCACTTCACTGATAACCATGCAAGAAAATAAAAACTGACCAAGGTTTCCATGGACACTGACTGAAAGGAAACAGTGCCTTGGTGACAGAGCCATTTCTTCACCGAGCTTTCTCAGTCTCATTGCAGGTATTGAATGAGGGAAGCACCACACTATCTAAAAGCAAAGAATTAATAATTTGCCTTCAGTATAAATATTCAACTTCTCTGCTACACCACCCGCTCTAGCATTCCCCACAAACCTGACCAGTGAGCAAGGTGCAGCAGGTAAGAGTTCTGAGAACATCCCACCTATTCCAAGTATACAGAAGGACGTGATAACAACTTATCATATTATTAAAAATACACAGCCATATATAGACAGCAATCTAAGGAAACGCAGAGCAAGTGTGGTTTATGTAACTACCAAATGTTTTGGACATATGGTAAAATATTGGGCAAATACCTATCCATTTAAAAAATATTTTCCTGGAATAAGATGCCTCTAAATCTATTGTAACCCCTTCAAGCATATACTAATTTTAACCAGAACTTCTGCACTGGGTGGAACACTCCTTACAGATTAAAAATAGCCAAAAGAACCAAACACCAGAAACCAAAGATGATGTAGAACCTGGGGGGCTGGGACCTAAAATGACAGACTTTTTGGTGTACGTTTGTATAATGTTACTGGCCAACATTTCTGCCTGCCAAATCAGCGCTTGTCTAATGCTGATGGCTGAGCAAAAATTGTATTATTCCAAGAAGTCCTCAATTTTAGATGTTAAATATCAGAGAACAACAAAAGAAATTATTCCAGGCCCCAAGCAAAAAATACTCAGTTTTCGACTGGCAGTCTTAAATAAGAGTTATGAGCTTAAATGCCTCATTTAATCCAAGTCCTAGCACACAATGGTCGCACAGCTCTTACCTATGATCTGAGAAGATGCTTCTCAGGACAGGAAAATTCATCTCCAGATTTACACTGGTTTTGTAGTCCCCTCATACTTCAAATCACACCTATTCAAAGTGAAATCCTGGCAACTATTTTAATATTAGCAAATCTGAAGCTGGGATTCTTCTCCAGCCTCTATTTCCAGCACTCCACCTTGCCCTAGTTGAGAACTAAGCCTTTCTCCCTCTCTGAAAACATGTTTCAAAGGGGTTCATGAGGCTTCTTTGGCAATACGTGCCACCCTTCCAGAAGCTGGGATCTAAACTGGAAAGTATAAACTCATGTTCATGTTAAAAAGGAAAAAGCATTACATTTCAGATATGTTTTCCCCATGTGGCTCTGCTGAATCAAACAGTCCCTGCACTTCAGATCACTTCTGCAACCCCTGGCTCTTTACACTGGACTGCTGAAAACCCCTCAGGTCCAGCACACACCAGCAACCCCTGCCCTGGGTTTTCACAGGACTGACAGGGATTGGCTGGCTGAGGTGGTACAGAGATACTCACTTAGCCAAATGTTTGGAAAATTAGAGAAATAAATAATCTTCAGTGTTTCTGTACTGTCCACAGTAGCTCTGAAGTGTAACTAAAATTCAATGATTCAATGTAGGTCCTTCCTGCCATAAAGTTATGCAGCAGCTGTTCTAGAAATGCAGTTGTTTTGGAAAATCCTATGCATTTGGAATAATTATTCCAAATATTGATAGCAGTTCTTTGCTATGATTGTAACAAAAAAAAAATATATTATCTATTACTAGATATTTTTCCTTGAACAAGCTACCTCACTGTTGTCTTTTCCAGCACGAAAACAACACTTTACAAACAACTCTCTAAAGTAGGCTTGTGGACTAGCCCATCAACCTGAAGGAACTTAGCACACAGTTCCCATTGAGAGACTGGATTTTTCTGAAAAGCCAACTCCTAAACTAGCAGGATCCATAAATACAATTGCATTTGTAAAGATACATACAGACCCACACTTTTTTAAAATAATAAGTGTTGACATCACAATTTCATTCAAATCATCAAATTTAATTTAGCTCTTGCTTTGCACCAAAGCATATATAAAGAAACCCTCCATCTGTCACTGCAGGAATGACTTCTCTCCCTAGAATACCTTATATATCCACAGAAAACCAGGCCTAAATAATGATTCATTGCTAGATTAACTGCACAAAAGCCTGCTTTAGTATCTGCATTTAAGTACTCAAAATACATAAAAAGTCCAGTGTGCATTGATAGGATTCCCAAAGGCATCCCGTTGGAAGTGGAAAATGCCTTCTATTAAAGTACTCCCCTTCCTAATTAAGAAGCAAATTCAAAATTCAGTAGGTGTCCAAGAAGTTAGAGTACAAATAAAAGAGCTGTTCTCTGTTATGCAGATCAGTAGACAGCTATGGCTTATAATCTGCTCGTTAGAAGAGAAATATCTTGCCCAAATTAACAGATCTAACACCTAATCTGTTGTACCACATGCACTAGACTATCAGTGGCCAAATTAGGGGCAAATCCAGACAGCAACTCACACACTATAATGTGCTAAGTAAAGCCATGCCTTCCAGTAGCTGCACTTAACTATGAGCAACAGAGATGTCAGACACCAGCAGTTCGCTCAGTTAAAGCCCATTTTGTTTCCACGCTGGTTTCATTGTATCTCAGAATGACTTGAGCTCCCCAGAATGTGATCCAGCCCATTTTTTTTCCAGGCACAGCATCCATTAGGTTCAAAATCCAGCTGATAAAGACACAGGTGAAAATATTAGTGGGGTGAGAACAATGCAACACCAAACCTCTAAAAACTCATGATGCTCTCAACTCAGGCTTGTCTATCCCCTGAAAAAAGATTAATCAAAAGCATCACAGCATTTGTTTTTGTCAGGATTGTTGGAAGTCTTGTAACTGAACAAAGCATAGAGAGAGTACACAATGTTGTGGCAATCATGTGGATCTGCTCATCTGCTTTCCTAGCTGCTGTTTCTGCCTGCACTGTGTCCATCACTGGCTGGCTGAGGACAGCACCAGCAGCCTCAAGGAACAGGCTGCACAAAGCTCTGATCAGCTCCCCCGTGCCATGCCCTGCTAGCACAACTGCTGGGACAAACCTGCTTCACACAGTAAGACCTCACTCTCCAGAAACGCCAGCATGGAACTCTCATGAGTGAGCACTAAACTCACTTGCAAAAGGGAAAGTCTTTAAGGCTCCCATGATGTAACTTTGTCTGTTAAAGATGTTGATTCAACATGATGGAAATGTTTCATCCATTTGCATTCATATCATATTCTTAATGGCTCCAAAGAGTTATTTAATGTCAATTAAATGCTATTATAGTGTCAGAGGGAGCTCATTTTCAACAGATATTATTCTTCCTTAATACTCTGTTGCAGTAGTTCTACACTTTTATTTCAATACCGGTGCAGCAAAGTTAACTGCCTACAAATGAACTGAAATAATGAACAATATCATTTTGTTCCCAAAGCAAATTATACTGGCACTTGTCTGTTTGCCTCTCCAGTCTAAAAGTCTTTTTGTTTTCCAATGCTGAACAAACCACGAGGAGCAGCTACGTTAAAAAAATGCAATAATATATGAACTACTGTCTGAGTAGATCCTCTTTCTCCTCGTATGATTTCTAACGATGCATTGTCTCTTTCCTGGCTTCTATACTTAGCTACAAAGGATAAACTCATCCCTTTTTGCTTTTTTATTTATCAATGCTTTCTTTTCCTACCCTTCATCTGGTTTTAGATTCTCTCTCATTGTAAGGATTCCTCAGGTATCTTCCTAGCAGTTTTTTGCTTCCTGCTTTAACAAGTCACAACAGCAGTTTTCCTCAGTTTTCCTCCCATTAATTGGAAGCCCATGATTTTACATCACACTCAAATGCAGTTTTTTTGAGCTAAATCTGGTGTAATATCTCTTTCAGCCTCTCCTTGCACTGAGACTCCCTAACACACCTGTGCTCTGTGTAAATTTATTTAACTAAATCTGTGCTTTCTGCCACCTTTGTCTCAATAGCAGGACACTGCTATAGGCCAGTACTTGTTAGCCAGTCTCCTGGCTGTGATGTGACTTTATTATTTATTTAGAAATGCTTTCAGATTCGTCTCACATCTGTTCCATAAGAATTGGCACAAAAATGACTGACCCTGTGCTGCAACAAACGTGATTGAAAAGCATGAAGTTCTTTCCAGGTTACATCTGGTCTGATAGATGAAGGTTAGATTGACAGGGGTGAGAGAACAAGACTGGGCATTTCTCTTCTCCTACAAGCCCTAGAAAAGCCTGGTTAAGTGAGAATTTCACAATTTGCTCTCCTCTGTCACTGCTAAAAGACATGTTTCAAATACATTGTGAAATGCAACCTCCTTATTTCATGTTTAGAGGCACCTGCTCAACACAGAAATGCAGCTCTGGAGGGTGGCAGGGGAGCAGCTATTGACAAAGGGTAGAAAGGGTCATTTTTGCAGCAGAACACCTCACTCACAGCACAGCATTGCTTTTTCCAGCAGAAATCACCATGCTTGGCAGGAGAGGAAAACTGAAAACTAACTCTCACACTGACATACCAGACTACTTCTAAGCTTCAGGTTAATTAACCTCAACACTTGTGATTATCCTCTCTCCGATATCTTAGACAGAGCTGCTGTTACCTATTTTGCCTCAAGAATGTCACATATTTGGGGTTTCACAATACGTGTGAGCTATTGTGATGGGGTCTATTCTAATTAAGCCACAAGCAATTATACGCAGTCTAATTATGTAACCAGGGCAAATCACCGTGTTCTTCACCGTGACATCTTTTCTCAAATATTTTGTCCAAAAGCAACTTGTATTCCCAAGAACTTATTCTCAGAAGAATTTTGCACAAGACTTAGTGAAGGCTGTGCTGTCTTCCAACAGCCCATATTCCCACAGTCTCTGACTGGATTTACAAGATAGTTTTTATCCCTGTTGCTTTCAGCTTTTCTCTTGGTCTAGGCACCTTGACTTCCACTCCTTTACTAATGTAGATACTAACAAGGGGTTTTAACAGTGCTTTATGCTGAAAAAAGTGTAAATGGTAGCTAGATTGCTCAGTGTCTTGAGGACAACCTGTGTTTGCCTGAAAACATCCCCAGTCACAGCATATTCAATCACACTTAATATGTAATTTCCCAGGATGACTCCAACTGTAACATGAATACATTCCTGAACATTACAACACAGTTAAAACAAAGGCACATTCAACTGAGAAAAAAATTATATGAAATTAAAGTGATAGGTACTTGTAAAAGCAACTGTGGAACTCAGTTCTGGATACAAAACTCTGATGAAAAGGAAATAACTCAGGAGGTCACTCTAAAATATTTCAACAGGAAAAAATGCCACAGCGTTTTGTATTTGGACCTGCAAACAGAGAGAGAGTGCCATTTTCCAGAGGTGATAAAGGGTGTATGGATACAGAAAGACTGCTCACAGTATAGCATATAGCTAGAAAAACATCCAAAATCTGAAATATGCAGGATTAACAGTGAATATTTCACTTACAATTTCACTAATTAATAAAACACCTGACTGTCACTTCTTAAGCAGGCCAGGATATATGAAGGTGATCTACAAGCTCACTTGCCTTTGGGCAATTATTCCTAAGAGTGGTGGTGAGTGTCACAAATGTGCACAGTAACTTTGGCTCTGTATCTCAGGAGAGACTTAGTCCAACATTCACAGTGTACAGACTTGAACAACCTGGACACGCTGGCTGCTACTTTATCACAATAGCTATAAAATTCATCGCAAACGTTTTAAATTTCAAGAACTGTGATCTGCCTTATGCCTTGCAGAGAGATTTAGCAAAAGTTAGTTTTTTTTCTTAAACAGCAAAATTCATAGGTATGTTAGTTGACCAAAACTAATATTTAATTTTGACACCTTTCATCCTCCTTTGAAAATGTTTATGTTATTAAATATTTGAATTAGTACCTTGGCTTTCCTTTTTTTTTTTAGTTTCATAATGAATTGCAGAAGTTCTCATTAAGACACAAGCTATAGCATACTACAAAAGTGACAACTGTAACTTTACCAAGTAGATTTTCCCAAACCGAACAAAAAAAGCCTAACACTGTTTCTGGAACTAAAGAAAATATTTCTCTCCTAACAATTCAGATTTCATTTCTCCATAAAGATCCAGACACAGGAAAAATAGACCACAGTAAAGAGGGAACCCTCATGAGCATCAGCTTTAAAAGTAGCTTTCTCCATTTTTAATTTTTTTTAATCTAGCTTGCTGTCAACCATCAGACAGCCAAGTACTCTCAGTGCCTCCCTGTTCTTCCTGAGTCAGTGGCAAAAATGTTCTATTAATACAAAAATGAAACTGGGAAGTAAGCTCTAATGCAGGCTGCCTTTGCACAGCTCTGTCAAGAGAACATAGGAGCAGAACAATCTTCTGTGCAGTCACAAACCAGACGAAATAACTAAGAAAAACCTCCTCAGAAGAGCTCAAAGGGATTCACTGAATAAAGACAGCAGCCATGCTGCTTCCCTGACATTTTATGAAAAGATGACCTCTCTGAAGATTTCAGATCTTTCCTATGAACAAACACAATTGCTCCAACCAGAATCTGAAAAGTCATGATTGCAAAAAGGGATAGAGACAAAAGGTTTTACTAACTGAGTCTGTATTTAATGCCTTAAAATACTTTCAGCAAAAATATCATTCTGGCTCTTTGAGTCTTCACTAAGAAAAAAAGCATCACATTTTACAAAGCACACATGGGCACAATACCAAGCTTATTGCAAATAAATACTTTTCTTTTAATAAACTCACTGTATGTGTTCAAAACAATTCCTTAAGTGAATTTTCCAAAATTACAACTGGAATTCTATGAAATTTGCTTATTTTCCCATTTGCTGAAGTACACTCTCACCTTTCCTGCTGCCCATCTTTTGGGGAACAGCAGTAGTCACAGAATCGTGGAATGGTTTGGGTTGAAAGGGACCTCATACACCATCTAGTTCCATTCTCTGCCCAGCCTGTACTGGTGTTGGGATTCCCCTGGTGCTCATGGAGGACCTTGCCCTTTGTCTTGTTGGAATTCCTGAGGTTTGCACAGGCCCACCTCTCCAGCCTGTCCAGGTCCCTGTGGATGAAATTCCTTCCTTCCCGTGCCCTGTGCCTTAGCACAGATTCCAGCAGGATCTGCTCCATGATCTTGCTGGGCACAGAGCTGAGGCTGATTGGCTTGGAGTTCTCAAGTTATCCTTCTCTGCCCTTTTAAAAATGGGGTTAAGCATGTATCATAATCATACAACTGGGCTTTCAAAACATAAGCTTTTCAAGAGTACCTTTAAGCCCCTGCTCATCTCAAAGCCCATTAACTAAGTCCTATCAAACTAGGTCAAACTGTTGGGATTTGGTACTACAGAACACAGTGCTACTGTCAAGAAAGGTGATTCCATTATTTTTATTCACTTACTACCAGAAGCTCAGGTTTCTGATGTATGGAGCATATGTTACTTTAATTTAAACTTATTACTACTGAATATCAATGTTAATATTTTATTGTAATACACAGAGATCCCCAAATATCTCAGGTCAACGTGATTCAGAAGGCTCGAAGGAAAGTGGAAAAAAACCCCATACCAAGAATCATAACAAGGGTTTCAGCATCTGTTGTTCTACTTGGTTTCCCACAGCAATATTTCATTATAAGATTGCAAATTACTCATGCATATTCTTTCTTCCCTATTATGGGCCTCAATTTTATAAAAGCCTCTCTAATTTTGAATGAACAGGTTACCTTTTATATTCAATGCAAAATGAATGACCCTTAGAGAATTAATCTCCTGTAGCTCAAATCTCTTTTAGCTGTATAATTTGACAGTAATATTATTTCAGGAATATTTCTGGTTTTATTCTTGTGAAAGGCAATACCAAGGAAAAATCCAAGGAGACTGACAAGCAGTATGTATAAAGCACAGGCAAAACAAATACTGAAGAAAACAACAACCCACTAGTAATGAAACAAATTGACATAGCATATAGACACAGACTTCAAAAGGAAGGTCATGGACACATCTACAATGTTTTGGTGAGAAGCAAAAACTTTGTTACAACAGCTTTAAGCCAGCCAATAACAAATAGGAAGAAAAAAAAATATTTCAGGAGTAACTTATCATTTAAAGGATAGGCTTGGCTGTACTTTGTTTTAAAGCATGTGCCACATTTCAACATCACAGTAAGAGGTTCTCTACCAGACCTGGTATATCAAAACGCTCAAAGCTCTTAAAAAGTCTTGCTTCCTTTGATTTTCCCATTGAAAAGTATAACCGATGGCATGTGCAGAATAACTATGCTACTTATTATCCAATGTGTAGTTTTTGCATATTTTTGTAAGTTGAGACTGCTGGTTGAACTTCTTTTAAATGCAAAGGAGAAGGTAAGGCTGCTTGTTTGTGTGAAAATGCATCCATCAGTAGGATTATTACAGTGTCTCTGGAGCATTAACTTTTTAGTTCCTCCTGAATTTGTACTGTGCGCCTAAAAATAAGGCTTTGTTTCAAGATTTGACTCCCTGAGGGCATCTCAGTGTCAAATAAGAAATCTGCGTTCACTCCTGTACCAACCACACACTATACCAAACTGTATGACTGAAACTCACAGCAATTCCTCCCTGGAGTTTCTGCCTTAGTGTTTTACTTCCCTCTCTAGCATGAACATCTCTGAATCAGTATTGCAAAGCAGCAGATGAGTCAGGCACCTCAGAACAAACAAGAGCTCCAGTTCCAGCCAGGCACTGAAGCCTGGAGCACTGGGGGACAGCAGGCTCACCCACCTGCAGGACTGAGCCCAGCCAGGAAATACAGAGCCACAACAGGGCAGAGGCAACATTCTTTATAGTGTTACTGTCTGAACGCCTGAACCACTAGGATTCTTCCAAAAATGCAAATGGACATTTCTCTGCAAAGCCTACAGACTCTCCACAGCCTGTGAGTTACTCCTCAGAAGTTGTCTTCACTGGTAAGATTTGGGCAACTTTGCTGGCTCAGCCACACAGTTTTCATGAGGATAGGCACAGCAGAGACTGATGAACACAACGGTGAGACTGTGGTGACTGGGTAACTAAATTTCTGCTTTTCCTATGGTTGATTCTGTTTTGGACTGCTGCCTAAATTCAGGGAAAACAAGAACATAAAAAATTTGGAGCTTGCATTTCTTTGCGCCTTTGCTTTCTGAACGTCAAATGGCGTAGCTGTTCCTCACGCATTTTTGTTGTGAAGCAGTGAGGAAGCACTTCTAGGGCACTAAAAGCATATTCAAGTGCTGACATAAGCTGAGTGTTTGTTCCACATTGACACTTAGGGGATTGGAGACTATCAGGCTAAAGCTCTTCTGTGTCTGGAGGGACTGATTTCAGCAGCACGGCTGGATCATGTGCTCACTGCATTAGTCCTAGAGGGACCTTCCAGATGCATTCCTAAACCTGCCAGTGCACTCAGGGCAGAGGAAGGCTGCTCTGCAGCACAACTGATGGATAATATATTAATCAATGAGAACCTTTACAGGATAGGTTATTATCAGAACCATTAAGAAGAAACTAGAATATCTAGCATTGCCTTCAGATCCTTGACATCTGGAGCCACAGACTTACAAATCCTGACAACAGCTACTACAGGTGAACCAAATTTTAAAGAGTCTTTAACTGTGAACCACAAATGGGCTAAGAACTACCCAAGAAGGAAGACTTTTGTTTTTCTTTTCATGGAATCACTATACTTCTGTCTAAAAAGATGATAAATGAATCTAATCAGGACATAAATTTAATGGAATTTTAAGTGTTTTTGCAAATAATCTTTCTCCAGTAATAAGCAGTAATCATCTGATACAATTATGTATAGCTAGAATTATTAAATATAAATGTGTAATGTCAATGTTCAATTTTGTCTGTTCATTCTGTAAAACATGCAGAAAGATTAACATTTTAGAGAACTCATACTGTAGATACATGGCAGAAACACTCTTAAACTGTCAGATTAACGCAGAAGAAAATCAGAGTCTCATATTCTGGTCTTTTTTCTTTCACACTCTTTTTATTTGGATTTAAGCAGCAGTGTGATGTTTCTGTTCCACCTACCTGTCATCTTTGAAGCTGATTTTTAAATCCATTAACCTGATTAGTCAAAGTAAATGGTAGCTTGAATAGTAATTTAAGCCCAGTGTAATATAATTTGGAAAATACAGAGTTCATTTTAAATATGGGTTCATAGAAGTGTGTATGTCTCTTATACATACTAAAACAGGCAGAAGCATTTTAAATTCTAAGGCTAGTTCTACATATTAATTTCGTCCTAGTCAGAAATCATTAGGGAAGTTATATGCTCCAAAAATAGATTTTAGGTAGTAACATAAAAAACGTATTTATCAACTAAAAATATCCAAACATCAACGCATTAAAATTTTAAGATGATTGTGGGCAGATGACTGATTTTGGGGCAGAACTTTTCAAGACACAAAACAAGTCATGCAAATAATGCACAACATCTTCAAGACATCCTTGACATGATCCTTGGACAGAGACATCACACAGAGCCCTGTGGTCCCTGGGATGTTTCTGCAAACCTGAGGTGACACGTGGTGACACCACATCAGTGGCTGCCTGAATCCTTTAGGAAATGCTGGACTTCCGTAATTTTAAGTTTCTGGCCATAAGGAAGTCAGGATGTAAGCAAAATTCCTGTTAGTAACAGTTTCAAGTGGAGAAAAGCTTTGTTTTCCTGTACAAACTCAAGGCAGTGCAAACAAAACACGTGTCAGGTGTTTTATTTTCAGCCACGCAGCCCTTTGTGGGCATCCTCTGCCCATTGTTTTAATGTCTTCACCCCTGCACAGAGCCTCTCTCAGGCTCTCTCCACCAGGATGAGGGGTTATTTATAAAGCACTCCTGCTAGCCAGGGATGTTAGACAGCACCAGAGATGAGATTTTAGGACCATTTGCAAGATCTGCTTTGGCAGCCTTGTGAATTCTGGAAGCAGAACCAGAAAAACACAAAATTTTCTGCTACTTCTAAGTTCTTCATAAGGCCTCTCTTCAGAGGCCTTAAACTAGGCTGCAAACTAAACTTAAACTGCAACTATTTCCCTTTGGATCAGGACATGGGGCTAAATACAAGAGGAACTACCTCCTAAAATTTGGTTTAAAGCTAAATTACAAAAAANAAAAAACCACAAAACCCCAAACTTTTTTTTTTTAGGCTGCATGACTGATATATTTACACCATGCACAGGAGCAACATTTGCTAACCCCACACCAAAGAATGCTGTGCCTGAGTTTTTTGGGTCTTTTTCACTTTTGTAATAGTCATTGATTTGTATTAGAAACAGTTTTATTTTAGTCTTTAGAAATTGTATTGAGATCCTCCCAGCAGTATAGCAGTTGTCTTCCAAAAGATAAATAAATTATTGTCTTGTATAATGTCTTATACAACATTGGAAACATATGATTTTTAAGAAGGATATTTAATCTTGTGCAAAAACTGTTAATTTTAGCCATTGGTCTCTGAGGCTCTAATATGACTAGATACTCTTAACTGTATTTCAGTCATCATGAAAACTCAGAAATAGATTAAAGCAAACAGTGGAGCTTTTAATAGCCAAGGGAAGTATGAAAGATAAAGAATTGCAAGTAACAAAGGATAATACTTGAGCCAAGATGCAATAGGAGACTTCTGACAAAAACAGAGAAAAGATTTTGTATGAAGTCTTTTCCAAGTATCCTGCAGAGCTGCTCAGGTTTTATAGAGAGGCCCTGCACTAGGGGATTCCTAATCCCTATCATCATCTTTACTAGAAGAGGTAAGAATACTCATCGGGATTCTTCTGTCAAATGAGTCCTCAAGTGGTCTATTTCTTCCTAAGATACCAATTGTAAAGAGAGTGCTGTTTCTTTCCACTGTAACATTGTTGGAGTCTCCAATCTGGATATTTTAAGAGCTCTACTGAATGGATTCAGTTTTGAGCTGTAAGTGGATAAGAAAGGTCAAGTGTGTCAGATGCCAGATATTTTAAAGTCATAAAATAAGTAACAGCTCAGAAACAGTTTCACTAAAAGAATGATTAAATTACTACAACAAGTATATTCTCAAAGTCCTTAGCAGAATGTTGGGGCCAAAGGCATTTATTTGGTAACACACACTAACATTTATATTCTACTAATTAGAAATATTTCCCATTAAAATCTTCAAGGGTATGTATGGAAGGATGTAAACCGGCAATCCTGAGACAATGCTAGTATGGGGGCTGACAAAGAAATGAAAGCTCTACCCTACATGTTGCTGAGCTCAGATGGTCACACCTGTGACCTGAGCTGTCTCACAAAGGCTTCCCTTTACCCAGCTTGGAAAACTCTCACAATAAACAAGGCTCCACTGATATAATGCTCCTGGAAAAGGCACCGAAATCCAGATGATAATATGGCTCTCAGAAAACTTGTGAGGAACCAGAAACTCTTCTCATTCCAGCAGGCTGCAAGCCGTGTCTTGCACATCTCTAGCTGGAGCCACAAACCAACCAGGAGACTCGAGACTCAGGCCACTCTTGCAAAAAAGCCCAGAGTACAAAGATTGGAAATGCCATCGAGCAAAGGTTTGTGCCACAGTCACTGCCCTGCTGCTCCAGCTTTTTGTGCCACCCAAGAGCCTGAGCCTGCTCCTGAGCACACACTCTTCACATTAGAAACAAAACTATGATGGCAAATGGGGCCCAGCCAGCAAGAGTTTTACTTCCTGAAATACTGCAAAAGTTCATTTGCATGTTCCCAAATTACTTTTGAGGTAAATCAATCTTTCTTTCTATTTTAATTCCACCTGGAAGCTAAAGAAGTTCCTGAAAGAAACATGCTCACAGTAAGTGTCTACTACAGAAAAGTACACAAATACCTGTCAGCTTCATCCAAACAGTCCTGCCTGGCCTTTTACTTACTGCTTTCTCAGCAAGACAATTACAGAAGTCACAAAGATAATTTGTATTACCTTTATAAATTACAGTATTTGTATATATATATAATTTGTATTAGCTTTATAAATTACAGTACTATCAAAGTCAGTTTAACTTTATTTACCTGTGTGGAAGTGCACATGTAGGTGCAGGTGATATCCACAGAGAGAGATCCACCCTTCAAAGGAAGGTTTGAGTCTGGAGTTTAAAGAAAGTATCTTTGTGTTTTCAGATGCTACAGACAGAACTTTCCATTTTCATGGATCATTAAGAGTGCTCATGGGGCACAGCACTGGGACTTTCTGCTTGAGCCCTAACATTTGCTACTTAGCTGCTCTTCTCAGATGATTACTGTCATTAGCTCTTGCAGATGTATGATTGTCTGTTTTATTTGTGACCCGTAGTGGATCTAACTCTGTGTCCTGCAATATGATAGCTGTTAAAGTGATTCCCTTAAACTGCTCCACTGAATAGCACTAATTGATTTTAGATGTGATGATCATAAGCTGTCAGACTCTTCCCTCTAGAGGTCTGCCTGGTTTAACAGCAGAATGACCAGGCTACAATATATTCAATGTTTTCGTAATGTGATTAAGAAAACCTTTATTATACATAAACTAGCATCTTCCACAGCAACAGTATATATGAAAAATTATAAATAAATTTATCAATTACTTGTTCACCTATTTAAAAATACCACTGTATAAAACCTTAACATAAATTGAGAAGAAAAACAAAACAAAATCAACTCCCAAAGCATATACCACTGCTATTGCTTTTCAGGGTGTTATGGACTAATGTTAGTGCTAACAGGAAATAACACTAAAATTGTGTAGTGCTGACAACCATAATTAATGAACATTTTGTCACTGAAAAAGAGAAAATAGGATCATGAAAGCAATTAAAGGTAAAAAAGGAATCTGTGACTAATCACCAGAAATACATCCATTTATACATCGTTTAGTACCAGAAAAGGATCAATGTTATACCTGATATTTGGGTAACTACCTTAAAATATCAAACACAAGAAAATTTTCTTCCTCTTCATTTTTGCTTTTTTTTTTATGATGGTGGATCTTCTCCTACTATCCAAACATCCGAGCTAGTGCAAACAGATAATTTCTTTCCATCCCACACATGGCCTTCTCAAAGAACAATCAATCACTTTACAAGACTATTCTGCATTTTTAAAGTTCTGCTCATATTCTATGAAGTCTTCATTTATATACAAAAAGACAAATGTAATCCATTAAAATTTCCTTACTTCATTTAAATAGACTGTTGGAGTTTCAATGGACCCTATTCAACTACCAGATTTTTTTTTAAATGGGCTCAAAATCTGGACAAAAACCTTCTAGCTAAATGCAAACCAGACTTTTGATGATATATCCTTAGAAGGCAATTACCTCAATTTACAACTATCACATTATTAACTTATTTAGGGCAGTCAGACATAAAACATAAATAACCATTTTGCTACTCAGCACTACTTAAACTTTAGAGTTTGTCTTGCCAATTACAGCATTTTCTATCTTCAGGGACTGCCCTTTCAATTTTTCAGAATTACTACCCCAAAAATGTGTACAACTCCTACCAAACTGGCATCATTCACAAATGCTAAGCTTCGCTATTGCCATTAAAATTAAAAAAAAAAAAAAAAAAGGCACTAGAACTAGATCAGGATGCTAATCCAGGTGCAAAAGAAAACTGCTGACAATTACTCCTTGACATTCATTTCCCAACCAGAGGTGTGTTTCCTTTTTCATGTTTCATCTTGAAACATATCCTAATTTGCTTACAAAAAGCACACACATCCCTATCAAGACTCAGGCACTGACACATAGGTTCTTCCAAGTTATTCTTTAAATCATATATTCCAGCATGGAAAAAGAGTTCATCAACCTTCCCAGGAGCATAATTGTACCAAAGCCTCACCAGAAGAGCTTACAGCAACAGCACTGCCAGCAGGACTATGATGTTCAACTCAATAAAAACAAATATTTTTTTTAATACTAATAAAGAAATCCACTACAAGCAAACTGGTTTATTACACCTGTATGAGCTATTGTCCTTTTTAGCAGAGAAAGTAAGCCCAAATGAGAGAATACTTCTCAAATATTGCTCATTACCTGTATTTTACAGGCATTTTAAGAACAGGTAAGTATTAGATACATCTCCAGCTATAAACTGGGCAGTCGTTTTTATCAGCTGAAAGTTATACTTCATTTATTTTGGCTAAATGTTACATTTCTGTCAATTAAAATGACAAAGATTACAATGGACAAGATTCCTGTGGGTGCCAGGGATGAATACAGTAGTACATCAATGTAAAAATGGAAATAAACTACATTTGGCACGCTTCATGATCCCACTGAAAGAACTTCCCTCTCCGCTAACAGGCACCTCAGTCCAAGTTTGTTCTTTTGAAGGAATAATCCCAGCATGTCCTTACAAGCCAGGTTTTCACTTACTGCTTCCAATAAAATCCACCAACCAAAATAAAACTTACGAGTGTCCTTTCGCCTTGAATTACTTCACATTCCACAGGCAGACAACCAAATCTGACTCCGGATGGCTGCATAAATGTCACCCAGTGTAAGAATAAACACAACGATGAGCAAGGAAGGATAAAACCTCAGAAACCCTTTTTTGTGACTCCACAGTCTTTTCATCAGACAACACAAAAGTAAAAAGGATGATATGGTGAAGACCGTTTAAAAAAGCTACTGGAATACTTGGTAAGGTTATTATTCAGTTCTAGCTGTGATCTACTAGTCTCAAGCTATCTTCTGCATTATCCATAAGAACAGACTGCAACACAAATTGCAACAGTGACTTGAATAAAATATAATAATAGGTTTTTCAGATATGTTTTCAGCCTTCAAGGACTAAATATATGTGATAGATAAAGCCCCAGCTAAATGTGTACTCCCACTGCATCAATTTAGGTACAGGGGTTACCTGAGAACTGAAATAATAAATAAAGAATGCAAACTCTACTGGACTGAGTTTGTCTGCATGGGAAGACAAAAGGCCCACAGTGTTGAATTGTTGCCATCACTGGTTGCTTGTCTGGCATTATCCGGTGCCTTCTCAATGAATTTATTGCTTACAATTCACCTATGCACATAGCCTGGCATTTGAAGAACAGTAAAAGTCACACCATTTCACATCAGAAGAGGTAAAGGATCTCCAAGAACACCTTTTAGTGAAGAACTCTGCGTGCTCTTGAACCAAACCTCACAGCTGCAGAATCCGTATTCTGCTCCACACAACTGCTTCCAGCCTCAACAGCAACTCTAGAGTTATCAGACTGCAAAGAATTCCCAAGAAATGTATTAAAACTCCCCTACGGTTTAGTCAAAGGAAGAAGAAATGTCTAAATTTCAAGTGAAAACTGTTCCTAACTCGCCCAGATCCAGGCCTTTACAGACTGTAAGCTCAGCAATCCAGCTTCTTCCTCTGATGTCTGTGGAAGAATTCCTCCAGCTAACAGATCAAATCTGTCCTTACTTTCTGAGTAAGAACAACTTGGGATTTCTGGTGAAAAAAATAAATCAGAATTTCAGTAATGATAAAGTATGATGTATTTCACAGTGAAATTTGCTAGAATACATTTATACAAAATTTCATAAGCCACTCAGATGCTACTCTTTTATTCAATCTTCTCCACCAAGCCATACTTACTCTCACCAAGAGTGTTTGTTCCAAAGTAAAGCACTTGATATCCTGATCTCCTAAGCATATGCTAGGTGGATGAACAGTACCATGTGGCTAAAAAAAGCCTGCATGCAACACTTCTTCCACTTCAATGAGAGACGGGCAGCCTACCAAAAATTCTGAAAATCTTTTCACAAAGAAGGTTAATTTTTGTACAGAATTCTAAAGATAAAAATAGCAGACTAGGAGTATGTTTATACAGCAAACCACTCTATTTAAGGATCCCTGTAGCAGATCAGGTCCACGGCACAGCACAGGGGACATGCAGTATGAAATGGTTCTCCTGGCAACATATTCAAGAATGTGAAAGGCACAGGCATTTCCAAAATGGGTCCCACAGGCACTGGATGAGTTCAATGAGCCTCTGCAAAATCATGTGTGAAGAACACTGATATGTCTCCCTAATTCTGTGAAATCAAATCCATGCCTTGGACCTGCAGGTCCACATGAGCATTTGGAGAGCACAGGGATGAGTCCTGCTGACACCCCCACCCCCTGGAGCTCTGGGGTGCAGTGGGAGAGAGCAGGAGAGCACTGTGCACATCTCCTCCCTGCCTGCCCATAACAACTGAGGTGGGTTTTTACGTGACAGGAACAATGAGAGGAGAGAATCACACTGAAATTGGCAGAGAAAGGGGTCAGAGATGTCCCCTTTTACTATATATATTCTTTTAAGCACACAGAATTGTAATGCAAAGAAACTCTCTGCTATCCTTCTCCCCGAAGTGCAAAATTACAAATGGTGACACCAAGCTATGTTTGTGAACATTTAAAATGGGAATTTATAACAAGACAAATAGCTCAGAACACTCCAAATGTATGCTACATATGAACAGAAAGAAAAAGAATAGTTCCCTTGTCAACAGTGTGAAACATACTGGATGAGATCAGGATTATGGCTGTCAAAACCTGTCAACAGCATTTAGAATTCTCTGTGTTCCATTGCATATATTTCCCCATATCACTGCAAATCCAAATAATATCCTCAATGACTGGAGATCAGGATTTACAAAAGTCAAAAACTGCTTTGTGCCCTGATCAGAAGTAAAAGTTTATAAACTACACATTGCATAAGAGCAAATTACTGCACTGCTCTATAATTACTAAATTCAGAATTTTATAAAAATTTGAATCAGCAATTTAAAAAGAAAGTTCTCCTATTTCTTCTATGCTGTATAAATCAAATGAAAATTGCATGTAGGAATGGAGCATGTAGCTGCAGCTAATGAACAACCTGCCTTGCAATGATGATAAAGTTGATACAAAATTGTCTGTCAGTTTTGCAAGACTCCAATAATTTGGATCTCTAAGCACCTTTCAGGACACAGCTCTTTGCATAGCATTTCTGTCTTCTTCAGGAGAAAATTTTGGGTTTGGATCAGATCTTCCAATCTTTTCTGACACTATACACTGCCTCAAATATTCTCAGAAACCAATGGCTTTTATGAGCATTTTAGGTCCTGCAGAAAGAAAATCAGCTTCTGTGTGATCAATGATTAACACTTCTAGCAAGAATGTGAGAGCTGAAATGAATTCTTAGCCAAAAAGTATTAACATTAATAGGAAAACAATAATTTCTATTGTTTCTTTATCCATTAATAACTAAGTCCTACATACATGACACTGACAATAGACAGCAAGCATTTATCATCCCTTGCTACCATCAACATAGTGAGTAGCATAAAGAGAAATTTTAAAAACTGTCTTGGCACTGCCCTTCCCAACACATGTTCTCTGTCTCTGTCCTGCTCTTTATGCCATCACTTTATTATCCAAGAGTATGCAGTGAAGTGAAGACTCCTGTCTGGACTTATCAGAGGTATTTTCCTAATCTGAAGTTAGGAGAGGTAGTTTTACCTTGACAGGTACTTTTCACTTGAGAAGAGGAAAAAAATCACCATTTTGATGGAGAACATCTCTCTCTCCCGAGGCCAAAGAAAATGCTTTCCTCTGCCGAATGAAAAAGCTGATCCAGGAATACTCAGGCCACTGCCAGTGAGTTTGAAAAATCAGTTATTTTGACACATATAGGTCTATTAACTGAAAAAAGCTCAAGCTGGCTCTAACCTTGGGAAGGGGCACAGCACATTTATTACAGTTCTCATAAGGAAGGATTAATGTTAACTGTGCGTGCTGCTACGTGATCAGGCAAGGGATTACATGGGAGGAACATTTCAGTCACAAGTACAATAAAGCAGCCAATCATTTTCAGCATTGGTACCAGTCCTGTGATTTTGAAGGAAACACACTGCAGAACAGCACAGATTACATACAAAGAGTTTGTTACGCCACAAAAACAGAAGTTTCTAGGAAGTTTCAGCTGGGGACAGCTTTTTCAGAAAAAAATAAATCTGCTTTCATTTCATATAGGAAGACATAATATATTTGCCACCTAACAGAGCATCAGTAGGTCTTCCATAAACCCACATATTAGTAAATGAGTTGTGAAGATAACATTGAATTCAATTGGATTTCTACATCTGAATGTATTTTGAGAGTGCAAGCTGAATATACTTGGCTTATAAGAGGTATGAAAACAGAAGCCTTATGCACAGAAAGGTAACCAATAAGCCATTGCAGCTGAACCAACAACATCTCAAAGCCAAAAAGCCTGAGATTTATGCTTACAGTGGGCTGACCTTGGCTGGTGCTCATCAAGCTGCTCTATGAATCCACTCCTCAGCAGGAGGTGAAGGGGAGGGAGAAAATAGGATGGAAAAATTCAATTTATTTTCTACTTCCTATCAACAAGGGATGTCCAACCACCTCCTGGTAAAGAGGGCTTCGCTAGGCATTGCAGTCATTACAAAAGACAAAAGTAATAATGAGTGCCCCTGCCCGCTTTCTCTTATTGCTGAGCAGACATCACAGTGACACGGAATATCCCTTTGGTCAGCTGGATCTGCTGTCCTGGCTATGGCCCCTGCCAAGATCTTGCCCACCCCAGCCCACAGGCAAGGGGGGAATGTTGGAGAGACAGCATTGCTGCAGTGCCAGCACTGCTCAGCCAGAGCCAGAGCGCTGGGGCGTGAGCAGCACCTTTCCAGGTACCAGCACAGCCCAGGGAGGGCTGCCATGTGGAAATGAGCTTCGGCTCAGCCAGACCCGAGGCAGGCCAGGGACCAGAACTGCCTGGGCTCTCAGCTGCTCTCCTTCCCCAGCAAACCCCAACACACTTGCACTTCTACCTGTGTTTCAGGCAACTTTTTCTTGTGTCTCTTTCTTTCTGTTTGCATGACTTGGAAGGAACCAAGTGATGATTCCACGTGTAAAAAGCTGTGGAAATCTCAAATTATCTATTTGAGAGAGAGTATCTGTGTGTAAAAGTGGCATTTTCACAGACAGCTGCCCCTCTGATACATAGCAACATTTTGTTACTTAAAAACAAAGCAAACACTTTTCCACTCCTTAGAGAAACATTATTTCCCTGAATAAAATGCTCTCTAGATTCACCAGGATTCTGAAATGAAATGAGATTGTGTTTTTCTATATAATTAATTATAACACATAATCCTAAATTATTTAGAAAGTTTCACGCACCTTTAAAATTCATAAATATATTCCATACTTATTTCAAGAACTGTTATCACAAGTACTGTTAATTTCTCTATTTTGATTAACAACTGTGAGGAAGATTAAAAAGCTCTTTTTTTCTTTTTTTTCCCAGGCACTTTATTCTCAGGCACAATTCTACTTACTCAAGTAAACTGTAGCACTTGAATAAAGTGGAGATTTATATCCCAGGTTTCACAAGAGGAAAAACTGGAAGCATCTCACTCTTTGCATATGTTTAGCAGGTTTGATTCTTTCCTGATGTATTCTAATATATTATTTTGTTTGTGTATGTCTGCATATATCCACATATATAAATGTGTGTATGTATACACACCAATTGTCACTGTTGTTTATTGTAATTTTACCACTTGATTAATCAAAATTAAATGGAAAATATCCATGTAAGTCCAATACAGAAATATTACTGCTACATATGTGGTTATCAAATATTTTTGTATTGTAACTGTAACATTTTTAGTGCTACTTCTTTATAAAGGAATCAAAGCGAGAACACTGGGGCAGAACCCGGCAATTCAACAACTCAACAATATTCAAATTTACTATGAACCTATTATTTCTGAGGAGATCACTTGTTTCATCTATTTCACTTCCAACAAGACCTTTGTTTGAACCATTAAGAAATATATTTTAGTGACAAAATTCTTCCACAGATGTTTCAGAAATCTGCTCACTTTCAAAATGAAGTAATTGAATCTGATTTCCATTGTACAGCAGTTCAAACGGGGGCAAGACAAAGTGGCCTGAACATTTGTTTTCCAAATGAAACACTTAAACACCAGAAAACTGAAAAAAAACCATAACTGAGTAATCATTTTCAAATACAAGTTCAGAATGAAAAGAAGTCACCATTCAGTACCTTTCAGAGACTGGAAACTTCACATGAATAAAAATTCATGGCAAGTTTAAAGGACAATGAATATGAATTAAACCCCTTACCCCCTAACTTTTTTTTTTTTTTTATATTTAAGAATAGGAGAAAGAATAGAGAAACTTTGCATGAACCCCTTCTGGCCTAAGCTTTCATCAGCAGGAGGAGTTGGTTGGTTTTTCTAACACTCCAGAGTGCAGACACTGCTGCTGTGGTGGATGGAGCTGCAGTGCATTTGCTCAGCCTTTAATAGGGACAATTCCACAAACCACTTATTTTCTAGGGCCTTCCTGCCACTGCTGCCCTGTCACACTCCCTGCTCCTTTCTGACCAGAGGACAATGCTATTTAGCCAGTAATAGGCTAGAGGAACATTGCAAACAGAATTAATGCTTTGAGCAGCCCAGTCCCTTACACACACAGGCAACGGGGGCTGTGTGCAGGCAGTGAGGGTCGTGCCCTCAGCAGAGAAAACACCTCTCCACCTCCTCTCACCAGCAGTAACAGCACGGCTTCAAACTTCATTCCCTTCCTTCAAAGGAACCTTTGGATCACACCTTTTTAACGCAAAAGGCAACTAGTGCCTCTGATAATTTTTTCTGCTACCCCCAAGAAAGTACAAAAACGTCATGCCTGCAAGGACTCAAATTCCAGTTAATGAAAAAAAAAAAACCAGAAAACTTGGGTGAGAGTGTATGATAGCATCATACTGTTGAGTGATTCATCCCGAAATGTTCTTTTTCACTTTCATTGTCACACCTGTGATGATTAAAAAAAAAATCTGTACTATTATTTAACTAACCTGACCTTTTCTTATCAGAGTTTTTTTGGGTGTTCTTCTATAACTTTTCTGCATTCCATATCTGGATTCTCCATAATATTATCAATAGTAAGATAGATAAAATGGAGGAGAAGAAACCTTCGATAAATCATATGAAATAGAATGTGATGAACAAGTCAGTGTTTTATTTTTCCCAGATTGATATATTGAATCATTAGTTTCACTGATTTCCACATCATTCCACTTGCAGTCTTAAAGGAAAAGAAAAATTATATTCAGTAACAAACATGACATAAGATCCAGAATTCATCACGGAAATAGCAAAACAACAAAACTAGATTACAAGCCACTCAAAAATTGCCTGTGCATGAAGGTAGTACAGTAAGAGACTGGGCCTCAAACTCTCAATGCCTGAATCAATGATGAATGAAAATGACAAAACGACAAAAGCTACACATTTTTAAAGTCCCAGTCTACCAAAAAACTCCAAAAAACTCCAAAAAACTGAACTCCCTGAGAGAAGTGGGTGAACACATAAGTATTTCAGAAGATGCACTATTTCAGGAAAACATTCAGAAGTCAGGATTCAAAGGTAATTGCAAAGTAGCACTCCTAAAATTTTGGAAAAGAATGCATCAGAAAATACAGTACATAGATAAAAAAGTAACGAAAATTACAAAAAAGAAAAAATTCTGATGGGCAGCCGTCTCACAGGAATCCTTTGAACTGATTTTCTAAAATGACTAAACTTCTGGGCACACGTGCCCTATCCAAAAAGTTATTGAAAAGTCCTTTAAATTTATGAAGTACACTTTCTCAGCAGCCTTACATCATTTCACAACTGAAAACAAAATGCACCAAAAACTGCATCAGGGTGGGTGGTAAAGCTCTTATCTCTTACTAGGTTGCAAAATGAGGGGAAAAAAGATAATACAGACCAAGTGAAGATTATGACCTGAAATATTCTGAATCCATATTATAATACAAGTCTATTGTTTCTTACACACCTTATTGCAGTTTCTCTCCTCAGTTAACAGTACAAAACATAAATATACAAATATACTGCCCAGTAATACAATATTTATTAGTCCCTGTTAGCCATGGCTGTGCTGCAGCACTAACAAGTTATGTTCACCCTGAGGCAGTGCAACCCAATTGCAAAGCATCCCCAGTGTGGGACCTGTGCCTGTCTGGCTCAGTGAAAGGTTTTCACTCACCCAAACCTTTCAAGCAGTTTTAAATAGACAGCCAGTAAAATCCCATACTTTCATATCATCAGAAAAAATAAGAATGCTTCTCTTTCCATTAGGACGTGGCTCTTGCTTCTAACCTATATAGGTCAGAACAAAATAATGAAACATTATTCAGGGAAAAAGTTATTTTGAGTAGGTTATTTAAAGGTCCCAGAATTACCTTATTTTCCTTTCCCCTTCCCATCTCAGAAGCCTATATAATTGATGCATGACACTGGAGTACATTTTTCACAACAGAAAAAGCATTAAAAATTGTAAAAAAACTATTTTTTTCCATGTGCTAGAATATTTACAGAAATTGAGCAGAGCTTTAAACAAAATTTGTCTCAAAAGGCAAGAGATTGCTGGTGACAACTTAAGACAAAACCATCAAAAGCAAGTCACCATCAACTTTCTTTTCCATCTTTCTTCCTCTCCTCCATGCCCCAACACTTCAGCTCAATGCTGTAAAGCTGATGGCATACACCTACTTCTTTGGGGAAATGCAGTGATGCACTGTTCCAATTTCACCACAGTAATGAAGTAAAACCCTGCTAATTGGAAACACAGGAAAGAGAGGATGAAACTGGGAGTGGCACTGCATTTGAATTAAGTGTGATTTATGGTCATCTCTGGTAAAAAAAATAGATAAAGAATGAGCTGACGAAAAGTCCATTTGCCAACTGCTTCATTTTAATGAAAATATCACGGAAAAGTTATAATGTAAAAATGATGGAGAATAAAATGTTTTATATTCAAGAAAAAAAAAAATCTGTAGGGATAAAAAGGACTATTCCATCTGGAACCTGTGCTATTCTAAAATAAACCACAAAATTTAGCTATTACTCATTCTGAGCTCACAGGCATTGAGTTTTGTTTGATATTAAAGTGATAATAATAACTGAGCTTTCCAGAGATACTGGAAAACATATTATGCAATGGTTTCTCAGAGCATTTCAACAGTGTGTAACGTAAGGGTAGCTAATTTAAGCTTCCCATAAGGGTTTCCATGAATGGAAAGCATTATGTTGAAGGCTAAAGCTTTACTGTTTACTATATTTGCTGAAGAAGACACGACAAATATTTTGGGATTAAAAAAAGAGAAATGATAAGATTTAATCAGAGAAAGGAAGGCAGATTCATAACTCAGTACTCACAATGCTCATCCATAACAACAGGTAAAGAATTAAAGTAAATAGTACCTTGCAAAAAGGGGAAAATAATTTAACTAGATATCTGACTGTGGACTTGCATTTCCTTCTATAGAAATGATTTTATACAAGCAAAGAATCTTCTTGAATAACTACTGCTTTGTTGCTTTGGACTTAGTGAAAGCATGTCCTCTAATAACATTGCACAAGCAAATCTAACCACAACCCATCATAAAAGATGTGGCATCTGTTGTACACTTCTTTCCTGCAAATCACTTTAACAAAACTTTCTTTAAGGTGTGTTAAGACATGGCATTGTTAATTGAGAACCAACACAAAAACTGGAAGTTAAGCAAGCACTGGAAAGGAACCATAGTTTTCTATTTTATTCTATTTGAATGATGTGAAATTAGTAGGTGTATCACCTTTCTGTTCTTAACAGGTTTTTAAATAGACCTTTTAGGAATATGTTTATAGTTGATAAATGTGGCAGGGGGATTTGTTTTGGGTTTTAAACTTAAAATGATGCTTCCTTCCCGTTCACTTTCTACAAAGGTGTCTACAAGAGCACAATGGTCAGCTACAAAAAGTATTTATTGTAGTTCAATACTTGTCCTCAAAACTTTTCAGCCTCATTCATTAAACAAGAAATGTTTAATGGCAGCTTCCCAAGTTACTTGCTCTGAATAGTAACTGATGGGTGTTTCACACTTCTGCTCAACGTGAACATTCTTGATGTCCATTGAATGTAAATACTCAAAAATAATTTCCACAAATGAGTAGATTATTATTCATTTGGCCTATCAGTCTGCAATGAATGTACCATTCTTCCAAATTCTGCACAATCTCTGGAGCAGCCAGTCATGAAGACAGCAGGATTATAATATTTTCCTTACTGAAGACTGCATGATACAGCTGGCAGGTCAAATTGGGACTTCTCTGGCTGCTGTACAAAAGCATTGTAGGCCGATAATACATAGTACCTTTGGCTTGCAAAAATTTTCTAAATGTTAGCCAAAACAAACAAACAAAAAAAACCACAACTACTGTAATGTTTTATACAAATGAACCAAATTACATGCTGTTGTTAAATGATTATTCAAAATCAGAATATTTGCAAACAGGTGTACATAAGAAGGGTCCACAATACCAGCAGGTAAGGCTCTTTCCAATCCAAAGACAGCACTCTATCAATTTACTGGTAACAAAGTTTGAGTATTTAAATTTTTGTTATTGTTACTGGTTTCCTTCTCTTCTGACCTCCTCAGAACAACCTCTTCTCTTGTTCTGACTTTTTGGGTTTTTTTTTTTAAGTATCCACACAATATTGCCTTTATTTCCTCCTTGTCCCTTCTTCCCTACAATATAAATCAACAGCAAACACGATTTAATATTGAACCATCTTCCTCCTTTACTCTCTCCTCTTCCATAAGTCCAGTGTTCCTGAGGGTTTCTGTGAATGATGACTCAGCCATCTCTGGAGTTTGACCATGTAACTTTAGCTAAAAGAAATTCAGTGTGCCATCAGCCATGATCCCTCTAATCCAATGCTTAACAGACCAGCATCATTAACTAAGGGATTATTTAATTAATCCTTAACTGGAGCTGGTGCTAAATTCTCTTATATCCAGTTGGACTGATATTCTGCATAGAGAGACATCTGAGAGGGACACCTTTCGAGAAATAACTTGTGTTTACTCACTTTATGGTTTGCTTTCCTTTTTTGAGCTCTGCATTAAGATTCTTTTACTTTCTTCCCAGAGCAAGCAACACCACAAATAACGTATATCTAATCTCAAACTGAGCCTTTTACCCTGCAGGAAGATTGTCTTGAAATATTCTGCTTACCCTTCCAATCTAACTCCACATAATCGCTTTGAAAAATTCTCCTGAGTTTTGACTTAGTGCACAGCATGAATAACAATTCACATTGTACATTAATATTCCAGGAAAAGAAAAATTCTACTCCTGATTGTCTTCAATATTCAGAAACAGCAATTTTCCGAAGTAATAAAATAAACAAGAGGGGAAAATGAGAAAAATATGAAACAAGAGAATAAAATAACTTTGGAACCTACAGCAACCACCTTAAATTCAGTCTTAAATATTAGCTGCTCTTCCACATGAGACTAATGTAAAGATTAATAGTCTGAATATTATCTTAGCAAGTCTCACATAAACCCATTGACTTCACTGGAGTCATGTGCACCAGAGCAAGAAAGAACACAGTCAGTCTCATTATAAATACATACTGTAACATGCCCTGAAGCAAAAAGTTATGCTGTGGGGATGCATTAAAAAATAATGCACAAAAAATAAAATCTCAAACATTTAAAAAATAAGTATTCAGCGGTCTTTCCGTCTGAGCACTTCTTTCTGTGTTTTTAGACTTCTTTTGGAGTGGTCAGAGAGTCTGAGCTAAAGCAATTAAATGAAATCCAGGTACAAGCTCTGTAACTGAAAACAGGAGTAACGATAATTGAAAATGCTGCAGCAAAGCACCCAAGTCTGATCTTAACTGTTAACAAAATAATTATAGCATGGGCTAACCTTAGGTTTAAACTTTCATAGTTGTAATGAAGAAGTTACAAGTTAAAAGAATGTCTGACTTATACAAGTCTACTTTGCCTACAAGGAAAATGAGATTCAGAATCTATGTATACACACACACATACATATTTCACTTCAGATTTAAGAAAACCTGTGCAAACGCATACTGACACAAACAGCCAAGCTAACTCTAAAGTGTGTTTGCACGGAGAGGCCTAAAATTAAAGAAATGCTTCTAATACATAAACACAGGGCATCAATGAAAGCATTTTTTGTTTCTAAGGTAGCAGAAAAGAAATCAGATTAAAGGCTGATTCAATGTGGGTGCAGGAGGGAGGAAGAACCATTAAGATTGGAAAACACTAGTATGAATTTATAGGCAATTGAAGTCTTCTACAAGTCTTTTTTTCTTTTTCCTGGAAAAACATCTATAAGGCAGACAGCATCTATCAAATGGAAATTTTACAGATGAGTAAAATAACCAATTCAAAAGAGGCTATATATAATATTACCAGAATAGTGCTGCTCTGACTCACCTGTCATTGTAAACTTTAGATTTTTTTTCTACATTACTGGAACCCACCCCTTCATCTACTTCTCCAATCTGCACAGTGCCATTTAACATCATACCACACACTTAATAAAACTTATCTATCATTAAAACTGTGAAATAATTCTAAGCTGAGTTCATCAAGCAGATTTCTTCCTCAGAACCTGTAAGTCTGTTCAGTAATTTTCTGTCTAACAATTTCAATGAACAGTTGCAATACCTATTTATATTTTTTGCATGAAAAGTACATATACATAGCACCTTAATTTTCTAAGTTGAAATTATATAGGACATGGTGGAACTTCCAGCTTGCATCTCTGATTGCAGCATTCTGACAGTAATCACTGGGTTTTCACATGCAAATCAGGGTGCCAATCTTACAAACCAGCCTTCCATGGGCATTAAGATCCACATGGATACTTTTGTATCTATACAGATGTATGGATCACATGCAAAGAGCATGACTGGAACCAAAATATGAAAAAAAACTCCCACAATTCTTAAAATATATATAACTATATACACATATGAAATGTGTAACTGCATATTTCATATCTGGTCTATTTCTAACATCCTTGGTTTTGTTAGAAGAATAACCAGAACTAATGTTCACACATTATAGTACTTTGAGGAGTTTATCATTCCCCTAATCCTCTGTTCCAAAAAGATGTTACAGCACTAAACTATATTAATTGAAAGAGGAAAATTTGAATCTTTGGTTTAATAGAAAACAAACAAAGCCAAAACATAAGGACAGTCCCAGAATTGCAGGACGATGCTGATACAAAATGGAAATAAGGCACACTTTTTAAACCAAGACAAAACCACAGCATTTTCCTTTCAGTGAAAAGTTGGAATTAAAGTTGCATGCTTTCTGAAAAATGTCTGTTAGCCCATTTACTTGGATGGGGGAGACCTGCCCATTTTGACAGTGGGTGGACTTTGGTTATTCTGCAGGTGACCAAAGTTGAATTGGTGATTTAAAAATGTGGCCAAGTGCCAAACAAACCACATGCTCCAATTTCAGCCTCAGACCTGTCCACAGATTCTGCCACCATCTTTACCTCAGTGGAGGAGTTTCCTTGTTCTCAGTAACTGACAAAGGTCAGTAATATTTACAAGCTAACAGAGCACTCTGAGGCAATTTGGAGCCAGAAATACCACCTGACTTTATTTTAGTGTCATCTTTCTGCAATTTCAATTCCAAGCTCAGTTTTACCACTTTAAGACTGTTCTTAAAGTCAGAATTACAAATAGCACAATCAAGCCAGTCACCTCTGAAGTTACTACAAAAAATGCAAGGTAGTCTAGTTATTCTACCATAATTTTTGGTATAGAGCAGAAGTTGGCCATTTGTCCTTTATATTCTACCTGATACCTGTTCAGTGGAAGTGAACAACAAACATGCAGCCATTACTTCTTATTCACTAAGGAAGAAAGTAAGAGTCTCATCCATTTCAGTTACATGGATTGGATTTCTTGGTACATGCTATAACTTATTTTCTTTTATATGTCTTCTGACCTGTGAATCCAGAGAGACCAAGTAAAGAAACTGAATGTAATAAGAACAAAGGTTTGGTGTGTTAAGAAATGAGAAGGTTGTTCTGACCTTTAATTAAGTATCTGAGGGAATGGGGGAAAAAACAACAACAAAGAAGTAATTTTAATTTTCAGGAAGACCCTCAAAACACAAATGAGATTACTGAGAGGTCAGGAACAGTAAACTTGATTTGCTCTTCCCAGGCAAGCCAAATTGACATTTGCACCTCAAAGCCAGTTAAACCAGGTGTTGGTTTCCCTTGGCTGGTACCAGGAGCATGAACATTAGGCAGTTTCTATCTGGCCGTTTTTTGTAGTTACAGTTAAGAGCACATGAGCAGATGTAGCAAGATAATTTGAATATACTCACACCAGCTGTAATTACAAGAACTGGAAAATGTATGTGTCCTGGTGGAGGCAACGTACACTGATGAAGTGTAAAGGATGACTGCGTGGTTACATAAATCCTGTAACTGCCTGAGTTGGAAGGGACCCTAAAGATCATCTCATTCCAGCCCCCCTGCCATGGACAGGGACACCTTTCACTACACCAGGCTGTTCAGAGCTCCAGTCAACCTGGCCTTAAACATTTTCCTTAAACATGCCACCAAGAAGAAAAAAAACACTCCTGCAGACTTCTCTCAGCTGATGAACACCATTCTAGGGCCTTTCTTCCTAGATGGGTACTATACATTAATATACTTGAATAAAAATCAGACCTAAAGTACTAGAGGTAGTTTCTGAATTCTACCAAGTTAGTTAAATTTAGCCACCCTGTTCCCCCATAACAATTTAAACAACAAATTAAACAGTCACATTTTACTCCCATACACTTTTACCACAGCATTATCATGAAGATCCCATGCCAAGCTTCTCCTAGTGTTAGGAAATAAAGAGGCAACACGGGACACTGAGTGGCCAATAAATGCCAGTGGCCAATAAACAACAGATAAAATAAATATAGATGAAGAGAAAGAAATACAAGTGGCGAAATTTTTTAAATATATCAGCAGTTGTTCAGAAATGCAAGCTAGAAGTCAGGAACTTTCAGGAAAAAATACAGAACTCATTTTGCTCTTGCCTAAATCCATGGTTTGTCCCCATGAGTGCTGTGTGTCATCTTGTTCCCCTATCTCAAAATGGGATACAGTAGTACTAGAAATGATTTGTAGAAGGGAAACTTAAGGTGGACAAAGTTAAAAGAACTTCCATACAAAAAAAAACTTGCTACACAAAGCAAAAAATACCCCACTTCAGTCTCTTTCCAGAAAGACATAGCTCAGGGGAGAAGTAACAAATGCCTATAAAAACACAGTCCTCAAGGTCAAGGTGATAAAAATTGATTCTTCACTCTGTCTCCCAAAATAAGGAGCAGGAGGCATCAACTGAAACTAACAGGAAACATCTTCAAAACCAGACGATGTGACTCATCACCCAGCAAACAGTTGATCTGTGAACTTCCTTGCTAATGGCTGCTTAGAGAGGCAAAGGTTGTATCTAGATTTAAGGAACACAACACATTTGAGAAGAAGGAGGTTGTTAAAGATTAATAAGTACACAGAAACTACATCCAGCCCTGCAGCACTTCATCTAAAGAAGAGCTGGAAAGGTAAAATAGATGCTTCAGCCACTTTTCACAGCCACCATTGTACACAGAATTAGAGTTTAAATGGACCTCCAAACTGACCTGCTAGTCACCCTGATGCTTTGTTAGATATAAAACCATAGTATTACAGTAAAGATATAATATCCTTCTGTACCGTTAAAGGAAACTTAGCAAGCCAAAAAACTGCTAAATTTAATGTACAACAGAACAGTAAACTGAACAGCTTGATAAAGCTCCAGCTGCAAAAGTATTTTGAAATGTTAAATCTTTGCCATGTATTTAAGAATTTTATATTGCTCTACTACTCCCCAGCCACTCTAAACGTAGAATTTTAGGGCCATTACTACATAGCTGAAGTACTTAGGAAAAAACTACAGAATTGCTCTTAATTTTTTGTAAGCAACATCTGGCCATTCTCTCATCACGCTCCTGCATTCTGTATTTTTTGTGGATGTTTATTTCAGTTCTCTACATGAAATACAACAGAATCTATCAGCTGCTATTAGATATTGTTGTTGTCTCTGTGTTCATATGTTCAGTCTACATCCAGATCTTACAGTCCATCCAGATAAGAAGCTACAGGTAGATGTTGGGATGATGGGGTGGACAGGGAGGGTGCAACACAATGTAACATTTTCCAGTGAATTTTCCATGACCATGTACTGTACATACTTCTAACTTTCACAGCAAAAATGAATAGTCTTTATAAATTACTGATAAAGGTAAAACTTAATTTTCAAAGAAACAAATCAAGATAGATGGAATATATTAAATCTCAAAACAACAGGGTGGGGTTTTTCTTGGTGGGTTTTTTTGGTTTTGTTTGGGTTTTGTTTGTTTGTTTTTTTTAAATCCATTATGTTTTGATGGAGGAATGAAGGAACACAGAGAACTACCTCCCCCAAACCCATGTCTTCTGGCAGAAGACACTAAGATGCAAAGGATCATAGCCTGTCTGCCTGTCCATACCTCAAGCATTTCACATTTTAATAACTGCAAGACTGAATTCTGAAAAATATTCTTCAGAAGATGAAGCAATTTTTTTCAATTTTTTTTTCCTCATTTTTTGTTGCTATTTTCTCTACCTAACACTATCAGGCATACGACAGCTGGAAACATCATGTTTTAGCCAGGAACACACATCTTGAAAGCAGATGGTAAATAAGCTTACTGCAGAATAATAACAGACTGATAGAAATAATCACATCAGCAAAGCTACCTCAGAGCCAGACAAACAAAAGAAATATTTTTATGGCAAAGTTTACAACCGAGAACATTTTCTTTGCATTACACCCCAGATCCTACAGCAGTGATAAAAGTGCACCTGAAATTTTATTGTGTTTTTTGAGCAGACTGTGCCTGAGGCAGACACAGCCCTATGGAGCTGAAGAGCAGGATGGTGACTGGATTCAGAGACCTTCTCAAGACCTTGGAAAAGCACAAGTGGATGTCTGTGTCTGGAGAAGCCTCTGCTCAGGCCAGGATAAGAGCTGTCCCTGCATGTGGCTGTAAAACACTTGCCCAGCTGGTCAAACAGTGCTCCCTGCTCTGTGCCCATCCCTGAGCACACCCAGGGCAGGAACAGCTGAGCTCCTACTGCAAACCCCTTCTCAGCCTCAATGCCCAAATTGTTACAGCACACAGGAAGGAACCTTTGCCTTAGACTGGTAAGACACTGACAAACTAAATGTGCTTCACATATCAATTTGAATTCTCTTCTCTCAGCAGAAAAAAATGGAAGGATGTAACAATGCTTTTAAGAAACCAGCTGACGATTGAGATTAAAGAACTCCTCAGAAGGCTGTAAGGTTGCTCCCAATGTTAAAGAGGATCTGTCAGCCTACATAAAGTACTCTCAAAAATGGAAAAATTCAGACAAAGCTTTTCACACTCTCAGAGAGATTTGATCTGTGCATCTCAGATAAATGAAGAGCTCGGGTTTTGTTAGCTGGAAATTTGAAATTCATTTAGTGCAGCATTTGCCCATGGATCATTTGTTACAATTATGCTACTTAATGTATTCTAATAGCATTCATCTTCCTGAGGCATGTGAGTTGCTTATAAATAGCCTAGATAACATGATGACAAATAATACATGTTGATGAAAAAAAATTCATATAAGATACCCTATTATAACCTTATTACAAACATACAAAAAAGTCAAAGTTAAGCACCACAAAAAGGTGTTTTATTTAAATTAATCCACACTGGAGAAACTTGCTGGAGGTAAGTTTTTCAGTGTTGAAACTATAAAGCACTAACTAGACAGGTAAAAGTGTTTTTACCTATGAGCTGCCACAAACAATTGACAACACAGAAAAATGAAACCCCAGGAAGTCCCTTTACTTCCAAGCTTTAGTAATTTTCATAACTTACAAACTCTAAGCTCCTAAACACAGGACCCTCTTCTGAAGCTCTCCTAAATTTTACTTTCTCCACCTTTCTTTTCTTTTTTTTTTTTTTAACACGATAGAAAACACATTGGCTTTTGTCCTAAGATGGGGTTTTGTTATTCAACGTGAGAAACGTATGGTTTACTTTCAGGGGAAGAAAAGGAAAGAGTAACAGATGAATAACAGAGAAATGGCAAGATGTGAATGCAAATAAAATATATAGAAATATACCAGGCCTGTGAGACAGGGCTGACTTGGACACCATGGCACATAGATGCAAAATGAGTTTGTCAGAACTAGTTACAAGCTACTGCAACAAAAATTATGAAATCCAAGCAGTTAAAACAAAGCAAGGAAAACTCAGAAAACATTAGGCCAAAACAGCTACCTTTTCTTTTTCCTTTTAATTGCAATTTCTTACTTTAGACCCCGATATAATGAAATTAGTTTGGCTAAAAGCCACCGGATAGATTGCTACAGCACATCATCTCTAAGGCTGAGAGAGCTAAAAGCCTAAATTTCAAGGAAAACCCTATTTCTGTCTGCCAGCTACATAGTGGGAGGGTATAGGTATGACTGTCCTCCATGGTGCAGAGTGACAGGATGAGAGACAAGGGGTACAAGTTGGAATGTGGGCGATTCCAGATAGATGTATGGGAATTTTGTTCCCCTTGAGGCTGCTAACACATTTGAACAATTTGCCCAGAGGCACCATGGAGTTTTCATTTCTAGAGATGTTCAACAGCCAGCTGGTCATGATGCTTATAAATCTTAAATTTTAAAAAAACAAACCAAGCCAAGCCTGTCTGTGTTCAAGAAGTGTTGGGACCATACTCTTGGGCACAGGGTATGATTCTTGGAAGAATTCTAGGATTCTGTGTAGGGTCAGGAGTTGGACTTGATTCTGATGGGTCCCTTCCAATTCAGTACATTCTAAAGAAAAACCAACCCACCTAAAAAACTAGCATATTCTCAAAGATTGAAATGCTTAACCTTCAGCACTTTAACAAGTGGTCATTAGTAACAACACAGTGTACTTGGAATTCAATTCCAGTGGATGGTTACAAACTTCCAGCTGTTCAGGTACGTGTTAGAAAGCAAACAAAGGTGTGCTGATAACTCAATTTAGGTTACTAGTAACACTGGACAAGCAGTGACCAAGTAACACAACCAGTCAATAAATCATAACAGCATGAACACATCTTTCTTCCTATGCTTTCCTAGGAAATTACTGTCAGCTTTCTCAAAGACATGTCCAACAGAAACCAAAAGTTTCTTCCTGCCATTCAAAAGGGGAGATGTGATGAATGAACTGATTCCCAAGTCTCTGCAACCACCTTGCAAACTGTGATGATGACACTGTTTAGTCAGGCTCAAGTTTCTGTTCCCACCTCATTTTTTGCTCTGTCCCAGCACCAGAATCATGGAAATCTAATCTGGAAAGCCAGCAAGCCACAGAAGCACACCTACCCCCTGCTCCACTAAATTGTGTGTTGGGTGGATTGGAGGAAATGCTGCCTATCAGAACGAGTGGCAATCCAACTCCAAAACAAACTCTCTCACAGAAACCTCCAACATATGGACTAGCAGTTTAAAAGTACATCACCCATTTCAACAGGATTCCTTAGAGAAAAAACCCCAAACAACCCACAACCAGCATGCAGAACTCCATATGGACACTAATAACGCAGCAGAAGACATAGTTACACTGGCTTGGGTTTAAGCAAGAATATTGTGTTAAAAACAACTTTCAGCACCAAGTCCAAGAAAATACAAACTCAGATCTTAATACTTATTAAATTTGTTATACTTTTTTCCTACTTTTTCATTAAAATATGAAAAAAAGAGCAAAAACATACATTTTTTAGACAAAGGAACATCTGCCATATTCATTTCCAAAACCACATAAATTACTTAAAATATTTCACAAAAAAAATCCTAAAATACTCATGTGAATGAGTTAAATACCAAGTTACATACTTCTATCACCTTCCAAAAAATTATGCTTGCTTAGCATGAAAAAATAGCTGTTAGCGAGAATGAAATTCTCACTTGGTAAACTCCCTAAAAAGCCAGTATTAACCTCCTCTGCTTTACCTTACACAGAACTGCACATCTAACTTTAAAAAAAAAAAAAACCACCTCAAAAATAACCAACAAGAGTAAAAAACCAAACAAAACAAACCCCAAAGAAACCCCACCGAGGAAACAAACAAGACTTTCAAAGCAAGACTAATACTAAACAGTGATCACAGCACGTTCACAGCCATAGGTACAGAAATGCTTTAGAGAGGTTACTTTTCTTTCTGTCTTACTGGATATGTAAAAATTCAAAAGGATGCTTTAGCTTTTATGAGGAACATAAACCAGCAACCACTAGTTTTGCATGCTTGTCTAAATGTAAATGTAATGGCATGAAACTATTACTGTTATGCATTCAAAGCCATTTTCTAAACCATCCCAACTGCCAAATCAATCACTGTATTATTAATGTGTCATGTGTGATGTTTTTGAAAAGCTAAATATATCAAAAAAGTCTAAATTACTCTGTTTTACTGTTCATGTTTTTTATTATATATAATAGGTTTCAAGCTATTTCTAACTATGAACATAAAGCTCTTTCAAGAAACACAACAAAGAT
This sequence comes from Leptocoma aspasia, assembly GCA_013399835.1. NCBI lineage: Eukaryota > Metazoa > Chordata > Aves > Passeriformes > Nectariniidae > Leptocoma > Leptocoma aspasia. The sequence continues at coordinate 4,836,204 of VXAX01003556.1, forward strand.
GCTCTAAAGTTCCTGGACTTGGTATGAATCTTGCATTTCAAGAAGCAGAAAAAGAAAAGCAGGCAGGTTAATTCCCTATTGGTCAATCTTGCAGCCCCTGCCAATTGATTCACCTGAATTTCCTTCAAGAGCACAAGACTAAGCAGATATGGAGTATTGTCAAAGCTGAAAAATACCTTTCCTTGCAGAAAACCACATTCAATCCACTAGTAAAAAAGGACTTTTCCAGTCCTGGATTATCCACTGAATATATGATAAAAATTAAACAAAGAAAATATAGTCACTAAAATGCAATTTTTTTTTGGCTGGCTGAATGTCATGAATTGCTTTGCTCACATTTTGCAGATTGTTATTTTATAACTTTAATATTGTAATTCAACATACTTGAAATACTAATTTCCTGCATTCTGACCTTTATATCTTATTGCTTTTGTGCCAAATATACATTTGAAGACTGGTATTAGATATGATAAATACGTTTTTAAAAAGCAATTATATATATCTCATTGTCAAAACCAGCCACTAACTCTGTTAAAAAGATTCAACACATTAAATGCAAAAAAATTGGCACAAACTAATTAGAGTAGATGACATTCACAAAAAGAAAATAATTGTATGAAGACCTCAAAAAGAAATTAACAAAATCATCCCATCTTTGATAGACTGATAGACTCATCTAGGATGAAAAGAAGTCACCAAAGAATTTAAGATGGGACCACGCAGTGTGATTCCACTCAATTAAGCTTACAATTATTGCCAAATGATTCTTTTCTGCTGAAGATAAAAATGATCTAATGGTATGGGCAAAACACTTCACAACACTCAGAAGGTTAGAAACTTCAAGAAAAAAGTCAGTCAGATTCTTCTTGTATGTATTACTGACAAAAATAAAACCCCATGTCATGGCTTGACAGATTATTCAGCTATTTCTCAGTATGGCAAGATTTACATACAAATACAGCTCTACAGAACAGGAGGAGGTCTGAGTGCAGAGGTAATGAAATCTTTTTTTCTTTCTGCATTTTCCCACAAACCTGAAGATATGTGAATTAAAACACTAGAGCTGACAAACAAGTTTGGCAGACTTTGCACGAGGGATTAAAACTGACTCACATGATATTTCTGTCAGATGTACCTGAACGCTTTACAGGCATCATTAAAATGCAAATTATTACAGGTGAAATTCAAGGCCCTGCTGGGAAAATATCAATGTTGCAAATATAATCTGTTGTTGCACTGCATTAACATCAAAAACCCCTGAATGCCAAGGTATGTGGCAGACAGTAGAAATCAGAGAGGGGACTTAGAAAGAACAACCAGACCAGCTTTTCCTCCCCTCCCCTTTTTGGAAATGGTCTCTTTTGCGGGATTCCCTGAATACACTGATATTGCAACAATGCAAATGAAACTGCATAAAAATTAAGCTTCATTAGTAAACGTAAGTCAGGCTAATTACTTCTGCTTGGGTTTGTCAAATATTCTTCTTATATTTAGAAGTCAGAGTAAATAGTGAGAAAGTGATTCTTCAAGCATCTGAAATTCTAGATGTTGTCCTAAAAGATGTGGAATCTTATTCCCAACCCACCTCAAGCAAACTTCTGCCTGGAGTCAGCATCTTGTGCCTTAAACTACACAGCAAGCTGGAGTACATAACAACCAAAACTCCCAGTGTTGCTTTTGGAATATTTTAATTTTATGGGTTATATTGATCCATCATTAGTTTATTTACCATAGATTTCTGACTTGTTTCACAACAGTGTAAGCAGAGCAATAATAGTAATAAAGGCAAGAATTCTTTAAGTTTATGTAAGGATAAGCACCAAGTAGGATTTTTAAATTTCATTACAAGCCATACAAAAAAGACATCATCAATTAAAAACCCCACATTATCTGTGGTCAAGATTAAACAAAGGAAAGTAACTTATAGAGTGTTTAATTCTAAACTATGAAATCCATGCTTTCCCCTATGCCATACCTATACTATTCTCAATTAATTTATGCACAAGAAAATGTTTGAACAGGACAAACCATTTGTGACCTTCTTAACAAGATTTTAAGACAGTCCCCCACTGCTTACATGAAGTCACACACTAACTAACACTGAAGGTGATGCAGTAGCAATTCCTCCCCCTCCCTACTTGCCCCCAAAAAAATGGCTCTTTCAATAATTATTTATCTTGCCATAATTTCTCAAACAAAGTACCTTAGTTTACATGCATCTTTTGACACTGTACTTTGCTCCCTTTTGTTCCATGGGGGAAAAAAAGAAGGCAGAAAAATAGATGTTTGCTGTTTCCCCTATGTGGGAACAGAATTTTCTTATCAAGAGCCGATTTACCTCAAGGCAACCTCTCAGATGGCCTAAATTCTGGATATTTATCTCAGATACTCATTCTGTGTTTCCTGAAGGGCTTCTGGATTTAACACTGCTGACACAAGCTCCTTTAAAGGAAAACCTCTAATACTGACAAGCAAGTCAACAATTGTTTCTGTTTACCATCTCAAGCACCCAACTCCTTTGAGGCTTACCCTGCACTCCAAAGCAGTTCTTTCCCAGATTTAAGAGCCTGGCTGTACATTGCTTTCAAGCCCATCTCGATCACCCTGTGTGTGTGCACACCAATTTAATGAAAGCAACTTTAGAAGATGAAACATTCCAGAGCTTAGCAGCTGCACTGAACAGCCAAGCAGTTTTTAAAGTGAGAACTGCATTGTTTCGAGCTACAAAATTCAGCACATTTTGACTACACTTAGAGACTTAATTTTCCAATACGTGGGATACACATCTCCTTTTGAAAATGCACAACTGGGAATGTAGGTAAAAACTTCTCTTCTTTAGGGCGAGATAAAAAGAAAAAGGTTTCACAAAGTGACCAAGCAGCGTGACAGGGCATTCGGGCCATGTGGTGTGATCTGCATCCCTCAGTCACCAGAATTCCACCAAAAGGGTCACGAGAAGCCTGATTTTAACCTTACATGATGCCTTCTTTGAAGAGGACATTGAACAAGATGTCTCTGACGTGAGAATGCCAGGGAAGCTTTCCTAAGATCTTCCCAGTGAAAAAGTAATTACACAAAGCATTTATATCAAGCTCTGATTCAGCTACAAACAGTAGAGGATTTTGATTACAATTCCTGTAAATATCAGTATTTTCCAGAACTTTATTTTAAACTACAGACCATACACTAGAACAGCTTCTATTTAGGATGAAGAGACGTCCCCAATACTCCCTTAAAATGCTTTTCAGCCACAGATCTGCTGAACACCAGCCCTGCCACTCTCACAGAGCTGGCTGTAATTAAATAGACAATATAATAGCTGTCACTATTGTACACAAAGCATCCACTTGGAACCATACTAATAGAAAAAGCAGAACTCTTTGTTCCAAACTGACCAGAAAACAGAATGTTTTATACTCTGCAATCTCCCAAAGTAATCTACATGTTAATTAAAAAAAAAAAGTCAAATTCCTTCCCAAAGTAACATAGATGCTTTAAAAAAATCCAATCAAACCAAAACCACAAGTCCCTTCCAATCACTAAACAAAGGAAACAAACCTCTGATTACATCTGCTTAATTTCTTTTTCTTAATTTTCTAGTCTACCACAAGTTCTTTGGGTCTCCAAGTCTACTTTTTCAATAGTGCTTCAGAAGTACGAGGTTCTGTTAATCCAACTCTGGTACTTCAAAAACATAAGCATTTATTTTCATTAAATCTGTCTTGTAAAAGCAAACTAATCTGTTGGCCTGTCAATGACCATGGTAATGCATTAGGAAAAATATTTAAAATGAAAAAAATATGCTAATAGATAGCTTACATGTCTTTCAGAATCAAATAATTCTACACCGTTGGCATTTAGCTTTCGTAATATAAAATTTTAATAAGTATTTCATAAGTAGAGAATTCCTGTTCATGGAGAGAAAAAGTATTACTGTTTAATTTTGCGTTTTTCAAAGGCAAAGGAAGCTTGCCAAGAGCTGGTCAGCCAACAGAGCCAGAGCCCTCTTCTTTCTCACACTGGCACTGCAGAATATGAATTCCTCTGGTCACTTTGTATCCATGACACATTCTCTCGTCACAGCGAGGGGTGCCTGACAGTGCTTTGCAAAGGGGAACAAACCATCAGAAGCAAGATGCTCCCCATTAAAAACTACAACACTGCTTATTTTTGCTGCCCCCTATTAGCAATGCAGCACTGGAAATTCTAATAAGAAAGCAACTAGAAAGCAAAGTGGCATTTCACTGAAAGGATCAGAAAGGCCAGCTCACATATTTAGGCTGTTCAGGAATTGAATTGCTGCATGGTCAGCACATAGAGCTGCCAAGGTTTGAATTATTGCCACTCACCAGGATTTTCACACAACAGCCACAGGCCCACACTGATTTTTGTTGTTTGTTTTATCAGAGAACACCTACTCAAAACCAGATCACTTTACAGGGGACTTTTTCATTATATTCATTTTATTATTACTATTTTAGCCCCATATGAGGAACTCCTGTATAATTCATTCCCTTTCACTGAGGCAATACTTAATCCCAGCCCTACAGCTATCTTGAAATCTGTAAAGCACAACCCCAACTGGCACAAGTAAGCAGAGTTCTGCTCAGATTAATTAAAAAAATATTTCAGTGGTGCCTACAATGTAATTTTAAATTACTATCAAAAATGGCTTGAAACAGCTGAATAATTGAACAACATAGTCTTTATAAAAATCAAAGAAAATCAAAATCACTGCAGTGCTAAATGTCAAAGTGCATGGAGGAAAACAAAGTAGCAGGTACCTAATTGAAATTTCCATTATTACCTTGCAGGAAAGGAAGAGTTCCCAGCTATTTTCTTTGTTCAGTGCAGAGTTACATTGATATAAAATGAACTTTAGGGGTAATTCGACTTTCTTCAAATATGAAAAAAACCCCAAAAAACTGTGACCATTAATGTCACCCCTTCCAGAAAGGTAAATAAATGCATGGTATTCAAGTTCTCCACAGAGAACTCTGCCCAAGGGCACAGTGCTGAACCTATTTGTGATCCTAGATCAGACAGGGAAGGATGACAACCACCTGAATTAAATTCATTTCTGACGAAGGATCAAACAGAACTTCATAACCAAAGCCTCAAAGTTAAGCACCACGAGCTGCACTGCACTTGGTCCTTGCAGGCTTTGTGGCCCCTGTTCAGAGGAACCAGCAGAGCCCAGTACACAAAATCAGAGAGAGGACACAACTCCAGGTGTGGAAGGCCTGGCTTAGCCAGCAGCACATCCAGCTGATCAGGCTTCAGTAGGATCAATATCCTCAGAACATGATTCTGTAGAATTGCCCTGTGTGCATGGAATCTGCACCTTCTTTCTCTAACTCCAGCTGAAAACTCTGGTACTTCCCAAACGGGCTCAGAATTGAAATGGTCTCCCCTCTCCTTCCCAAGTGAAGACACTCATTATCACCCCTGTATTGTAAACTACCTCAAATACTAAATACAGTCCCAATGCCACTGTAAGTAGGAATTATCCCCGAAATAGGGACAACAAATCCAATTGTGGACACTACAGCTCCAAAAGAATCTCCCAGGACATTACTGCCATATGTGGCATCAAAACATACATAATATTAACCAAGTTCTCTAATTTAAGATTCATGTATTCTTTTTAGATCTAATTTATACACTGCCAACTAATTGATCTGCAGCAAACCTTATACATTAAGCAATGCAAAGTGGCACAGAAACATGTACAGAGGTCAGGTAACTTAATACAAGACTCAGTATTATTTTTTTTGGTGATACACAGCATACTTATGCTATGGAACATCTGCAGAGACCTGCACATACAAAAAGTGTAAATATTCTTCTGGAATGCAGATCTGAAAAAAAACTTGAAATGACAGAAAAAAGGCATTAAATCTAAAAGCAGGGTGGAAAAGAGAGAAAAACATTACTTCTAAGAGCAATTTTGGAACAAGGTATCTTTAGAGCTCACTGGATAAAGGCTATGATGGCCCTAGATAATCTTTAACCCTCAAAGCTATACAAGAATAAAACTTCACTAAACTTCTAAGTGCAAATATATCCTAATCTAATCATTCCGGGTGCATTCGTAGAATTCTTATGCAGCCTAAAGCTTAAAATAATTTGTGTTTGTGGCAGCAGATGGGCTCTATTTCTTGATAAGTTTGGTTTGGATGAAAGATAATGTCTAAAACTAGAACATTACAACACATACCTTTAAATGTAAAAATGTGAGATGACCTTTTATGTGTCATGTCTGCACAATACGCTGTCAAGCTGTTTAAAAAAAATGCAGAATACAGGGAACAGGGTAAAAAGTATAAACAAACCAAAGGCACACTGTTTTCTTAACACTTAAAAAAGATACACGCATTAATTCTGAGATTCTGTGTCCACAGCAAGAGGTAACTTTCTGTAGCATATAACTTTGGTAAAAATCCATTTATGCGTTTTTACAACAATTAAAAATGTGGCCAATAATCCTAAATTTTTGCAAAACGCATTTTTATTTAAAATCAGAAGTCAATTTAATACTGCTGATGCATATAAATTATGTAACATGATTCTTGCAGTACACCAATAAATATAATTTGAAACGCTGCTCAAGAAGCAAGAACTGCCAATAAAACCTATCCCCAAACTGTATCTCCTCCAAAAAGAGGAAATTATCTGCATGGAAAAACATTACCTACATGCTCTTGCTTTTCTTCATGTGGCATAAGCATACTTTTCAGGCTGTAGAGTTGTCAAAAATTTAATTTGTGACTGAAAACCAAATTAAATCCTGAAGAGGCTGTGGAGAAGACATACAGACTGTAGAATATAGTGGCTGTTAAACACAGAATTCTTGAGTTTCTGGAATGATCCTACACATTGGAAAAGTTAGATGTGCTGTCTACCACATCCTGCTTCCCTGTGGCATAATTGTTTGGTCCCTGTAACCAAGTTACATGGAGCTCTACAGCAAATCAAACTTCTTGCTATTCACAGCGTAAAATAAAATAAAAATCTCCACAATGACTAGCAATGCTAAAGCTACAAGAAACAAATGCCCCCAGGCAAGAAAGTCACAGCTCATTTTTTACCAGCACAGAACAAGCTATAGTGTCTAAAAGGAAGCCAACAGTCCATCAGAATTGCTGCTCTCAGCAGATGAGTGTGCTCACACCCATGGCTGGGCAGCTGCCTCTGAGACACACTGAATTTAGCCATAATCAGCACACAGAAGCTTGATTTTAATCCATTAAAAAATGCAGGGCTGCTGCACAACAGTAGCAGTGTCCTTGCCACATGGTTCATCAGAGAAATAAATTGAGTCAACTTGGGTAATAAAATGCAAAGTGTGAAGTAAAAGTTACAATTTACTGATATTTATTGCTTAACATATTTCTTCTTGAAGCAAAAGTGGTTTCGTTTTGAGTTAGCAGTGTGTTCAGCAGAATTTCAACAGGGTACTTTTGACTTTAGGAACTTGAATCAGGCAGTCCTCACAAATTAACATGTTCAGATTTGCTAAATTCACCCTCAGCAATTTCAAGCCAGCTTGGCTGATTTTGAACAGATAGGATTTTTCACACATTGCTCCACATCATCTTAACAACCACAACCTCCACACAAGGAGGTTTTTCACCTGGAGTGTTTTCAAAAAAACCTGCGCGATCAAGCCCTAAGTAACTACGAAAGAATGAAAATCAAACATTCAGACATTCACTGAACCATAATCTGGGCAATAACTCAGTAGTTCAGACCCCATGAGCTCATAACCCGAGGTGATGCTAAGTCCCCTGGCAGTCACACTGAAACACAAAATACAGAAAGGAAGGTTTGCTCCCTTTGACCTGAATCAAGAGCAAGCACTGAAAAAAATTAATTGTTTGAAATATGCCAGCATAGGAAATACTGCAGTCAAATCACAGCAACAAAATCTCGGGGAGAAGGCTGTCCTGCTATGGTGAAGCCCTGCAAGGCAAGGAGAAGACATCAGCCTCAGTGCCACTGCTGCACCCACAGCTTTCAACAGTCTAAGAGCAGTACATCAAACACAGGAAGAGATGCCAGCCACTGAAAGTCGTGCAGATCTCCAGCAGGAGAGGCGAGTGCAGGCTCAGTGCTCTTAATGAAGCTGGGTGTTGATCCCTCCCTTAAGTAAGCAGAAGAAATCAATATAACTGAATTCTGTAGCTATTTCTGTGCTCTCAGCAATGAATCTGCTTGTGCTAGGGGCTTCCACATGGGGGATTACCAGAATTAAAACAGAAACCTTTTATTCATGAAATAAGTGGATAAGTGTTGAAATTATAACAGAAACCTTCAAGGTTGAGACCTAATAGTATGTCTGGAAGGAGCCCTTATCTTTTACAGTGTGAACTAAGTCTAAATTAAAATAATTCTATAGTTCAGGCAGCTCAAATCAAGTACCAAAGAGAATTGATTCCTCCTCCTACTTGCAGTAATTCAGATCAATGCCAGGGGATAAAAGCCCAAACATGCCTTCTACTGAATAAAGCACCACGGGCCAGGAGGACTGGAATGCATCATGTCTGACACCCCAGCCTCTGATGAAAGGGTGGATTCTTGTACAAGATACCCTCTTGACCCTTCACATCACTTGTACGTGGCTGAAAGTACAAGGCACCTAACCTATTATTTCATCTCCAGAATTGTTTATGTGCTCTGAAAGAGAGGCAGGCACTTACCCAGCAGAGGCAAATTACCAGGCAGCAATAGATACAATACTGCACAGACACACAACAAACTGGCACACAGCCCAGAACCCTACAGAGAAAATAATAGTTTTGGGTCTAAAAGCCTTAGAAGACCATCAGGGTTTTGCACCAAAGAACAGCAACAGGAAACTAACTGTTCTGTAGCCTTGAACCTTTATTTGGCAAAGGAGGCTGGCTTATAGATTACAAATTACACATTTATAACAGTTCATTAAAATTTGCCTGCAAAATAATGAACGTAAATTCTTAAACTCTCCTGCTTATCCAAACAGCAGGTTCAAGCTCAGCCCTTGTAAACTGCATCACTTGCTTCTCTTACACAGTATGCACCAGACAGGCTGGAAGCTGGGACTGAGCTATTCCAGGGTTAAAGAAAGCCTCGGATCTTCAGACAGCTCTTGGCCACCATGGGTGACAATTTATTTGTTCTGTTGGTAAGGGAACAGGAGAAGAGGAGTGTTCTGATAAAATGTTGTGTTCATCAATAGACAGTCAAAACAGAAATGTGTGTGATCCACGTGGTGTTTAGCACACGAGGAAAGCTCTCCACAATGGAATTTTCAACATGTGTCACTGCCTGCAGCTTCAGATGCATTTGGAAACGATTATTTTTTCCGTAATTGGAGAAGCACAAACAAAACCCACACGTGCGATACAGACCATTGAAAAAAGTGATTTGTCATTTTTTTGTTTAGTGCAGACATTTCTACTGCTGACTTAACAGGACGGTCAGAATCTGATCATACACAAACATGGACATTTGCCTTTAAGGGAGCTGAGGGCTTTTTTGCAGAAACTTAATAAAAAATAAACAAAAAATAGGCATAGGCTCACACACAACTTTTTTTTTATATATTTGTTGTGTTGTACACAGGAATGCAAAAAATTCCAGAAGTAGATTAGGTTGACTTAAACTTTAGTACAGGAAATAACCCAAAGGATTTCTCTTAGTTTTCACATAATTGTCTTCTTTCACTAGTATATTCAAGCAAGAACTGTTTGTGCAATAACAACCATGTTCAAAATTCAGGCACAGGTTCATAATTGACACCTGAAGTCCATTTTCCATGTACATTTTACATAAGTTAAAAGAAAAAATATGTCAATAAATTTTTCCTGCCAAAATCCTTAATATTACATGCAGTGGGGCAACATACCTGATTATCACATACAGCATGATCAACAAAATGGTGCCTTTTCAAAAAAAAGAGAAGAAACTCCCACCACTGAACTGCACAACAAAATGAGGGAGGAAAAAAGAATTTTAAAAAAACATGAGAGTATTTTCCACACTAAAAGGCCTTGATTATCTCATATATTGATTATCCCCTTGATTATCTCATATAGTGCATTGTCTAATTGACTTTACAAAAGCCAATTCCGTGGAGAAGAAAGAAAGAAAAAAATTGATGTAAATGAAACTCCTGACAAAGATTTTTAAAGATGCTTGCTAAACACACCCTGGAAAGAAGACAGTGGTGAGATGAAGATCATTACAACTGCCAGAGTGACATTGCAAACAAGTGTGTGCAAAGGCTGAGACTGTGCACTGTGCACTGAGCAGGAAGCATTCCCCAGACCTGATCTTTAGCCAAAAGGAAGAGATGTGAAAACAGCTACATACATAAAACCCCACAATTAAATTGTGGAGGATTTAGTGATTTAGACTCTCACCTGCTGTCCCCTAAGTTAAATCCTACAATTTCTTTGAGACAAGCTAGAACTAACTTGGTTAGTGCACTTAATTTCAAATTAAATGTTGACTAAATGTCATCATGTGGTAAAGACACTGACAGAAATGCAAAACTATTATAATTTAAAAAAAGCCCTCAAAATTAGGAACAAATTGAAACCATAAATCCACTTTATGAAGTTCGTATGTTCTTTTCACAGTAAATCAAATTAAATGTGTAACTGCAACCACCACTGTCACAGAGTATAATTCACCTTAAAAAGAAAAAAAATTATAATGCTTTTAAATTTAGACCCTGAATAATGAACAAGAAAGTTGCTTCTCTTTAATAAATGGTGCTACTAAAAGCAGAGGTGTATTTTCCTGAAGTGAACGTGGTCTGTTCAAAGGTGGCTGCCACAGGTCTGGCCACACACAGCTGTTCTAGCATTGCCAGAGCAAGAAAGTGAACACCAAAGCATCAGAAATTGTATTTATTTTGCAGGGAACTGCTGCTCCTTTATGAGTTTCCTCTGGGAGATTCACCTGACCAAATATACTCAAATCATGCATGATGGAACTAAGCAGCAAGGCAGAAATTTTGTATTAATGCTCTCTTTGTTCTTTGTAAAAAGACTAGGTAAGATGTGGGAATCAGTATCTCTTAGATAGTAATGTCCATCCTTTCATCTTTTTGGTGAATATTATGCATAATATTGATTTTTATATAAATATTCAGCTGCTCTGGACACTCTCTGCATAAGAGTAGCAATATATATTTGCATCTGTTGACTCAAAGGACACCAAACTTTTGCCAGTTGTGGTCAAAGTAGATTTATAATCCTACCCATTTCTTTCAAAAAAAAAAAATTTAAAAACCCACCCAATATTAAAAAAAAAAAAAAAAAAAAAAAAGAAATGAAAAAAGAAATAAAGGTAACCCTCCCTCCCTCAAGCTAAACCTCCAGCAACAAAAAATTACAAAAAAGATTTGGCAAAGTGGCAAGAGGTTACAGACCTGCTATCCCTCTTCAAACCTTGACTCTTCCTCTGATATTTCTTCCATCACTCATGTAAAGGAAATTAATGAAATCTGATCCTATCAAGTAATAAAGACCTATGGTTTTTTTAAATACCTTATGCAGAAAGCATTATGTTGGACATCACGAGTAAATACTCTTCTGCAAAATAACATAATTGTTGCAAACCCAGCATAGATAGGAAGCTGTGCAGGGCTCTAAAAAAATTCCTCATTTCCCTGTAAACAACATCAGGGGGCTGGACTCTGCCTTTATGAAAAAACTCCAATGCTCCAAAATAAAATGACTCTGGGGAGGTGCTGGATTCAGTCAAGTACAGAACAGCACAATTCCCTTTAAACACATGGTATTTTCAGAGATATAAGACAAGCCACCTGTAGGAACTCACACAAATAATCAAATGATTTGTATTTTCCATTTTTCTTGAATTCTTGCCCTGTAAACTTCAGGTGATCTCATCTATCATACTGAGACATCTTAGATTGCTTAATAATTTCTGGACTATAGAACTGAAATTTCTAAAATTTATTTTAGATTGTAAAGAGTTAGAACTCGATTTAAAATAAATGCTGTTCTCAAATTTACTAGTACTTCTTTCTGAGTTTTTTTTTTTTTGAAACCCCAGTAGTATTTCACAATGAAAAAATAACAGTAAGAGGTTAAATTAGCAATAAAGGCTAAATTTCTTCAGGAGCCGGAGCAGGAAATAAAACCCAGGAGTCCTACGTGCTCATCAGTAGTCAATGTGTCTGACTGCTCAAAGAATAACAAGGGAAAAAAATCAAAGTAAATGTAAATGACTTGGCCTCAAATTAGATATACATACTGTATTTTCTTCCAAGGCAGGAAATCGAAAAAATAATAAAGTTTCTTTTCAACAAACTAAATAGTACTACCCCTGGATGACACTATCTCACTGTACTCCCCTCCACAGGTGTTTTCTACATAGACACAACTCTATATCAGAAATAACAGCTGAATATAATGTCAAATGTTTGCTCTCAGTTTTCTTTCCCTTCACACCATACCCAGATGAAATACATATACACACTCAGAAAGCTGTAGTATGTAACTTTATGTCTTGTAGCAAATAATTACTGAGTGTAAAAATACCACACAGAGAGGTTTTATAATTTTTAGGTTCAAAGGGGAATTTGTTCCATTTTAAAATACTGTTGTATTTTACAATACTACCACCAGGAGCCCAAGCAGAGTCCTAATTCTCGTTATTTATGCTCACTTGCTTGTTTTCCTGAATTTGTCCATCTTTAATTTGTCTATAAAAACCTAAAACTAATCTCAATACCTTACATGGAAAGCTGCCCAATGGGAGTCTCCCCCTGCTCCTATTTTAAGTGTTAGGTTTGAAATTACACAAATATTAAGAATTGTGTCCCCTTTTCCTTTTACTGGCAATAGTCTTCCAAGACCAAAAGCTTGTCTAGGCTTCTTTTGACCTAAAAGTGATAGATTAAACAACTAATAGGTAAAATCAGTTTAGATGCACTGCATCTACCTTGCTAATTGACAAAGAACTGGATTAGAGATTGAGAATGCAATGGTCAAATCCCTTGTTATCCTCTCACAGCATTTGGTTTTAAAACCAGATTACCTGATGTGTATCTAAAGGAACAACATTGATACCAATCTGCCTATTAGAGGGTTTATTTGTGTTTCCCTGGGAGAATCAGGTGGGGCTGTTAAGGAAATAGAGTTGGGAAGCATTAAAGCAGCATGATTTTAGAATTAGTAATTGAAACTAAATAATAGCAACTTATACCGAAGAATTATTTAATTTCCCAAACACAACAAAAATATTAGAAAAATCTCCTTAGGCAAAGGGAGAACTTATTTGACCGCAGAAGAAAGAACAGAACAGACTGTACAAGCTCCTCAGAAAAAACTCTGCTGCCAAGTAAAAGCTGAAAACTGTTTCTGACACCTCATAACACTTCCCTCATACCTCTAGTTTCTACAACAAACCATTTTTCCAGTCTCTGGAGACATGCTATTGAATATAGACAGGGTCAAGCCTATCTGTATGGCAGTCTTTCTCTCCCAAACTAGAAACCTGATGTGTGATTCTTCTACAAGTTCAGAAGGCAGAAACAGTTCTGCTACACATTTATGGAAAGTGGAACCTTTTAATGTTTGTAGGGGAATGCCACAGCTTGCACTGGCCACGAGTGCTGAAAACTCCTTGTGAACACTTGTGCACAAAACACAATATTGCTTTATGAGAGACAGAGATTAAATTTGTTCACGGCCTGAAAACCAGCTAGTGTTAGTTCAACATTTCATTTCTTCATGAAGACAACAAACTTTTTTTTTAAGCTACTGAAAAAGTTCCTTTATTCCCATGTAGAAGCTTCAATCTAATGGAATTTAGATAAATGGATAAACTTGTTCTCTGCTGTAGTGTGAAACCCAGCCATATCATCCCTACTACTCAACCTCTTTTTTTTTTGTGTTAATGAAGACTAAGTAATCCTACAATCTGAAGAGAGGTTTTGCAAGTGTATTTTCACTAGTGCCCACATTTTGTATGAACACTTGCTAGTGCTGTCAATTTTTAGGATAAAATCTGAGAGATTTTATCAAAGAAGGATGTAAATACCTATCTATAAAATATATCCATGCCCAGCCTCCCAATATTCTGGCTAAATTGATATGCAATTTCCACCTCTGCTTCTTTTTTGCTTTTTAAAGAAAAGCATGAAGTTCATCCTTTTCTAAAGTTCAGTATATCCATGTGTTAACACAGGAAATTCCCAATGGAGCTGAGAATTTATTAGCAGCTGTTTAAATACTTATTCAACAAACTGCATACATTTAACTTACTGAAGTGTTCTCTAACTGGTGATTGAATTTTTGTCTCTCAGTCACTCTATTAATTGCAGAAAACCACTGCAGTTATGAAGATTAATGAAAAAAGGGAGTTAGAAAATTCTTGGCATCAGACATATATGGCTGTGCATCACTGGCACATCGAGCCTTAGAGATTATTTGACAAGCTGAGTAATAAAAGTTACCATGCATAGGACACGAGAGGGCTGCTTGAGAGGGGTAGGAAAATCACACATTTGCCAGTAACATGTGCAAAATTACCTCCCAAACCACATTCATTAATACCATTCCAGAGAGAAGATGGAATACTTCTCAACAGATATGAAAAACTGTGGGGAAAAAACTCCCATCAGAAAACTGAAGACTACTATCATACACAGAAATTCAGCAAAAACTAACTTTGTGTGCCATGGTTTTTAAGGTACATTGCTGGTATTTTTCTAAGTACAAATATTTAAAGTTACAAAGATACAAAACTAACAGGACACGAAATGTAACAGGAAAGCACAGAATTTCTGTTTTTTCAACTTCATTTTTTAAAGTGTCTTTTGCTATAACTAACACTATATTCCTTTTAAATATAGATTCTAAACTAAACCCAAGCTAAATTTTAAATACACAAGAATACATTGATGTGGATATTGATAGCAGATTGATAAAAGATACTGGATAAGTGATCATAAAATCAGTAATATAAAAAGAAAATTCACCTCAGGGTTTGCAAATCCCTCCCTAAAATTTCTACTTTGTTTCACCAGTTATTTATCTGTCTTTTTTTTTCATAAATAACATGCTTGGGAAAGAGGTACCTTGTTTCGTGCTAGCAAGGAAGATGGGAAGAATTTAGCAGCATAAGCTACATGCTAGGATTTTCACAGAGTATTAATTTGGCAAAATCAGCTCACAATAAAATCACAAATTATTTATTCTGCTACGTCAAGATACAATTTTCAAAAATGGTATAAGAAGTTCTTTAAAGGACTTGGTCACTGACAGAAGCAAGAGGTCACATGATGCCATTATAGGTACAACCACATAATCCCTTTGTAGAATTCCAGGGGATGAAGTCACATGCATCTTTGTCACTCTATTTTGAGGTTCGTAACAAAAGTCAGGAAGAGACACAGTGAGCCCTCCAGTGAATTTATTACTGATTTGTTTCATTTGGACAGATTTGTGTCTCAGAATGGAAATAATGCTAACTCCTCCGTTGGATAGAATAGCTGCAAAAATCAGACAAATGGAAATAATTTGCATTTATTTTCATTCTGGTTTCATTCAAATCTGAAATTCTGTGAAAAGGAATTCATATGGATGAGGTGCTTTATAATACATAAATAATCATACAGTACAAAACTAAGAGCCCTATTATTAACCCACAAAGCCCTATTTACCTAAATGATTTCACCAAGACCCCCCTTGCCCTGCTAATGAGCCAGTCCTTTGGAGATCCTGCACCCCTATCACAAATGTTTTCTCACTGGTTTAACGAGCAGAAATCTATTGATTCCATCACCCCATCGAGATGCTGCTACTGAACTGAAGAACCTGTGCTAGGGGCTGGATTCTCTGGAAACTGCAGCAGCTGCAGGTGTGTGTGACAGCCCCAGTGGTGACACTGACCCTACACATATCAGCTGTTTTCCCCCCAATTTTAGTTACAAGCTGCATAGGGACCCCAAGTCCTTCCAGCCAACCACAAGGACCAGAGGTTTTTCCCACTTAACCTTCCAGTCAGCTGGGACCTCCCCAGTTAATCAGGATTGCTGGTAAATTTGAAAACTTTTGTCTTAGTTAATTGCTTTATGCCTCTATGGGTAACTGAGAACAGAAATTTATGGGATGAGCAAATAGTTTACAATGGTGTTACAATTTACAGCACGTGCAGAAATCTTGCTCAGTTTCAGATCTCTGTAGCTGTGATTCAGACATTAAGTTAACCTCCAGTCAAAACCAAACACTGGGTACTCAGAGAAGCCTTTCAATATAAGCCAAGTGACTAAAGCACCTCAAACTGTGTGCTGACCATCTGGAAAGACAGGCAAAAGCAAGTCACACTTCTTCAATACTGTCCTAAAAACAGCGTTTGAAGTTAACTCAAGGTATCAATGGGTTGGATTTTCAAGCTCCTTACTCTCTTACACTCAAACTGAAAAGCAATCAGATTTTACTGTAATGAGTTTATCTTCTCAACAGAAATAGTCTATTTAACTCATTCAAGCAAGACATGAAACACTATCATAAACTAATAATTATGGCAACAATGAAGGCTAAATACGTGTAAAACTATAGCCTACAATAAAACTCTCTGTGCTGAGTTTTATCTCCCTCTTCCCTTTTGGGCAGCACCATCCTGACACCTTTCCAGGGCTAGACCAGACACTTCTTCCAAACGCTGCCCAGACCACCAACTTCAAAACAAAACAAGGACATCCAATGCAAATTTTAAAGGCCCCTGTCAAAAAGCTTTGTAAAATGATAAACTATGAAGAAAGGGTTGTTTTTCTTTTTTTTTTTTTTTTTCTTTATTCTGTGAGCAGATTTTCCCAGTCAGGAGCAGATCAGTTTATTATACAGAACCAGTATTGCTCTGCCTATTTTATACAGGCAGTATTGTTCTTGAAAACATCTATGAGTTTTATGCATACCTGTTGCATTCTCTTTTGTCCTGCAATGAAGATCTGTGTGCAGGTCATGTTTTACTGCTTCAGGGATATCTGTTTTCTTATTGATTGAAAATTAAAATGGTAATTTATGCTTCCATGCTGGACCACTGCAATGTTTTATTTCATTGATTTTGTGGCAGTTCTTTGCATGCATTTAACAGCTTATGTGAAACCCTGACAGCAAGGTCATTTCAAACAAGCCATTCCCAATTTTGCTCTCTTCAGCTCCCCACAACTCCAAATCATTAGCTTCTAATTAAGTTTTGCACATTTGGGGATTTTATAATCTTTAAAGGTTCTTAAATATCAAGTCAAAATTTCTCTTTGTCCTCTGGTGTGTGCCCTGCTTCCCTCATACACCCGAGCCCAGCAAAGCTTTTCTTTAAAGGATTTCCCCATTGATTGATATTTTTCCCTTCTAAGCTTTTAGCTGCTGTTAACCTTATATGTCAGACCAACAATTTGTTACAATTAGGCTGACAAACTTTCAGCTTTTAACTTCACTCTCAGAGCTCATTTATTTGATCTAAGTTTAATTACCTGAGTTGCTAATTCTGTTAAAAAACACACACACCAAAAAAAAAAAACCAAACAAAAAAACCACCCCAACCCTGAAATATTGTACCTGCCATGAAAAATCTTCCAGAAGTACACTGTGACACCCTGATAACTGACAAGGCTTTGATTCTTCTGAGCATGTACTGATTTTGGACTCACAGTACCAAGATTAAATGATTATCTTTTCAATAGCACAGAGGATGCTTGCAGGGCCCATCCTCTGCAAATGGCCTGGACAAAACCACCTAGGAAAATAAAAGCATGAGTGTAAATAGCAAATAGCATGTGTGGAGTGAGCACAGGCAATTGTCTGCAGGAGGTTCACCTAAAATGGAATATCTCAAGAGGAGCTTCTCTGAGCCCCTCTGTTCAGACAGCAGCTGTGTGACACAAAAATGCACATGCACTCAGACACTGCACTTTGCCAGCAATCTTTCACAAGATCTGCTTTAGCATTTTTCCTATTGCTAAGAAAAAGTATAATATTAAAACATTTGTCATGCGCAAAAACGGAACCATTGGAAAACCTAATCTTTCTTCAAGTTAAGACATTCAGTAATTACTGAAATTATGTCACTTCACTATAGGGTTTGCAGTCTGAAATTTAGGAATTACTTTTCACATAAGGAACTCTGGAGAGAGAAAGTGTGATAAAAAAGAGTAATTGGATCACTTTTGGATGGCTATAGAGCCACTGGATGAAATTTTCTCCAACATATGAGATCTTGTTGCTACTCCACACGTGTACTTCTTTAATACATTGTTTTTCATTGGCCATTTATTATAATTTACTGTTTCTTTATGTTATCTACATAAATGCTAAACCAGCAGAAACTTATTGCTATGCACTGTATCCATATTCTGCACCTCAAAATACAGCAGCCAATCTTAGAAAGCTTCTAAGTACTATAAAATTTAATACCAGATCAAGAAAAATGCCCTCCTTGATTCTTTCCGTCTTTGTCATAGTTTGTCAATTCCTGGACTTTTAAAAACTTTAACAAATATAATTTATCCTGTTGGATCATTAATACTGTGAAGCCCACTCTGGTGAAATTTTTCTGATGGTTTCAGGAGATCAGGGGACATAAAACAGATAAATATGCTGAATGACTGTTTTAGCTCTTCATTCCTGAAGATAAACTTACTTTCCTTGTCTGTTTTGAAACATGAACTGAGGTTATAGGATTGCTGCTCAGACAGTATTTGCCATTTTAACAGCAGTAATTACTATGTTTTTTCAGGAGGGCATGTCAACAAAGAGATGATATCTCAAGACTTCATTAATGGGAGTCTAAAAAGACAAGAGTCCAAAGAACATCCTCAAAATGCATTTTCCACTGGATGGCTCTTTGCAGCTCTGCAGGAGTCTCTGTCCTGTTCACAGCAAGCTTCTCTTTAGTCAAATGACTGAAAATAAAAATGCTATTTGCCTTTACATTAACAATTGCTCTTGTATATGATGTGGATTTGCCTTTTCCATAAAATATGTCAGTCAGCTGCTCTCTCCATGGACTTGCAAGAAAGTCAGTATCATAGTTAAATTTAGGACTGATATATTTAACTATATTTTAAATAATTAATATATTTAACGTGTTTACATAACAGCATTTACAGTTTTCTGTTCTATATATTCTTCACTTCATGCTTTCAGTCACTGGCTTTAGCCACTATTTATAGGTCACAGTTCTAATTGTTATTTAAATAAAAGTTCTATTGCTGAAATGACATCTGAACTAAAGACTTTACACACGGATGTGGAATTGTGCAAAAATCAAGGGCAGTACTTTGAAATTCCTTTGCAGATATAAATCTAGGTTAAAACATAGAATCATATGCAAGATCTTAAATTAAAAAGGGAAGAGAAATAGGTGAGGAGGTAAGTTCACTAATTCATCGTGATTTGTCACAGAATATAAAGAGCTCTTATCTTGGTTTAATTACAATAAAACCCAAAAAAGCCCATTTGCAAGTAATGAATAGCTGCAATAGTAATTAGCAAGCGTTGACAGCAGCAGAAAGCAAGTATTTAATAAATATTGGGTTGTACTGGTTTATGTGCCTGGTTGTATAACAGGCACTGACACTCAGTAGTTGCATCTGTTCATGGCTGCAGAATTCCACCCTCATTACTGCATCACAACACCACAAGTAAGGGAGAACACTCCATGCTGAGAACTTGGGAATGTGGAATCCTGGTGCTTGAGCTGAACAAAGCACTCATCCTCCTGGTATGGCAAATCCAACTGGGGCTAGATGGAATACAAGTTTGAGGATGTTCTCAGCACTACTGACCCAGGACTAACCAGCACTGATGTTCACTGATCAACAAAATCATTTTAGATGGACTGATCTACATCATAACAAAAAAAAAAAAACAACCTGACAAAAACCCCCTCAGGCTTAAAAGAGGCCATAAGTAACGCATTTCCCTGTTTTCATTTGTTTATTCTTAAGACCAGATCCTGAAAAAGACAAATGCAAAAGCAGAAAATTGATTTGGTGTTTGTTTATATGCATAAAGGATGCTTTTTTTTGCTTGATCGTATCCAAGACAACAAAATGGCAATCTCAAAGGATTCAATTCCAGCAGGAAGTGAAAGAAGATAATACCTGTAAACAGAAGTATCTATAAAATCTGGGGTCAAGAGACAATGCAGTCTTCAGTCACAAAGATTTACATCTGACCTTGCTGGTTTGACAGATTGGTTTATAAGACTAGGAAATGGAAACTAATAGATAAATAGGAACAGGTCACAAAACCAACTCCCAAAATATTAGTGTCCAAGGTAAGATTGTAGGCAAAATTTCAGTGAGTGATACATATACACATAGAATCTCTTCCATCACAAGCCACTTCTCATTATTTATTTAGCTACTGCTGTGATTAGATAGTATTTAAGACACTGATCAGGCTCAGATTAATGTAACATCGGAGGAAACTGCAATAATTGCAGCAACCTGCAGTGCAGCATGTGCATTCCACCTCGTGTGACAACAGAGACCAGACAGCTCCCCCAGCAGACCTGCACAGCCATCAGCCCTTAATAATCAACATCCAGCTCACCACAAGACAAAGACCTACCTCACAACAATTTATCAAGTCAAACTGCAGATAATAAGCTTGGCTGTCAAAAAATATATTGGATGACTCCTCCTAATTATGTCCAGACAAAACTGAAATGAGTTTCAATCATCAATTTTCAACACTACTGTGTTGGTTAATAACCCGCCCTTACAGAGTCACTGGAGTTGTGTGATTGAGAGGAAATAATACAAAACATTTTATTTTATAAGGAAGTTGTTATGGCATAAAGATATACATGCACACAGAGAAGTCAAAGATAGGTTGAAGTGCATGGAAATCTCTGACTGTGACAGTGTTTTCTTGATCTACAAACTCCCTGAGATGAAGATGTCCCCACGGCAAGTGCAAACTTCTGCCAGAAGGCCCAAAGTCTCAGATTTACTGCAGTCTAAATACCAAGACAAGCAAAAAGGCAAAACAACTGTTTCAAATGAACTTTGACTCTGCATTCAAAGAGGACAGACAGAAAGTATAAATGTCAACTGGTCAATAATCATTAGAGGTTAAGAGCTGTTGCCTATTTTAGGAGCAGATGACTATTACTCAAAAGTTCAGGATTAAATCACTGCTAAAAAGAAAGAAGCAATACAGTGAGATTTAATACATATCACAGATTCTTCCAACAGATATCCCAGGAATGTACCTCTGGATTTTGACAAAAGATCAAGAATTTTCCAGCACAATGAAACACAGCACAGTGTCAACTCCAGAAACTCCTTCTAAGAAAATGGATACACTTTCATTTTTACACTAGTACACCTTTAAAAAAAAATAACAATCAAGTAACTAATTATTATAAAGCATAACACAGCTCCTATTAGCTACCCGTACAAACTGCCTAATCATTTTAGGACTCATAACTGTAAATTTTTATATGACTATTAGACCTCCCTGTTATTCCAGCTGAGCATAAATGTAAAGGAAAATAGCACTTGCATATGCAGGCTTTTTTGATGACAATGAAGATATTTATTGGCACTTTTGGGTAACAGAAATATACTGAAAGCTAACATCTATGCTCTAAGGATGATGCTAAAGACAAATATGTCAATCTCCTTATTCCCCACAAAACACTAATAAAGCATTAAAGAGACTTGCAAAAGCTTACATATGTCAGTAATTAATATGAAAACTACAATGGTAAATTGCAATGCAAGCTTCTAACTGAGAACCCACTCAAGCCAGTTTTTTAACAGCTCTAGCTGGTACAACACTTCGTGTATAAAGACCTTTACATTTTATTTACAGAGGGGAAAAAGTTTACATTTATTGTTCACATATTACTTGTCTGTTTTCAGAAATGTCAACAGATTAAGCTGGGGAAAACAACTGATGGGTACATCTTGTGGGTTTTTACTATAGGGAATAGCTGCATTTCAAGGCAAGCAACATCGGAAAAGCTTATCCGGAATTCTGCCCACTTACAGACACTAAACCTTCTTCCTGGCTACTCTGCAAACATTTTCAAGTAGTGAAAGACAGAGATTGTAGTTTCTCTTTTTCTACTACATAATTATGTAACTCTGATCCTTTGGTGAACAATGATTCATTAGGCATGAATCCATGTTTTCTTCCAAATGATGTAAGTTCATTCTGTCATGTAAGGCTGCAGTTCTCTCTACACCTAAAAACTGTGTCCCAGAATTACCATGATAATTCTTTTCAGGTTACAACACCTAATCCCTAAGCAAAAATAAATTGTAGCAGTAACAAGACACAATTTAAGAGAAGACCTTCAATCATCCCCATCTGATCATAGTCAATTTTATCCATGCCTCCTTTCCCTTGTAATGCTTTTACTGGGGCCTTTCAGTAACTATACACAGAGAACAAATTTGCAATGCATTTGTAATTATAGAAAGGGGACAAAAAGTAGTGTTCACAGAAAAAAAAAAAAAAACGTAGAAAAAGAAACAATCCCTCAAAGTTTCCAGAAGAAAATGCAAGGTTTTCTAGCTTCTTGTTACACCACCACAATAAAATCCTCTCCTATGTACTCTGAAGAAACCTGTGTGTGTATTTAAAATGCAGATCTTGTACATAATTTACCTCCTTGCTAAGTAACAATGATTTTTCCAACTTTTTGCTTCTGCAGAAGTCTGTCATTTGCTACTTACCATGAAATAGATGAGCTTGACACTTTTCATACAGAGATATAAACGCTTACATATGTGTATATCTATATATAAATATATATCTAACTTTGCGATTTTAAACAAATACCTATTGTTTTATTCCTTAGAGCTACACGGGCTTCACTTAACCATATTCTTTTTTTTTCCTCAGTTATTGGCTTTGCAATTATATATTCAGAAAGCCTAAACATTTTTCATATGCAGGACAAAGATCAGCAGCTAATCTCCAGCATAATTTCATAATTATGGAACTCAGCAAATTATCAAACAATATAAGAATTATAAGAATATAAGAATACCTAAGAATTTCTGTCAGATTGTGATTATTTTAGTGTCAGATTTCTCATGCTTGGACAGCCTGACAGGAAAATGATCAGGAGATAACTGGAGGAACACACTTTTGGTGCCAGTCAGAGCTTTGAGCTCACACAGTAAAAGCATTTTGTTGGACAGAGGGGAAGGGGTGGCAATCTTGATCAATTTTCTCTGCTGGAGAAAATTCTTTTGCCCAACAATGACTTTCACCAAGAGAGGAGCAGAACACTGCTCCCTGCTATGCAGCATGGACTACTCAGGATGAGAGTATTTGGGGTGAAACTGGGTTACAGTGACCATTTTCCCAGTAAGACCCTGGGGACACTATGGCTCTCAGGATACACTGCCAGGATCTAGTTCAGAAAGGGATTTAACCAAACAAATAATTAAAAGATTAAGAGCAACTCTGTTTATGCTGTGGTGAGCCTCAGATTTCTGCTAGACATCTATGACAAAATGCCTGACAAACAAGCCAAAATGAACATTTAAACAGAATGAAGGCACTTGGGATGACTGAGACAGAGCTGTGATCTGTACGGTTTCATAAAATGTGTGGTGTGATTACAGATTATTGAAAACAACTGTGGGAAGACAAAATCCAGAACAGAGAAATTTATTTTTGAAAACCATGAAAAAAACTACCAGATGCAGATTCAGACACAGCAGTGTCTTCCTTCTATCTAACCCAACTAAACACAACACTTAGGATAATTCTGTAATTTTTAAAAAAAATTAAAAAATGAATTCCAGTTATGTCTGTCTGTCCAATATGCAGCATCTTGTTTTCTGATTTATGTTTACATCATGAGCAAACCAAACTACATGAAGAAAGCAAGTCACTCTGGACAAGAGTACAATCATCTTGATTCAGCAAATAGTAAGATTTACTAGAAATTTAATCCCAGCAAATATTATAGTTGTCCATCATGCATAATGAATTAACTTTCTGCATTATTTAAAATTCATACAGTCTATTTTTTGCTAACATGGTGCATATATTGCCACTATCTTGCCCATTTTCTTATATTAGAAAATATTCTACTGTGTACTACTTGGAAAAATGAGATAAATATAAAAATCTTTAGTGCAGTGTACCAAACATTTCCACTGCTGTAAATTATTATTATTCAAACACAGAGTGCTCAGGGTTTTACAACAGTGAGCATTTTAAAACCACTGCTATGAGAACTTGCTAGTTCTTTCAAAAGAGAGCATCTTTGCTTCTTGCTTTGGGATGTTTTTACTTTAGCTGTATATACAAAATAAAAACACATCAAATTTTAGTTCTTGCTGCTATTTCCTTCCTGAATTTCAGGAAATTCATGGGTTTTTGACAGAAATTTGTTTTGCTGAGTTAGAAACTCCTGGTTCCAGGACAATTTTCAAGTTCCAATGTAAAGAGGTAAACCTGAACAGTGTTAGAGGGGACCGAAAGATGGAAGAGAAATTAAAAGAAATGGACACAAAGAGGAAGGGCAGAATTCAAGGGCAGCTCCCACACAAAGTTCCATTAGGCAGCCTCAAAGAGTCTGCCAGAGTGATCCCATCAACTTCAGCCCCCTTTCACTTTAGGTATTGTATCTATAACTCTAGTTTTTACTTTACAAAATAGCCAAAACAAAACAAAAAAAACAATCAACCAAACAAATCTAAAAAAACCAAAACACAATGTATTTTTGTGTGAAAAGGAATGTGGCCTGTCTGTGAGGATCTTCCCAAGACCAGTAAGATCAAATTGAGGCTTTATTTCATTTCTAAATGTTTTTCCCCCTGTTCTCAATATACTTTTAATAAAAACAAGCAAACAAAAAAGTCTTAGTTTCCAGATTTTTTTTGTAAGATGCTTCTAAAAAACGAAATAAATTTGCCTCATGAAGTCAGGATAAAACATCATAAAATAGGAAAGGTTCAGACAAAATGCTTGCTGCAAAGATTGTATACATTCACCAGAAGACAGTACTGCTGTTTTCTAAGAAATATCCAGCACCTGATGCAAATTTTATATACTTATATAGCTTTACAGCTATAGATTCTATAGATAGTTGTAAGATGCTTCCCAGAAGCAGCTCCACAGATAATCTCTGACTTTGCATTCCCCTGGCAAATGTCTTTTGCATTTAATTAATTAACAAGGCATCACTGGGATATTATACCTATGTTAAGTGCTTGGAGTTGGACCTCAGATTTGTGTGCTGATACAAGTGAGAGTGCAGATATTACCCTAAGCTTCTCACTGTGGCTTCTTCAACACCACAACTCTTGTGAAAACTGCAGTTTTTCTACCCAACAAAGCGGCTGATGAGGCACAAACACAGCCCCAAAAGGTGTTTCATTACAAGCTCCTGGCATCACCTCTGAAGAGACTTTATCTGAATCTGCTTCTTATTATATACTGCTGGCAGGTTGCCTAAAGAGTTCACCCCTCTGCACTGGAATAACTTCAAGGAATACATTTAAAAACCTAACACTACATTTATGGGTACAGGAAAAGGATCAGAATATTCCTCTATTCAGTACAACTCACATATAAGAGTTTACCTGTCTAATCTCTGATGCCTCACTTTACACACATTACAGGATCCACGTATTTTTGCCTCACTTCCCCTCTTCCAATTTGAGATAGCAGGAAGGGCTTTCTTAGCAGTAAAGGATAGAGGAAACAGGTGGTTGGTTTTGTTTGTTCTTCTCATTTAGATGGATCTAGAGTGCTGGTGGATTAAAGTTCTGCTATTTAGCACTTTGATATAGTTGGCATATATTTCTATTTAAAGGACTCAATTGTCCAGAGCTTATTTCTTCTTCTAGAAAGTTTTTTTCTCCAGATCTTCTGGGAGAATGTCTGCAGATAGGATTAGATTGGAAATGCTATTGCTTTCAGTGTACTTAAGGCACTGGCAGGGATGAGAATTTAAATGAGAGATTTCAGATGTCTGCATTATGCACTTCACAAATTTCTTCCTGCCTAAGGGAGGTAAGAACAACAACAAACCTAACTCATTTCCAAGTTAATTTAAAAGCAGAGTTTGATGGCAGAATATTTGCATATGTTAGCTTCCAGACAGATGCAATATATGCTATCAATATTTGCACCCATACATCTTAAGGTATGGTTTCTTCTTCTACAAATTCTTTGTACTATAAAAGCTACACAAACCTTGTTCCACTGGGGTCCTGGAAAATAAGGGGGGGGGGAAAACCCCAACTCTTAAAATTTGACAGAACATTCCTTTGCAGTGGAAGGACTTTACCAATTTGTGGTTTTCCAATTTTCAGGATATACCTCTTCATCTTGTATTTAGTTTCAGAGAGCATGTACTGAGAAATAGCTTTCTGTATGTGTCACACCTTTATTTTGCTTTAGAATTAGGAAACAGTAGGCAGTTCAGAGGCAATTTATCCTATTAGCAGATCAACGTTCTTACTAGAAGTTTGTATTTTGTATAGAATGGATTTGACTCATCTCTACAAGCAGAGATGCCTTACTAAACTATGATGGCAAGATACAGCTTCAGAAACACGTGTAGGCACAAGAAAAGGTGGTGATAAAACTGAAAGGTTGCACCAGATACAAGTATTCTTGATATTGAGACATGGAAATAAATGTTAACACAGCACTGGTTCCTGATGTCCCACTTAAGTTCCAAATGAAGAAATCCAAGCATTATTAGCAGCCTCAAAAAAAAGCCACCTCAGCTGCTGAGCTGGCAACTACATTTCTCACTTCTCCCTACTGAAATTCCAGGTAATAGCCCAACTCCTGATTCAACCAGCTGAAGGGATCTCGCCAAATTCCAAGGGAGATGAATTTGGCCTCTTTCTCTTCCAGAACTCCAGGAAGAGATGACAGTTTACTTAAAGCTTCCAGAAATATTTTTGTTTCACTCACATTACTGGTTGCTCTAAAAAAGGATACGTATCTCTTATGTCTGGGCAGTAACTCTGTACACACATAAATGAAAGCATTAACACTGCTTAATTTCATGCTATTATCTCTGAACTACAGATGTGTAGCTTTAAAAAAATAAAATGTAAGCAAGAGGATGTGCTAACCCTGTAAATATGTTTTCCCATACTTTAACTGAAAACGAATTTACGTTAGTCTTTAGTATTCTGGGAGAAAGACATTAATTTCATGTTTTTTCAGCACTGCATGATGACACAGGTTTAAAACACACTCATTTTCTTAAGCGTCAACATTAACTTTGGATGCACATCTACACAATTTCTACTTTATTTCCTCAAACTCTTTCAAAAATATTAATTTGAACAAGCATTTCAAAGAAGACAAAATGGAACTAGGATTTTTAGTTGCTTTCATGGATATTTGCTTAAATTGAATGAATCACAGGTGAATTGTTAAATTGGAGTGTAATTATCTATGCATGCACTTTATCTGTACAGTATTATGACTTTTACCGTATTGTTCCCACTGGAAAAATGCACCTTCACCATAACCTTAAGCAGGTGCAAAAATTTCATGACTTCAAAAGATGGAAATAGAGCCAGGAAATCCCACTGCTTAGTAATCATTTTTTTTTCCAAAGGAAAAGCATTAGAATGTATAGCCTAAGGTGCTCAGCAGAAAGCAAATAAAACCTGAAATACTATGAATACAGGCTATAGAAACTTAAAACTGTCATTAAATACAAACCTTTCTCTCATTCTGTATTTCATTTTACTGCTAAATTAATTTATCCTCCCCCAAACAATAAAACTAACCCAGAACTGTTTTCAAAAGATGTTTTAGAGGGATAAATGGATAATAGACGTTTTGTCAGTGACCTCTGGTACGAAGAGCTGCTTGAAGGAATGATACTGTGTGACACCAACAACCATAATAACACTGGTTTACCACAGTACCCAAAAACTTCAGTGTGTGAAGGGAAACACATCAAGGAAAATATCTGTAAACACATCAAGGAAAATATCTCTCAGGACATTTGAGATGAAAACTACTACACTGCTGCATTAAACCCTTAGCTTTGCAAATATTTGAAAATAACTGGATTTCACACAACTTTTAAATTAGCGTATGTATTCTGCAAGCTGAAAGTATTTTCTACCATAGAAGTTACAGCAGAAGCTGCATGCAATAATCTAGGGGAAAATCTGTAAATAAAAAGCACCATAAAGTGGAGTGTTGATACTGTCAAAATTAATCAATAATTAAAGTACTTTGACAAGAAGATTTCTCAAGAGCCTCTATCTTCTGAATGTAAAATTATGAAAGCATGAATCAGATGTTCTTGTGTTTCATGTGAATATCATATAATGTGTTCCTGCACTGTTGCATCTGGGGAGGTTTTAAAAGACTCAATTTACATTTAAAAACCTGTTTGTTATTTATTGAGTTCTTGTACCATAATATCAGACTTGAAGGGGCTTAATTTCAGAGGACTGTTAGAAAAAGAATTGGGATAACTGAAAAAGTACTGATTTTATATAGGTGAAATTTGGTATTTGGACCAGTTAATTTAGTTTTTATTCTAAATAACTGCATCCAATTAAAAAACTCAAGACTTATATCTTGATTGCAAAAAAAATCAGACCAAATGGTAAAAATTATCTAAGACTGGATAATACGAAAAGAGTTTGGATACCTAGGTAACAAGTAGGAGTCCTACAGATACCTGGACTTGACACCATTTCACCTTGGGGCTTATAAACCATTTTTCTTTACAGTTCATACCTAAAAAGGTTTAAAACAAGAAACCAGGTATGTGACAACAAAGCCATGCAACCTCTTCCTGTTATTTCAAGGGGCAGGAGCTTGCAAGAGAACACACGGAAATGCTTTGGGTTTGGGGAGTGTTTTCTGGTTTGATCTTTGGGGGTTTTTATTCGCTTGTTTTGTGAAGGAGAAGAAATATCTAAAATTATACAAGAAAAGCATGATGGTTTCCAATTAGAAAAGACAGTAGTCCCATTGTAGATTATATTAGTATTGCTTAAGGCAGTAAAGGTTTTAATTTATTATGAGTGCTACCTGGAGTAAACAAACATGGGCAAGCTGATGCTACCCTGGGAATGTGCACTCCCTGTAACAGACTTCTCAGCCAGAATTCCAGCTTCCTGACTTCTTACAGGCTGAGTTTTGAAAAGGATGAACCAGGCACAACACTTTAGGCACACTGGCCATTCCATTTCAGCTAAAGAAGCAACCACAGTGCTGAAAGCAACCACAGCCTGTGAGAGCACTGCTGAATAAACAGGTGATGGAGTAATAACACAATGGGGTATCTATTTAAAAGTTACTTTTAAGATGAAGAGATGCTTAACAACAGCTTATAGATACCAAAATCTGTATTTTAACTTCACTCAGGCTTTCCAAAGTAAACATGAAAGTAAAGGTGGAGGCATCCCAGAAAATGGTCCATTCAACTACACAAATATAATCCAGATATATGCTACAGCAATGCTCATAAGACAATTTTCACAACAGGAGCCCTGTTGATTGCCCTTGACATGGAAAATATCCTAAATTCCAAGCACAGCCTTCTTCCTCCTTTAAAAGTTTGTTGTGTATGCGACATTGTCATCTTAATCCAGTGGATTATTTTGATGAAACTATGCTTGGAATATTATAGCATGAGTGAGATTTTTTTAATGTATTCAATGCTATTTAATAGCAAATAATTTCCTGGGCTTGCATTTTGGCAAAGTGTCAGCATAATACAAGATGGGGGAATGCACAAAATGGAGTAGCTGGTATTCTAAAACACCTAGGTCAGACTGCCAAAGCCTAGAAAACAAGTAACCCCATGTAACTAATTCAGGGAAATTATATTCTTAGTTTTTTAGATTTTTAACTTATGGTTAAGTGCACATATCATATGCCATGCTCAGAACTGTTCAGAAGTCCCATCTGTTTGATCCCTTTCTCCTGCTTTTACTGACAGCAAAGGCTATGCCTGGATTACAGTTACTATTATGCAGAAGACTTACAATAAAACCTGACAGTATATAAACATTTATCCAAACTGAGTTTTCATTAAATGGGGATTCAATCCTTCTGCTCTCATGACAGATTTTAAACAAAGCTGAGAAATGCTGGTATAATTTTTTAATCAACTAAATGTAAAAATGGAAAATTTATGCATAAATATGAGCAAGAATTCACCAGAACAGCATGTATGCATCAAAACCAGACTGTCCAATGAAATCTGAAAACTCTGGGATTGTAACCACAGTAGCACACTTCAGATGCTGATGTATAACCTGCTGTTATTTGGTCAACTGGAAATGATGTTTTGTTCACTGTACATTTGTGAGTCTATTCTTTCATTCTCCATTGTTAGAAAACTTATTCAGGATTTCCATTGCTTCAAGGAGAGACGAAGGACAGGAAGACAGGATGAAGGGTTTATCTCAGCCAACATACTCCAGTCTGTAAAGAGCACATCAGAGCTCACGCCAGTGCCGGGACTTCCTGTGCACACACAACAGTGTTAATGGCTTCTTTCAGAGGAGAAATGTAAAAGTACAATCCCCTTCTCCCCTTGAAAAAGCCACTTACTCAACCAGTGTTTTCCAGTCCTAAATCATCTATTCTGCATTATCTAAAGAAAATGCAGAATAATGTAGAAAGAGTCACAAAAAGAACTCAAAAACTACAACCCCACAAGCCAAACTAAAAAAAAAAAAAAAAATCCAGGATGACTTGTGAGGGGGTATTTTAAATAAAATTGTACAAAGAAAGCTTGAACAGGTCTTTTTAAAGCCTGGATTACATAATACCCCATTAAACACTGATGTGTCAGAGTTGACTGTGTACTTGATTTTTTTTGTGTAAATTACAAATTAAGGCACCCTCACCATTCAGCCTAAATTCTCAAGGTGGCAACATTGAAAAAATGTAAGCATATGGAGAAGCTAAATATGAAGTTTCCCTACTGATGACCTACCCTATCCTTAAAACAAGCTCATGTTAAACCATTCACAAAAATAAACACTGAAGTCACAGCTTTAAAATAGCACAAAACATCCAGTGGATCTTGCTTGTTACCTAACCACGCAGGAGAACTCTTGCCAGTTTACATCCCAGGCAATTTTTCACAGTGAGTAAAGAGACAGTGAGTAAAATATAGAAGTTTGAATAAAAAATTGAGTTACAGAATTTTAATTAAATTTAGAACAAAAAGAATTACATTTAAAAAAATTAAATTCCTGTGACTTCGGGACACTCCTCTGTAGGGGAACAGGAATGGTGAACAACAGCAGGATGGAGTTTATAAACTCTGAAAGGTGCTTGAGCTGCCAGCTGAGCCTGTTGGCATTGCCAGGATGGGTCATGAGGATACAGAAGTCCAAGGTGTAACTCAAATATTTATTAATTGCTACTAAATCTCTCTTTCTGTCTCTTTATAATTCACATATTTATCCTTAGAGAGGGACACACAACAAGAACAACTGCACAACTCCCTAAGAATATCATCAACTAACACCCTTCAAACCTCACCAAGTGGGATAAAAGTTTTTTGCTCGTTCAAGGTCCTCTGTCTGCAGCTGCTGCACATGGCAAATTCCCGTTTCAGTAAATTGGTGCTCTGCTCCCAGAACAGATGCAAAATCACTCTCACAGTGAGAATATACAATGCAACCTGATTCCAAGAACAAGGTACCATTTTAGGTCTACATAATTCTGTATTCAAATTATTCTTTTTGATCGCAGCGGGAATTCCATAACCCTAGTAAAAAATTGCCTTTTACTGGTTAGAGGACAATTACAGTATATCAGTATTGTATTTTTCTCTATGTGTACATTCTGGCTGTTATTTCTGAGCACTGTTATAGGCTACAGACAGAAAAACACCTGTATCCCACTGATTACAGCACTGACCCTAACAAAGACACACTCAGTCTACCAAGGTAGAGATATAGCATTTAAGGCTCAAATTTAAAGGTTTCTCTCCATTAATGACAAACCTATCAGTATAAAAGTGATTCTGGGCAAGTTGCTGCTTGCAATGTCCAAGGTCCTTACAAAATTAAACAAAGTAATACAACTAATAACTCTTTACATTTAAAAATGTATCTTCTTTTGCTATATGAACATCGTCGTCTTTTAGTGTTGCACCATTCAAAGTACCCACCATAAAAAAGATGTTTAATTCCCAGAGATTGTGCCAGTGCCTGGAACTTGCACAAGCAACAAAAACCTCAAACACATGGGAGCCAAGGGACTCCCAGAGATACTTCTTCTTCCCTATGGAAGGATAACACAAGGAAGGTGATGAAAAAATTTCACTCTGCTGGGAAGAATGAAAAGTCAACATTCTGGCTTCTTGAGTTAACAGGGGAAAGCTTGGGTGGGAAACTTCTAAGCATAATTCAGGCTGCACTATCACAATCACAGGAAATAAATGAGATTTTGGCAAAGATGATAGGAAAGATCCTGAAAGTCAAACAAACAAACCAACAAAAAAAAAAAATGCAGCTCTTAGGATATATCTTCTGCAAATTTTTAAAAATGCAATCCAGAGTTTACAAAACCAGTCTGTTTAAAGAGGTTAGTACTAAATTTACCAGCCAATTAAAAAATTCTCATATATATCCATTTTTCTCTGGTATTTCATAGCATTTTTTTTCAGTTTGAATATTCTGACAATGAATAACACTTAAATAATTGAGTGATATAATTCCCTTAACAGCTCATGATATTTCTAAGAAAGACCAAAAAAACCTCATCTGCTTTGAGAAAAAAAAATATCTGCGTAGTATTTTGATGGAAAAAGACATCCATTTTCCACAATAAAGGAATCATAATATTTAATTTAAGCATGCCATACAAAAAACATAAAGAAGGGAAATGAACGCTCACTGAACCATACACAACTGAATGGGAAAAATCACCAGCATTGTATAAAAAAGTGAAAATCTCAGAAATATTCTTCTGATGATAAGCAGAATTTCATCAATCTTTAAATTCATAAACTTCCGTTTTTAAGCCAGGCACATGTGACTTTGCAACTTTTTTTTTCTACTTTTATTGGGACTTAGCAGCTCAAATCCCAAATCCTTCAGGAAATCTTCTGTCCTCTACACTTTTTATTATTTACGTTAGAGTTCTCCATACATTTAGATGTTCAGATCAGAACTTGGGTGTATGAGTGTCTCAGATACTCTTTATGGCATACAAAAGGTGTCTCTTAGGAGTAAATTAGATCACAAGTAGTCCAAAATGAAAACCTGTTCTTCTGTTTAAAAGATTGCTTAAATAGTTGGGGGTCTGGTGGGTATGTGTGTTAAAATCCTCATCTTGAGGAAGATAGGAGTGATATGTAGAAGGAATACTGCACTTTTTACTGGCCTTTATGGCTAACTAATAATAATAATAACAACAATAATGTGATATGGCTTTCTTTTCTGATATTCTTTTCAATACATTCAAGATGGCCTCGTGTAATAGCAGAAGTTCAGGGTATAAAAGTGTACAACAGCTATAAAGCAAGTTCAGATGCCTATCATTGTCCATTTTATCTTTCAGCAATTAAACTTAAGAAACCCTAATTCTTAAAACTACTAGCCCTTCCTCTCTCTCAATTAACAGTACATACAGCTATTGTCAAATACTCTAGCTGGAGTACCCAAAATAAAGGAAGGCTTCTGGTATGTAGGGGAACATAGGACTTCTATATGTAAAAAAACCCAACAAAATGAAACAGTAATACTTGCATGATTAGAGAATAGAATAATGAAGATTCTTCTTTTCTATGGAAAGATCAAAATGTTGCTTCTTGTATTTACATATTTCTATTTATGATTAGCACAGACTAGTAAAAAACCCACCAGCTGTGAGGGATGCAGTCGAATTGGAGGAAAAAAAATTCCATTGCTTTGCAACACTCTACACCTGAATGTTTGTTTATTTTTTTTCTACTGCTCCCTCCCTCAGACAGAAGACCTGTGTGGCACTTGCTGGCCCATGACTTACCGGCAGTGTTTGTGGGATCCCGTCAGGGTTTCGATCACGAAGCATTCCCCTTCGTTGAGACAATATGCAAGGTCCTTGTCTTTGCATGGCTTAAAGTGCTCAGATAGCTCCGTGGAATACGTTGTAGTGTCTGAGGAGAAAACAGGGAAAGGAAAGAAATGCTGTGAGGATAAACACTGGATGTTCCTACAGTACATGTGAAATGAACTTGATCATACTGGCCGCAGTGACATCGGACACAGACTAAAAGAAATGGAAAGCACAGCGCACGTGAACCTCCATTTGCAGCATTATTTCAATCAGGTTTCTTAACAGATTCACAAGAAATACCTGCAGGAAAACAAACCAGACTGCAGCAAAGTTGGAGTACAATCTCAACCACTTTCAATCTCCAAGGTTTCCCTGCTAAAATATAAAGACACCTACTCTGTCTCTTTAACTAGAACAATATCTTCTTTTACTACACCAAAATACGGTTTGAAATAAGATAGAAACTTTTTTCATAATAAACAAGCAAAAGTAGTTAATACAGTGTAAATAAACAAAACAAAACAAACAACCATGACAACAAAAGAGAAAGAAAAAAAGCTAAATACCCAAGGTCAACCCTCCACAACACTTTCCTTGGATCCAGTCTCACCCCTACGTGGCTTTTACTGCTCTACCTAGGGTTATGGTTATGCCTAGGGTTAGGGTTCAGAAAACCACAAAGCCCAGGGCTCCAAGAACAATTCACCTGAAAAACTCATGCCAAGGGGAACTCAAATCTGCCAAAATACGGATCCCTCCACAACATTTTCCTTGGATCCAGTCTCACCACCATGTGGCTTTACTGCCCTGTCTAGGGGTTAGGGTTATGCCTAGGGTTAGGGTTCAGAAAAGCACAAAGCCCAGAGCTCCAAGCTGCAGTACACAGACCAAAGGAATCCGAGGTGTTCCCAAAGGACAGGATCTAAACAAGGGGGATCGGCTCCATCACACAGCAGGGCTGAGTGAATTCTCAGAGCACGGCTTTTGAAGCGCAGGAGATTCCTCTTCTACCATCACTAAATCAAGAACACCTTGTCAAGGTCAGCATTTTAAAGTTTTAGATTAAATATATTCTTTAGAAGTTTTGTTCTGATTTTCATTATTCCTCTGTTTAATATTAATCAACCCTTGCATTTTTTTATAAATGGGCATAAGCTGCAATACTTCATTTTCTCCACTTGACACTATCTCAAGCTTTTCTTTTGTGTTTTGTCCCTCACCTTTCAAATTAAGTACAACAGTTGTAGGTAACAATGATGCTGGCAGCTCCTTATGGCAGCCTTGGATTGCACTCCTAATGTTGAAAAGTACTCAAGAATTGGTAACTTTTTTTTTTTTTTAATAAATAATCTCATTAAAAGTCACTTTTCAATTAGAGTATATTCTGGTTTGGAAAATCTGTGCAAGTCTAAGCAGGTTGATGCACATGGACACTTGGTACAGCTGAGCTGTGCACAGATCTCTGGCTGCAGAGATCAGGTGTCTGAGCTCCAAGGTCATTCACCAACACTCCAAAGCTGTGTCACTCATTGATATCCTAGATATCCCTGGAGCTGCTGGGTACTTTCTGCTGGAGATAACTCACACATCCCATACATGTGTTTCATAAAAGTTACAATCCTGCTGTTATTTTATGTTGCATTCACAAACTCTGCTACAGCTTCATTAAATATTGATAAAAACAAAACGTAAAAACTGATTCTAAACATAACTGCAGAAAGTACAAAACAACAGAAAACATTGTAGAGACTACACTGTTCTCCTGATTCTTTATGTAATAAATAATAAATCCTATTGTCTCTTGTTTTATTTTACTCCTAACCAAACACTGAATTGACTTTTTCATGGTGGAATTGTCCTTCATAGCTTCAGAAGCCTGGTAAATAAACATCATCGTATTGTGATGTTTGACTTTATGGTTTTTTTGAAAGAATTAATAAGACCTAGGCATTCAAAAAATTAAATAATACAGCTCCTTAATTTATTTTTAGTTTTTGAATGTGGTAACAGTCCCAAATGTTAAAAGTAACAAAGGGGAATTTCTGTTAAGCTTTCAGATGTCCCTGAATTCAGTGCGTGTTCCTTAAGGTATTTTTTCATTTTTTTAATTGCTATGTGTCCAGGTGTTTCATACAAAAGAAGCAGGGGATATTGATTTCTGCTGGAATCTTTCTACTAAGTTGGAATAAAAAAATTCTAGGCACTCCTGCTCTTATTTTTCTTGCCTTACTATCTTGCCTTACTATCAGGAAAGGTTTAAGCATGATTCCCAGACTCCAAAAATGGATATATCATTGCCAGCCCTCAGTTACCTCTGTTTAATCAAACGAACCAGAATTCCATTCAACATACCAAAAGAAGGCTTCAAGATCTCTTACTTATAAACACAGAGTTGGTTTCTAAAAGAAAATCAGTCTTTGGGACTGTTGAAAAAATCAGTAGGAAGTTTACTGATATTATTTTATTTTGTTTAGGTCTAAAACAGTCTTAAAGAGTGTTAGTGAAGTTGTATTCTTGTCTCATTATTATCACATTTATAGCAGTACAGGATGGCTCATTCTAGCTGATTTTTTGAGTGATCTTTAAGGCATGATAGGGTTACTAGAAATGCTATTTATTGCTTAAAGGCTACCACTTTCAGTGTTTCCAACGCTATGCCCTGATACCGATAAACCTGTAACTGCCAGGGAAAAACGCAGGAAAAGAAAGAATGCAAAATTTAAAATATCCTGGGAAACAGCAGCATCCAGGGCAGCTGCTGCTGCACAGATTGCAGCAGCAGTCATTCCCATCCATCACATCTGTCCTGCAGCATTCCAGCTTCAGACACAGAATTTACTGGCTACATCTCCAACAAAGCAAGTTTCCTACGCTAGCTTTACATGATATCCACACTCCCTGGCCCTCTCACCGTAAACATTTTTTCCAGGCAGACAACATTAGCAGCTGTAGGGAGAAAAATGGCCCAGGAGAAGAAGAGATGGAAAGGCCTTGTGTAACTTTTGTGACTAGCAGGAAGGCACCCAAACTCTGCAGCTACAGCCTCATTAACACAGGGAAGGCAAATGCTTGGTGCATTTCCACCAAGGAATACTAAGACATGGTTCATTTTAACGCCAGAGCTC
Source organism: Leptocoma aspasia (assembly GCA_013399835.1). Classification (NCBI taxonomy): domain Eukaryota; kingdom Metazoa; phylum Chordata; class Aves; order Passeriformes; family Nectariniidae; genus Leptocoma; species Leptocoma aspasia. The sequence continues at coordinate 4,873,345 of VXAX01003556.1, forward strand.
ACACACTAACAGACTTTTTAAAATGCTGCCTATTTTGACTACCACTGGGTATTACCAGCTTTACAGATTCAGTATCAACATGCAAACTGGCTTTTCCTTTATCTTTTTATCCATTTATAACTGATCATTTCCCAGAGAACCATTACTTACTGAGGCACCAAAAAAGCAAAAGCTTATTTTTAAATCCCTGATGCCATTTCTAAACACTGCAAAAAATAAGCCAGATACAAGCAACTGAATTTCCTCTGAAAACTTAACTCTACTTATCAAAAAATACCTTTTCAAGAAACCCCAACATTTTTTACAATATATTCTTGTATCACTACTGCATTCTACAAAGAAGGCAGCACAAAAAATCAGTTAAGAGCCCATAGAGAGTTAAATTTTGTGTTCGGTCAAGTCACTGGCAAAATATTTTCAGTATAAGCAGCGTTCCCTGAAGTTCCTATGGGGTCATCTAGTGTTTCTCTCCTGATAGATCAGAATTATGTGCGGTAGCCCTAGTCAGAAAGAATCTGGCACAAAAAAATGAAACTTACACACAGAATAGTTTAGATGTGATTTTGTTTATTCACTTACTGAACCTTAAAAACCACACAGCCTAAAATTTTTATTCCTGTGCTTTTAGAAGTGTCGTGGTTTAGGAAGGGTATTTCCCAGTTTAGTGCTTCCCCTGTTCCCTGTCCAGTTAGAAACACAAAAGGCAAAGATCACAGCGATTTACTGGAAACAGCAAGGAGAGGAGAAAGGGAACAGTAACAGCAACAATACTGACAACAGAATGTACAATAAGAGGGCAATTTACATCTGAAATGTTCACCAAGCCCAGGACAATGACAAACAAGGAGGTCAGACCCTCTGGCCACCATGATTCCCCCCCTATGGAAAAAAACTCCTTCCTTCTCAGATGTGAGAGAGTCCCTTTCCTGCCCCTGGCACATGAGAGGTGGGCAGGGGAAGAAAATACCAAGTCCTAGGAAGATCTTCATTAAGGCAGAAGGAAAGCAAACCATAAATATTTAGTGTTTATTTTGATTTAGCCTTAGCTGATGGTAGCCCTTTCTTAAGTTGTTGATATTTGCAAAGAAAACATTGTAAACATAGCCATTTTTAATGCAAAGCAGAGATCTTGCTTTGTCAGTGCTACCTGAACACTAGCTGGCCTTAGCCATGGAATAATTAAATTTAAAAATTCTAGTAAGAAATGATGACAATTATAAAATAGGAGAAAAAAGAAAACTTCATGTTTTTAAAATAATAACAGGCTTCTCGTTCTGAACTTACTTGAACTCTTTTGCATATATTTATATATTATTAAAACCAAAAGCTTAATTAAAAATAGGAAAAGGACTTTTTTGCATTTAGAGAGGCAGTTTTGTAAAAACAAGCAATAGAATTCTGGATGCTGATTATTCAAGAAGCTACCCCTGAGCCATTTTTGTGCCTGAGAAAATTTTTATTTAATCCAATAACACTTTCAAAGCTTTGATTGCATCATGATATAAAACCAAGTTGTGCTACAGATATGAGACTCGTTGGAGATTTTCTATTATCCTTCAGACTCAAACTAAAAAATCAGTGTAATTTAGCAATGAACTGAAAATGCAGCCAATGCCTCAAAACAATGTCATTTACAGGTGCTGGCTTCCCAGTCAGACTGGAGGGGAGCTGGAATTGCTCTCAGAGAGAGCCCCGGTGTCTTCCCTTTGCATTTCATTCTGAGGATTGCATAAGAAAGCTCACGTGATATTAACTCACTCCTCTGAAACTCTGTACAAACCAGCACATCCTCACACACACTGCTTCTCTCCCATCTCACCAGAGCACAGCATCACATGCACAGCTGCAGAGACAACACAGAACACTTCCAGATGAAGATATTACAGACAATCATCTCTCCAAAAATCACACATGCTCCCTTGTCAGCAACTCCTAAATTATTTAAGTGTGCCCTTGTTGTTCTATTTTCTAAATGTTTTTGCAGTTTGAAATCACTATACACAAGTACCAATACATATCTTGGAAAACATATGGAAGCATTTTCAAGTTATTAGTGAGTTATTAACAAATATCATGTGTTATTTACTTGATGCAAAAAACTCTGAAATATGAAATAATCCCTTTACTTTCATGACTTAAAAAATGAAACTAATCAAGCATTAGTTCTAAAAAAGAATGTACAAAAATACACCCACCTAATGCTTTGTCACAACAAACTCAAAAGCAGGAAAGGAAATAATGCCAGTATCACTTGGAAATGTAATATCTTATCACATCTGTCAGAACTTGAATACTGAACCCTAAACACCACTGAAATTCATCACTGTATGGGCAATTTGCACATCAGAGCCTGCATTCTCCTGCGCTGCTCAAACTGAAACCAGGGACAGCTGAACAAATGGGAAATGACTCAGGAGAGAGCCCTGCGAGACACAAAGGGCCAGAAGTTCTGTGTCTAGGAGCCAAAGAAACAGGAGTGACTAAGACTCTAAAAGGTTTTAGCGTTCAAAGTGAAGAATGACTCTGAAATTGAGGTATGACAGTTCTGATGAGCTCTCTAGGTGCAGAGTGCTTTTATCAATCAAACGTATTCAGTTATCCTTCAGCAGGACTTATTAATTGATCTGAAGGAAGCTAATAGAGGAAATCAGTGAAAAAGCAGCATGTCAGGGATTGTGCCAGAAGTGATCGATTGCCCACACCAGGGTTTCTCTGTTCTTTGACCCCTGCAGTACCACCCATCCCAGCACACTGACATCTCTGGAGACACCAAAAGCCCTTGAGCCTGGATGGTACCACTGCACCAAAATGGGGCACCCTCTTGAGGATGTGAAAATAGCTCTAGGAAATAATCTCCAATAGATGAAGAAACAGAAATACTGTTAAATTTAGAGCATAAAATCAAAATAGTAAATTAATTTAAAAACTAAAATAAGACTTCAAGAGGTGCAAGCAAAACTTAGGAAGGACACCCCAAACCAGAAGACTCCGTGTAGGTTTAAAAGATGCTAGAAGATAGCAGATGTAGCACACATCTGTGATATCTGCAATCACCAGCACTCTGAAAAAAAAAAAAACCACCACTTCACATAAAATCTACCGAATCAAATCAAGAAGAAAATAGAAAAAACTAAATTACCTAAATAATTCAGTACTGCTACAACACGAGTATAAAAGTGGTGCTACAATTATTGTTACATGTAGTAAAAGACCCAATTAACAGTCCTCCAAATCTTTTTATTTCTTATATCACAGCTGCCTTCTTTCTCCCTCTGCCTGTGAAACATTGTGTGGGTGGGAGTTTAGATGCAAGGACCAGAGGAGAGTAAGGGAATGACAGAAACCTTAGATTTGGAAGGCAAATATTTCTGTTTAGAACAATCAGGGACTTTATCTTGCTCGGCTTTTTTTAAAGAAAGAAATTCTAGAATTGATAGATAAAATCTCATCCCTAATTGCAGCTGGCAAGGGTCCTCACTGAGCAGCAGTGAGGCCTGTACTACAACTACAGGCCTGTAACAATCTGTACTTGCACATCTTTCCACACACTATGGTATAGGAAAGTTCTTTTGGAAAGAGAGTATTGTGTGGTTTTATACATTTTCATGGTAGGCAGTAGCAAAGGGAAAACAGAAGCCTCTGGCTCCAGAGGGCAGGGGCACTGGCCTGATCTATGTTCTAAGGTTTATATTTTTTCTGGATCATTTACCATTTCCCTAAAGTTGTACAGGAACTACCCAGCACTGTGTTTTCAACATTTAATAAATCGCTTCTTATAGTCACCGCCAAGGTACTGCAGGCTTAGCGAGAAAATGGAATAAAATAATTCTTCTAATTATATGGGGAAATACTTAAAGTAAAAATACTAATTATCAAGAAGATATGAGTAGGTTGCTTGACTGGCACTGATGCTCTTTCTCCAAGGAATTGAAATAGGTCAAACAATACATTGACTAGAAACAAGGGAAATAAGAAAAGCTATTTTAACTCTAAGCTTCTGCATATTTCCAAGGCATGCAATCTAAAATTTATTCATTACTTCATTTATAATTCTGACATCCTTGTTGTGTGCACATGCAAAGTCAGGCTATGAAGCATTAACATTAGTCTCCACATTTCCTTTCACAAAGAAACCCATATATTCTAAATTATGCTTTATTTTTAAAATCTCATTTCCTCACTTTATTTCTTTTCATTCAGTCTTCCAGAACAGCAAGGGGATGGGCATAACAAGGTCAAGTGTCTTTGCAACAGTTCCCTCTTCCTGCACTGCTCTGTCCTTGTGTATGGATAACCTCACAGGATTTCTCTTTTTCTCAGGTAAGGAGAACAATTTTCCATCTGTTTTTGACGTGGCACTGTCAGAAGCTCACACACTGCAAATCCCCTTGTCTTTACTACCAGCACACAACAAACAGCTCAGCTTTATTGGGCAGCATTTTCCAATGCCAGTAATTAGGTAAATCACATATAGCTTTTTAATTTACACACACACTGCTTCAGCATAGCCAAGAGTCAGTCAACTGTGGTAAGGGAGAACCAGATAATGAGGTTCTTGGGGAGCTACTTCAGCTTCAGAAATCAGACTGCAGTCAACAAAACCCAAGTTGGGCTGGGTTTGACCAGAGATGTCAAAGGTACGTCTAATATCCTAACATCTGTACAAATATTCTGCAGCACTTTGCAGAATAATATAAACATGGGTTCTTTTTCTATTTCATGAATCCTTGGCCTTTGGCTCATATTAAAATCAATTTAGTTGCATCCCCCTCTGATCTTCAATTTAACACAAAATTATGAGTTCAACATCCGTGATACAAACCTAAGTCATTGCCTATTGAGTGAAACAGATTTTTCTGCTAAATGCCCTGCAACTGAGACTATTATGTAGGTACAAAAGTTTAAAAATTGAAGCTTCTTGGCTGGCTGCTTATTATTAAAGAATTCACAGCCTTAGTGCAATAAACCAGTATACATATTTTAGTTAATGGTAAAGCAAGGAGCAAAGAGAAGACCTGGAGTTTGGGACTACAAGGAAAGATGCTTTCATGAAGACAGAGTATAATGCGCTCTGAAATTTCTCTTGGGACCATCACCACTACAAGCAATATTCTTCTGGGGCTCCCATCTTTCACCTCAGGCTCCACAAGCCACAACACTGTAAAGTTGCATTTGAAAGCACATAAATGCTCCTACATCCAATGTGCTCCACAGTTCTAATTTTATAACCTGTCACCATACTCACCCTGAGCAAAGTACCGTAGGGCCTTACATGTTATCAACTAAGTGCTTGATTACCCAGTTTCAGGAGATGTAATTATTAGTTAAAATCTGCATTTTCCCATTTCAGTGCATTTAGTTTATTAATTTTAGTGTTAAATTAAAAGTTAATATATATTTTCTGCCTATGGTGAAGATGGTTTAGAGCATGGCTCGCTGGCAGGTAAGGGGAAACATGCACACAGCCCTTTTATATAATGCTACCAAGAAGATTATGAAGCATCAGAAACTTAATTAACACCAAAGCTAGCCACCAAAAGGAAGTCTAACCTCTTTGCCTTCCACATTTAATAATCTCTACAGTAGTTATATCCTTCCACAGCCATCTAGAGAGTACATATAATTCAGTCTTTTAACAGAGACAGCAAGCTAGTGAATGAGTAAATTATTGCCCCTCTTGTCTACATCTTTCAAGTTCTTCCAACTCCTTCTAAGACCTGAGCACCAGAAGCACACAGAGCACCCAAGCTTTAGCATCTGCAGTTATCCAGTGACTTATCAAAAACACCTAACACCCCACCATCTACTCCTTTTCTAGTAATTCCCTCCCTGTTGCAAACACAGAGCCTATAGCACTGCATACACACATCAAGGCAAAATCAGCCCTGACTGCCACCGAGTTCTGGTGACCATCAGCCACAGAACCTGTCTTTCACTGCCAGGCACCTGTGGGCTCACACAGTGTCACCCTGAGGTGCATCTCACCAGCAATTCCAGCTGCCAGAGTTTTTTGGGGTTATGGGTACTTCTGGACATGGTGGCATTCATCCTTCATCATTTTTGAGTGACTGAAGCATTGCTGCAGGCAAGCAGAGTGCTGTGCAGTAAACATATTCTGCTTTTTTCAGTAGAATCTGCTTGTTTTGGTGTGAGTTGTGTTTTTTTGATTTTACCTAACTGAATCAGCCTGTACAGTGCATCCTTCAGCAAAACAGTTGAGAAAGCTATGATTAAAAACATTCCAGTAATTACTTAATTCCACTGGAAATCATGAAGAAAAAATATGTCCCTGAGAACTACCACCAAGTAGAATTTTAAAGTTCTCAAAAACACTCAGATTAATTTTCTATTCATTAATGACTAAACAGGCTTTGTAGGTCTTATGCTCTGCCTTCCCACCTTTAAACTTTTTTTAGGAAAATTATCATATATTCTTTTAAATTACAGCTTACAAAAACCCAAAGCAATGCAGAAAAACCTACAAACCCTCTAATTTTATGTACCTGAGAAAGCAGCGTAATTGAGGGACAAATAAATTCAATGGTCAGTTTTCCCCTCCGATGCTGCACAAACTCACAAAACACGAGGTCTGCAGGGTGGGCTCCTAGCAGTGTAAATTCAATGCTACACAAACCTCAATCTTCCTTCACACTTCAAATTACAACAAAAACAGCATGACAGAACAAAGCCACCACTACTTGAATGTCATAAAGGATACAGGCGATAAAATAGCATCAACAAATTTGCACTGTAGCAACGTTTTGTGATATCTGCAATTTTCCCCTATTTCACATTAGGAAAGGAGAAGAATGAAACATCTGTAGCAGCTTTTCTTCTTGCTCTGAGAAGCATTAAGATGCATTCTCACCCTTCAGTCCTCTCCACTCCACAATTAATTGATTTAGATAATACAGACTAAGCACAATTGTAGCATTCATCTTGCAACAAAACTAACCTTGAGACAGAAAACAGAAGTATTCCTTAGCTTCCCTACACTCCTGAATCAAATCAAATCCATGTTTACCTAGGTTATCTACCGGTGTTAGCTAGCAGAGAACATGAAATTTCACATACTGAAGTTGCACCCTTGTTTCATTACTCAGATTAAGCCAATATATAATTGAAACTGAAATATCTCCTACCTTTACCCATGAGAAATTTGGGCAATATCACAAGCACTTTGCGACCATCACACGGGCACAGTGAGACACAAAGCAGTCAGCTTTGCACTGCTAAACAAAGCAGCTTGAGGTTCAACAAATCAGCAGTGTTGGCATCTGATATAGCTCAAGTAAGGGGGAGGAGAGTCATTGCGAGATGTCACTGACAACTTCATTTCCACTTCTGTGCAAATTAAATGTAGGCTGGGGCACAGAAAAGGAACATAATTAGACATAAAAAGTAGGACTGCAGGCTCTGGTTGACTGAAGATACTAGTACAGGAAAGAAAAAGCCAATTAAGCCAGTAGTTTAACTCACAGACTGCAGCATTAATAATCCTAATAGAACTACAAAACAACAACCACAAAAGTCCAGTTCTGGAAATGCAACACTGAGCACCTCCAATGGCAGCCTAATTCCATCGTAAAATCTCTCCATTGGAAAATGCATCATATACACTGCTCTAGTGCCACCACATTAGAGAAAAACATATATACAAGCAACAGATGTGATCGCTGAAATATGAGGATACAATCTGAGCAATTAACAATTGGGTGAGAAAAGGTAACAGGAAAACCATATTATCCTCTTTTGATGGCTTCTAATTTTTAAAGCTGCTATATACAACTGAATAACTGTTCTAACTTAGACCACTTACACATCTTTTAACCTGTTAACCAGAATAATAAGCACAGTATTTCACAATCATTATTGTGTTAGGCCATTTTTAATGACATTTTATAACTAGTAGGGGATTTATTGTCTACTCAGAATCTGCCCACTAGGCAGCAAACTCATCACTACTGCAGCTGCCTCTGAATTTATCATGTTACAAAGCTGACTCAGACAGCGATTTCGTGCCAGAAGATCTTTGGCAGCAGCAACAAAAATCCTAGTAATATCCTCTGGAAAGCACAACTGCTACTCTTGGAAGGGTGGAAAAGACCAAGAAAAAAATCAGCTGATAAATCAGATAAGCTAGTTTCAAAATGCTTCAGTAATCATTGTCAGAAGTTCACAGGAGATGGACTCTGTTCACTAATTGACTCATCTAACAGCATCCCATTTCAGGTTTGTGGAAAGAAGTCCAGGCAGAAAAACTCTTTACAGTATTTTGCTCCCTCCTCTTCCAATGAATGGTTAAATTTTGACTTTGTTTCTGCAGTCATGTTGCTTTTTAAATTATTCTCATGTAATGTTGCCCAGATCACACCAATATGTACATATATATTTAAATATGTGAGGCTTTAAATAATGGGTAAAGTGGATTCAAACAGTGGTTCTTGACATGATTAATTCACCCAGTTTATCCAGGTTCAAATTCAGTGCTTAACTGGGAGAGCCAAGACACAAGTCTCTGCTCACATCGAGATATATTTGCTCTTTAGCCATTCCTAGGAAAACATAAAGATCATTTATTTTACTATCTACCCTACTGTTCTCCTAAGTAAATCTTCCCAGAGCAAAGATTGCTTCATTGGCGCAAGTTCTGATCAACGATACCATGAAAGGAAGTGGAATGAGAGCCTGAGTAAAAGAAATGAACGAAGAATCAATCAATCAGGTGATAAAGCATAATTTCTCCAAATATATATGACACAGGCTAGCAGGTTGTAAAAGGGTCAAAAAATATGAGGCAGGAGAAGGAAAGTGAAAAAGACAACCAAAAAACAAAAATGCTGGAAATTCAGGACGTCAAGAAAGCGCAACAAAAACCTGCTCACACAAACAGCTAACAGGTCCCTTCATGAAAAACACTGAGAATTAGTGTGAAAAAAACACCTAGTATCTCTGTGTAAGACTACATTTCACGTAGCTGAGACGTAACTTGGAGGAACTCAAGGCTGAAGAAGTATCACTCATTAAACAGTGGGGTACTTTAAGCTCGTAAATAGCAGGTATGTAGTTAATAATCCAGTATTTATTTACATATTTTATCCATCCATTTCACAAAACAGTTGAAACTTAATCTGCTTTAAACTGGGGTATAAGCATACCACTGCTTCTTCACCAGTTAGACCAATAATTAAACCAAGGTTACTGACATCACTTCCTAAAAAGGGGCAAGTCCACAACATCTAACCAAACACTTAAGCCTGGTTTGGAAGTACTCATTCAGATTGAAATTACAAGGTACTTCATTTTCAACCTGGGAATTTTTTTTTTCTTTAAAAAGAGTTATTTTTACATTGCTTCAGCTTTCAATTTGTTTTTGCCAACAGTAAATTTAGACTGACTGCTCTAAAAAGCAGTGGAAAAATGTGTGATGGCTTGGACCTAATTAAAACCTGAGCAAAAGCATGGAAAACCTGGGGGCAGGGGAAAGCAAACATGAGAAGTTCTCTACCTCACAGAGAAAGTGGAAATCTTTGGTTTCAGTCATAGTTAGGCTGAATTAGCCATCTTTCACATAGGGAAAAGCTTCAAAAATGAAAAGGTTATTTAAACAGATCCCATGCCAGCCCCCTTGAATAGGCACTGGCACATATAAGAAAGACATACACCCACATCTAGGAGAAGGAGAGAGTCAGAATTTCTTTCCTTGAAGCTGATCTCATTTTTGCTGCAACAGCCTCTGTGGGGCACTGGAGGTTGGAGTGAGCTAGAACAAGCTAGAACAATTTTCAGACTGTCTAGTTTGCATAAGCAATAAGGTTGGCATCTGGTAGCTCTAAAAATAAATACCAGTCCTGAGATGGTAGAATTAATGCTTCACATCCCTTTTGGCAGCTTGTATCTCTCCCTTTGCCAGCTACTCTATTTTCTTGCTATTTTCTCCAGTTGAGTATGCTTCATGGTTATTCAGAAGATTTATGTATTTTCTTATGCTACTGCCTCAGTAATGTCAAACATGCAAGATGATACTTTCTGCTGGCTAATTCTCTTCCCACTAGATGACAAGGACTTCAAAGACAGAACATCTTGAGCCTTTATTACCCAACTTCCCACTTGCGCACACACTGCATGCAGAGTTTGTTTGAGGTGGCAACACGACAGCAAAGCAAGACACAGAGCACATCAGCTCTGTGCATCTTGTCGGTGCAGATGAGCTGCTGGAGCTCAGCATCAAACAAAGGCAGCAGCACACCCTGCCACACACTTAATCATAAGGCCTGCAGGCTTATCTCTGAGTACACAGGAGATATGGATATTCCTGAAAATCTCGGCATGTTCTCGTGGTATATCAAAGTTCAAATCAGAAGGAAGTGGCTTTTGAGTACCGAGATCTATACCATGCCTGAACTGACTATTAGAAATGAAAAAGTTACAGAATCACCAAAAGCCAGTGGGGAAGCAAACCAGGACTTTCAGACATCCACTATGGCTGGATAAAGTCTCAGCTGGTATCAGACAAGCCCACAGATCCGTTCCACACACCATGGCTACTCAGATCAATATCTGAATAGTGCTAATATTTGGGATGTTCCAAGAAACAAATACACATCTCCAAATCCATGTATTGTATCCATAACTACTGTAACATGGCCAATTAGTGCTGCTAATGATTGTTTCAGAAAAGAGATAGATCACTGATGCTGCATTTTTCCATGCCAACACAACTGCAGATGCACCATGAGGCCGTGGGTCTGAGAAACCTCACTTCTCACATCCAGAGACTGCAGTGCCCTTCCACGTGCAGCAGTGCAGTGTAACCACTTCTGGTGATTTTCCCAGGCTCTCATCTCATCACAGCATTATCAAACAGATGTGAGACTTCTTAGGAGAGTGAACAACCAGGCAAACAGCTGAGAGCTTGTACATTTATAAAACTTTGGCTGAAATTCAGCCTTCCAACAGCTGCAGCCATGTTCATGACATTTTGGAAAAAAATGAACTTCACTCCTATGAAGATTTTGCTTTTGTGTGCAAGTTTTTGATGCCCTATTTTAGGATTCAGGAAGGATTCAACACTTCACATCTCCCTCTCAGGGTAAAGCTTAATTTTTAATGAATTGTAATTAAGAACTGAAGCCCCACCCTCTGTCCACCCCCGCAGAGCTTATAACTCCAGCAACCATCTCTTCTATTCCCTTTTCTCCCTCTTCAGCACTGGAGGCAGAATGTACAGAGAGTGGGACCCTCCCATCTCTTCACAGAATTAGACAGATGAATACACTGGGAGCACATCAGGAAGCAATTCAGATTATGGCATTATTTCAAAAGCTGTGTACTTTGAACATTCCTTGAAATGCCAGAAGAAATCTGAGGATCTCTAATTTTTTCAGTTTTCATATCTAGGACACATTTTATATAGGGAGAACTTTCAAGGGCTGAGGGTTTAGTGTTCTGAGTTATCCTAAAAGAGTATAGCAAAAACCAGGACAGAATCTGCCCTAAAACCAAGAACAGTTAGAAGTCTCACTTCGTAGATGTTAATATTCTCCATATTGCTGTGAGCTATATTTGATATTATTTGCTAGCATCAGAGCCATGCAGAGTACTTCACAAAATGCAGGAAATAGAGATTTACTCCCAGGAAATTTGTCTCCCGAGTTTTAAGAAAAAACATACCATGAAAAGGGCCACAAACTACAGAACTACTGAGGTAACCTTCCTCTCTGATTGTTATTCATGTTTGCTTACAGATGGCTTTCAATAAAGGCTTTATGGCTGAAGAAATAGATGCTCAGTCATTGCAAACATCTAGGCTTTTAGTACCGTGTTCATAATATGACATAGCAATGATTCTGAGAAAAATAACAACACCAAAACCAACAACAACTTCCCCCCATGCCCTTTTATTTTTTCCTGAAGACCCACAAAAGGACTTATAAACTTCTCCCCATCCTCAGCTTTTAATTCCACTATTTCCATGCTGCTTTGATCTGCGCTTGTTGACGGACATGCAATTCCCAATCCCATTCTGAACTGGGTGTCTAATTTTGCAGATATATTTCATTGCTTTACATTCATTACTGAGTCTCCTCCTCATATAATTATGGTGTATAGGAGTCTGTACATACACGAAAAACACTGTTTAGTTTCACCAGGACAGAGGCCAGAGCTAACAATATGCATGGGTTATTGGCAGCAGTGAAAAAAGGTAGGCTGGTGAGTACTCCTATTGTCCAAAGTCTGATTGTTTATGGAACCAGGCAGGTGCCACCAGGGATAACTTTTGATGATTATGTGCAGGATTTGTGCTTGATAAGACGATGTCATCAATCTCATCTCTGATAATCTCATCATTCACTTGGTTTTAAATCAAAATGCAGTCCTGTACATGTATGCATCCATGTGGCCATGTAGATGCACTCTGGCTTGCTTTTTCATAAATTATCAGTTGTTTGGTGTAAGATTTATGGGGTGGATTGCTGGTAAACAACTTTGGCATCTCATCTCAGTTTTATCTGGGGAGAGGCAATAACATGAAAAAGACTAAGAAATTATTCTGTGCTTCAGCAAGTATCTTAGAACTCTAATATACAACAGCTCCCTCCCCCTGGAGCTTTGGGTACCTCTGGTGACATTGGTATTTCAACAGCTACGAGTTCACTTTGACAGAGGTACTGAAAAAACAGTACAGCTACTTCATTATTTTCAAACCCAGCAATAAACATGGGATGTTAAAGGCTTCAGCACATTAGTTACTGATCTTAAATCTTTTTAATGATATGAAACATTTTAAGATCCACTGTTTGTCATAGATAGAATATTCTCTGTGTTTATTTACTATGATCTAAAGTATCATATTCAAGCGAAGTTTATAAAGCTCTGTTGATAGCAGTTAAGATTCTCAGCTTGTTCCAGTTTAAGCAGAGGATGCAAACCTCCCCTAGGTTAGCACTACAGAAAGTTTTATTCCACTAGATGCAAGTTTCATTAGATATTCAGTGGGGAAAAACCATCTTGAATAAATCTCTGTACCACAACAGCTCTTTGGCCTCATTGACTGATACACTACAGGACTATAACAGGAAACCATAAAGAGAAAAAATCCCTCTGTTCAGCCCAAGTCCATTTAGAAAAGTATTAATATAAACACCATTGTTTTTCTGCCTTCTCCATCTTCACTTTGCCCCACTTCAAAGCCTTCAAAATGGTAAAGGCAGAATATGATCTTTGAACACATCTTTTACAGAGGCTTCTGTCTCTCTAAAACTAAAGAAAACAAAACTTCTATCTCTCTCCAGAACTAAACTTCTGCCATCCCAAAGGCATACAAAAAACCCCACAAAGCAGGGGTGGGGGAGAAGAAAGTGCAGCCTATTTTTGAAGAGCAGTTTCCCAAAAGCACCCTCTTTGCTCAAACAGGATCACTTTTGAACAGGCACAGCACTGACAGTGGCTTCTGGCAACCCCCAGCACCAGTAATATAAAACCACAACAAAAGTAGTTGTCTGGGGCTTTTTTTTTTCCCCCTTCTTCAAGAAAGCACACAGAGACAAACCTTGTCCTGAAAAAAATTAATCTAAAACAAAATAAAGAAGAGAAAAGGATCATTATCAACCTTTAAAAGAAATACAAGTAAGCCACAGAGAAACAAAGGGATCCACTGGATGGGACACACACTGTTTACAGCAGAGCCAGGAAATAGGCCAAGTATCCTTGAACCATTCCATATCCACTGTCTCAAATTTAATTTTCATTTTTACCAAAGTTTTCACAAAAGACCATGTGCACTCACAACACCAGACTTAGATGTAGTCAACAGCTTATAAAGTGCAAATGTAATTAATCAGCTATTTCTCATTCCAAATCATAAAGTCTCAGAATCCAAGTTGGAAGGGACCTTGGGAGGTTAGTTAGTCCAGCATCCTTCTCAAAGCTGGGTCAAACACTGAATTTAGATTGAGTTGCTCAAGGCTTCATGTTAAGAAGCCTAGAAAACCTCCAAGGACCTGTGTCTTCAATATGAAATTTAAATGAAATATATCAAGAAAAAAATATCCTGAAGAGATACCCTATCACTCACCTTTTGAAGAAAGCAAGCATGAGAATTCTGATAATAAATAATGCTATTTCATATTACCTCTTTAAAATACTTCACCTGGCTTAGGCGTGCAAGTGAGGGCAAGCAGAGGCCAAAAAGGCAACACAGAACTTCAAATTATAAATCCAACCTGTCTTCAGGCCTGACTTTCTCTTAAATTCAAATTTAATGTAATGACAAACTGTGTTTAAAATACAAAAACAACCACACATCCTCCAACAGAAAGGTTCAAACCAATGTGCTCTTCAACAGAGACAGATGCTCTGTGTAGGTGTGCACATGAGTACCTCTTGTCCTTTATGCCCCAAAACCACTTTAGGATGCTCATACAACATAAGGTTTTCCAACCATTCTCTTTGGAAGCATCTGGAAAAGCAACTAGCCAAAATAATCACTACGGTGCAGAGTACTGTAAGGAAATTACTATGAAAAAATAGTTTATTTAACTCAAAATACTTTAAGCATACCTATGCTCATTTAATATATTCAAGATGATGCACTCTGTAATATTTTGTGAGGCAAAGTTTTTCTACTACAAGACGTGCATCCATATTCTTTCTTCCCGTCTATTAAAAAAACCACCTAAATAAGTATTTTAAGAAACTTCTTTTCCAAGAAGTACAGTCTTGAAATAAAGCACCCTAATAGTGGTGGACTATAAATCTTAAAACAAATGACATTTATTTCTGACAACACTCTCTAGTAATCATTGTCATTTATGTCTTTTAAAGAGCACACGATGTTGCCTGTGTAAACATTATTTTTTGACTCTGATTGGTTTCAATAAAGTAATTTTTCCAGGCAGAACATTTCAATTACTATACATTGAAAAGCAGAATGCCTTATACACATCTGGTTTGGATTTGTGAAGTGGCTTGTTGTTCATACATTTACAGCTGTGTGGAATAAAATTGTGTTGATGAAGCAGTAAATATTTTTTTATTGAACAAAATGAAGGATGAATTCCGAGAACAGTCCACTGTTAATTACTACAGGTAATTCTGCCAAACATTTACTTCAAAAATTGTCAACAAACCAAGCTAACTGAGCAGAACAGACACTTGCACAGTGACCCATGGGGCTCAAGCACAAAACCCAGCATCTTGCTGCACATCAGACAGCGTTTTTAGTTACCATCTGCAACAGGAACATCATCTTGCTTTGTTTGGCTTCTGTCAGTCTAGCCCTTAGGCACCTGAAATGAAATCTACCCCTGATTTCCTTTGGACATGCACTAGAAGGTGTGCTGACTAGCTATGGTCTCTGTTGAGGCCCCAGTTTAGAGTTTCAAAACAGCTCTGCCAAATCCCTGGGTAAGAAGTGCTTTGTAATTCAGCTAGAAGCAAAGCAACCAGTGTAACCAATAAACCCCATTTGCCCACATACCTCACCCTCTAGCTCAAGAAAAATCAAAGTAATCAGAAGATATGTAATAAGGTTATATGATAATAAAAGAGATGGGTGGGGAAAAAAAAACCAAACAAACCAAACCAAGAAAACCTCAGATTCTTAAATTATTTTCAGCAAACCAAAAAAGAAACATTTTCTTGCTTCTCCTCTTAACCAGCTGGCATGCTATCTTCTCCAGACAATGCAGAAGCCCTGGTTTCCTTTTTTGTATCTCTCAGTTATCTATCTTCACATTCTGCGTATCCTAGAGATCAGAATCTCTCCCAGAGAGTGCCCTCACTGTTGAGCTTTCGAAGACTGCTGTTCATCAGTCTAGTCTTGATTTCCACTGCTGATTCATCAGTATGTGCTTATCTCAAGGTGTCTAGAAATGACACTTTGTTACACAGAGCAATTAACTTCATTCAGTCTGGGAAAGTTCACAGTTCAATCTCTAACAAAGCATCACACCTACAGATAGGTTACCTGCATGACCAGGACTGCTGATTTCACATACCCAAACCTTGGACTTCAGCAACTGCAGGCAAGTGCTTCTGCATCCTCTGCTGGCACGATTAGAGAGGCTGTCAGCCTCTCCAAAACCCACAGCATGAGCCCCCCTGAGTGTCCCCTCTAATTAAGGGCACAATACTTGGAGAATCACCCACTGGCTGAAAAACGTTCACATGGAAAGCTGCTGAACTGCACAGAGGTTATTATTTAGGAACTTAGGTCTGCACATGTTCATTTAAATGTTCTCATTTTAAAAATAAAATCACATGACATTCTATTCCAATGCATCTGTAGAGTCAGTGATTCATCTAATCAGTTTGCTCTTGTGAAGTCTGATTTACTGAGTCGCTCCAAGTACAAGTAGCTCTTAAATTGTTTTACTGAATTATTTCATGGCAGTTACATGAGGATGAGTTGAAAATTTTTTTCTTCTGTTCAAAGGTAGAGCTCCTGAAAGTGTCATTCATGTTAGGCCATGACCTAACTTTCACTGATCCACCACCAACATTGAAATCTTAACCCTGAAAAATTTCTGGATTTGGGGAACAGTGTGTTAACATTAGCTTTCTGGGAAAGGGATGAAGAAGAATCTGTATCAGCATTCCTAAAAATAGCCAGCTAGCTCCTGACCTAGCATTCTGCCTTTGCATGACCAATGTTCAGAGAAGTTTTTGAACAACAAAATATAATTAAGTTACATTAGTATTCATATTTATTCATTTACTGCTTTGATACTGTCACCTCTTCATCAGTTTGCTGCCTGTGGATTTAGGCATTCAAGGTTTGCAAGTCTGCAGCATCTCCACCCAGACCATTCACAGGTTTGAAGACTCAGGGGAAGACTGGAACAGATTAAACTGTTCCAGGGCTGGGTCCAGCCTACAGATGATGCCTCTGCCTGCTCCCACTGCAGTGAGTTCTAAACTAATTAGTACATGATCTGCTGGCAACTTCTAGTCTCAGAAGCACGAAGCTCTCATCAGCTAAGTGTGAAACTCTTTACTCAGTTCTCAGGTTATTGCAGCCTCTGATGAGCTGCTGTGGTTAAGAGCAAGCTGTAAACGCGAACTGGTTGAATTCATTCCTGTTCTCATCTGCTGTGAGAAGATGGCAGGACTGATTTCAATCAGCATTTTTAGATGCAGGCTGTTTACATGACATACCTACAATTTTTAATGACGACCCAGCATTTTAGCATACAGCCCTCTTTCCCTTCTCATCAAGAGTTTTCACATAAAAAAGATTAAAAAGAGCAGGATCTGTGCAAGGTTTGTGATTCATTGAAGGTTGCAAGCAAATCACAGTGAGAAGTGCAGTTATTTCATGTAACACCCAGCCATTGAATTAGTGGGGTTAAGATCCCACATTTCAGCATGATATCCATTCATGAATTATGTTCTTTATGTTTGGTTAGAAACAAGGAGAGGAAAAATCACACAACGCTGTGGGGGGGGGGAAGTAAAATTTGCCATGGAAATACACTTCAAAGCTTTCCAGCCTGTCCCAGTCTTCAAGGATATATATTCTGCAAGACTGTTCCCATAATACAAAGGAGTTGTTGGCCTTAATAGTAAATTAATGTCAAGGCATCTGAATGACTTGACACAATACATTTTATTCTAACTAGGGTTTAAATGGCAAGTAAATAGTAGGGCCTGCCCTTATTTTAATGGAATAATTACATAATGGAGATCTTTCAACAACTATGGCTTCTTCCAGTAATAACAGAATTTTTATGCCAAATATTTTAAAAACTCACTTTTCCAGAAATTGAATTACTCCTCATGAAATAAAAGCAATAAACTGATACCAACCAATATTTAATTAAATGTCAGACAATTGTATCAGTCCATAACAGAACTGCATATCTGCAGGCAAGTGATACTCAGTTCAAACTTGCTCATTTAGCATAATATCCTAACAAAATGCTATGTGTCAAAATCACTGATTTATCTTGTTTGGATTTTTTGAAAAGTTGGTATTTTAGAACAATTTTTGTACTTGGCTTCATATTTGAGCAAGTCAAATAAACTATCAGTCTTCCTATGAAAGAAACACTTAAAAACATTATGTAAAAACAACCTACCCCATGAGCACTAGGCAGCAACCCAGATAACATTTTTTGAAATCTACAGTGTCAATTGACATTATGCCAACAGTTGAACATAATGTCAACAATTCCAAGTCAGTCAATATACAAAAGATAGTTTTGGAAAGCACCCAGGATACGTAAATTTTATTTCCACTACTCAAAAGAATTCTTTTTTTCCCTTTCAAAAAGCCTGGGCCAAGTCTTTGTTACTAGGCAAGTGAATTTAGGAGTTCATTTCTCTCACTACACATGACCGAACTTTCAAATTTGTTAGGATCCGAAACTTGGTCAAAAAAAGGATTCAGGCACATATTTTTAATGGTTAAGTACTTCATAATGATCCTTTCCTAGGAGCTGCATGCATGACTGAAAACAAAGCAGAATTCTGTACCACCTAGTTGGAAATAGCAAACATCCAAGTAGCTCCTTCACACTGGAGGGAAGTTTCCCAAAACACCAGTGTGTTGAGCTGGAAGTCTTCCAAGCTTCTTTTGAGCTTATTTATTATTATAGACTGTTTTAGACCCACTTTGCAGGTGAGAGTCAATTTCAGCCAGCCAGCCGTGCAGCTCTCTGTTCCTGACCCCAACACTGATTACGGGCATTTCTAACAGCGGTCAGGAGCTGGCAGCCAGTCTCGTGTCACGGCACAGGGACCTGCAGGCCACTGTCACTGCTCTCCCAGCAGCCTCAGCACGGCTGGCTCTGCACCAGGACATCTTCCTGCACAGCCATGGCCACAGAGCATCTGCTGTGCTGCTTTATATCCCTTTATATATTTATATAATTTATATAACACCATCCTGGGCATGTCCAGCACTGCTGCTGAGTGTACAGCCAGGGGTTCTGACCACATGGCACCAGGGTACGCTTTGCAAAACAAAGCATCACGAGACAGATTAAATTAGGAACCCTGAAGTGACAAGTCCCATGAAATCCACACGCTACCTGTAGCCTTAAATGCCCCTTCAGGAACATAGAACAGGCACTGTGATAATTCTATACCTCTTAAAAATATATATATGCACATGAGGACTCTCACTGACTTAATTCTGAACCCTCATCCGAAGGTTTCTTCGCATGAATAGGATCCAAATAAATGTGTAAGTCCATAAATAAATACAGCAGAAAGTACAACTACAACAGACATTGCATTAGTCAAATAATTTCATTAGGATCTAAGATTCAGTGTTCACATCCCTTAACTCAACTGAGGTTACATATAAATCAGCTAGGAAAATACCATTAAGGAAAAGCTGGCCTATCTTTTGTCTTAAAAAGCTTTTTATACAAAAAGCAAATTTATAAAAAAAGAGTCATGGCTTCCTGACGTGTACTACCAAAACCAAAAATAAATAAACCAAGAAATTGCTGAAGAGTTACGCTAAAAAAAAAAAATCAGACTGTACGATTCACTCAAAAAAATTTTAGTGGTTGGACATATATCTGGTAATACTTAACTAGTTGCTCAGGAAGAAGACAAGATAGAAAGCTGGTTAAAGAAATTACAACCTTATTTTCAAAGGAATTATTAATTTCTTTCCCAGAGTTTTCCCACTTGTAAAATCAAATACTATTTTGATTTACCACTATTTACTACTTAGTTTTAAGCCAGTCTGTCCCCAGATTTTACTACTTCACTGGGTTACTCAAAATAGATTTGATCACTGTAAAATCTGCCTGTTTGCAAAATACTCATCTACATGTTTTATAGCCTCCTTCTCCTCCACAGGACCTGCACCTCTCCACTCAGCATCTCCCTTGATCAGAAACACTCACTCCACAATTTCACATTTGCTCAGTATCTCTTGCTTTCCCTCAATGCTTTCAAGGAGATAAACTTGCAGGCACTATCCTTTCCTACTGAGAGCTGGTTAAAACAGACCATTTCTTGTCTTTTGTTACAAAAGCCTGGCCTCAGTGATCCACACACGCTGACACACCACTACTCAGCTCTGCTTGTCTGGGAACACAGCCAAACAGCTGAAGAGGCAGAAAGAAAAACCCACAAACCATCAGTCGTGCAAAACACAGCAGCTATTTATTGCCAGCAGCACAGGTCATTCTAATACCAGCCTGATTCTCCTGCACACAGGTCTTCACTCGAGTACTGGTGCAGAGCCTGCCTCTTTCTTTCAGGGGACTCTAAACCCTGCAGAAAAGCTGCCTGAGTTAGCAGAGCCTCTCCAGCTCCTGTGCTCATTTCCCAGCACGCCCAGAACAACGGACAAGGATGCAATAGCAGGAGCCTCACGAGAAAGATCACATGTAAACACTCAAGAGGTAAAACAGCATAATGATAGGGGTGGGAAAAAAATGGTCAAATTAATTCCTTTGACTTAGCTTCTCCACATAACCTATGGACAGGAAAGGAGTCTGATGGTTTATAGAAGCAGAGTCACACTGAACACATATGTAATCTGTGAAAATAAACTGATAGCTTTCTGGGCAAAACAGAGCTGCAGCTAACGTCATAAAAAATGCAGTTGTGACTCTGAATTTTGAGATCGAATCATTAATGTTGGGAAGCCTGAACTTCTGCTTAAACAGGGACAGCTTTGAACTTCCACAGGTTGCTCAAGAATTTGCTTGAGCACATCTCAAACTTCTATTGAGTGAGAATCCACAACCTCCTTGACAACCTGTTCCAATGGTTAGTTACCTTCAGAGTAAAGATATTTCCCTTATATTCCATCATAGCCTCCCTGTTAACATTTCTGACCAGCATGTCTTGCTCTGCTGTGCACATCTGCCAGAGGTTAATCCATCACACACAGAGAACTCATTTGTCCTCGCTGATTTTTGTCAGATTGCTGTTGGCCCGTTCCTTCAGCCAGACTAGGTCCCAGTGAAGAACAGTAACAAGGTAATTGCAAAGGACACAGAGAGTAGGATAAATATGATAGAGAGAAGAATCCACAAAAACTTCTGAATACTCTGAGGTCTGGGGCAGTTCTGTTGGGATTTTTTTCACCCTTCCCTACAGTTTGCACTAGGTTTTTTCCCCTTACCTCATCAGAGCAATAATCTCTGGATAGAGCATCTAAAATAAGCATGCATGCGTGTGGCACAGCTACCTTACAATAATACTGCTGCTAAAATTGAATCTAAAAGAGAAAAAACTGCTTTCAAAATTTAGGCCTATATAATTTACTTTCCAGAAAACACACAATGAAAACCTAGAAATATTTTTTTATAGATCCATTTCGACAATAAACGGGATACTCTATTTCACTTATTTTCCAATCTATTCTCTTCAGATGAGGTCTTTACTAATTATTTTTAGCAATTAGAAAACCCATTAGCAAACTATTTCTTCAAACTCCTAAGTGAAATAAATTCAAATCCAAATATGTTTTTAAATACTCCTCTAAGTATTTTTTTCAGATGCTAGTGAGTAGAAATGTTTGCCTATATTTTCCCTTTTATCCTATGTAGGGACTACATGATATTACTTTTTTACTATTTATGGAGTACACAAATTAAACTCCATGGAAGTGGGAAAGAAAACAAGGCTGGAGATGAGCAGTGAGTAGTGTGTGATGAACAGCAAGCTTGAAAACTATCCAGTCTGACTGCTTTTTTCAAAGACCTGCAGGTATCCTTTGAGCTGTTCTGTGTTTACCTAGAAAGAACTCATCCAAACCCAGAAAAATCTTCATCGTTGAAGTTGCAGAGAGGCCAAAAAGTAGCATTTCATTTGCTTTTTGTCCAAGCTACTGACATGAGAATTACAAGTAGGAGGAAAACTTTTCATTTTCATAGGAAACTAACGCTGCCCTCAGATGGACTGAAAACACGCCACGCTCTGCTGTTCTTACCAAACTGATTTTGTAATCAGCAGGATGAATCCATGGGTTCCTGAACACCAGAAAGCATCACATGTGGCTCGAGGAGCAGGTTTGGCTAACATGGTACAGTGGTAACGTGGTAGTGTGGCACAGTGACCAGCAAACCTTGTAGAACTGGCCTGGCAGGAGTTACCTGCTGGTTCTCCACAAGTCCTGCAACCAGGACTCTCTCTAGAGACAGCTACTCACAAATATGCCTGTCTGAAAAATATCTCAAGGTATTATTTCTTCAAAATTTTGGCCTCTTCCCATACCAGTCTATACACACTGGGATATTAAAGAAATTAGTTTAAGATAAGCTTCAAGTCAATGGAAACTTTATACACAAAATTTTGGGTTTTTCTTCATAGCATTACAAAATTAACAGATCAGATGTAATTTCATTCTCAACTGCAACACTATACTTGTTTTTAATACATTCAGAAAACAATAAACTTGTAATGTTTCTCTATATGTAACAGTACTTACTCCATTTAGTTTCTTCTAATGTAATCCCCTGTATTTATTTTCTTCTAGTTTTATAATGCATAGGTATATCTCCTCTGAACATTTAATAGTAGCATAAACTCACATGCAGTAAGAAAACCTATATTATAAAAAACTTCATATGGTCTACTTAAAGGAATAATGATTTATTATTCAGTAGTATAACTGGAGATATTTCAGAGGATATTTATTATCATGCATTTGCTGTGAGTGCTGTTGTAGCTCTGCAGCAGCAGAGCCTGCATGATGCCAGTGGCTTGCTGAATCCTGTTGGGAGGACTCACTGAGCTCCCTGGAATGGGTTTCCCTTTCTCCCTTCACACACATTGAACTTTCAGTAAAAGGAATGATACAATAAGAACAAAGCACTCTGGAGAACATCAGGGAAGGACCTCTGAGACAGAGATGGCAGATAGCCATGCTGCAACCAGAATGCCTTTAAGGAAAAATGAACAAAGCAAGACTGTGGTTAAAAAGGAAGAGATACTCCTATCCTTCAGTAGCTGATCTTTAATTATTAGACACAGTCATTTATTGCTGGATGAGATTTACAGGCTCGTACTATGTTGTTAGTTTTCTACTCATCTCTACTATGACTGGAGCTACAGTGCAGCAGCAACCTCTAGGACAATAAAGCAACCTTTTAAAAAAGCACAGTCCCTGCCATCTACACACACTTAGAACTTAGCTCACTTAGTACACTTAGAACTTTCTCCTCAAGGAGAAGTGGGAAGCAGAGACAGCTGCCCCCACTGTCAACCAAGAAGACACTGAGTTACTGTTCTGACATCACCACAGCAGCCAAAATATCTGTTGCTGAGCCTTCTGAAGTTATGCCACCTTCTTAAATGATCCCACATCATTCTGCTTGTCTTCCAGCAAACCCCAGCAGGGTAAGCTGAAGCAGCACACAGGGCTCCACTCATCACTGAGTGTTTAAAATTTCTACCAGTGACCATAAGCACCCAACACTCAAATCCCAAATCACACAACAAAGAAATAAAAGAAATCAGAACCATATACTGACACCTTTAAATTCTAAAAATGTCAGAATAATGCATTCTAACCTTTATTATAGTCCCACTACAGTAGTTCCATTGCTTTTGTTCTGTTATTTCAGTACATCTATGAATGAAGTAGTTCCTTTATTCATGCTCTCCTTCACTTAATAAAAAAGGAAGGGCAGCTTTGTGTCTTGTCCAAGGTCTTGAAGGCACTTTCTGAAGAGACCCATGGCTCTGTCCAAATGCCTTTTTTCCTTTCATTTCTGTATATTTCATCCTTATAATCAGGCAATCACTACATATATTAACTGAGACTTAAAACAGGCTAAGGCAGGCACTAAAACTTATTGTGAGAAGAGGACAGGAAAAGTGTAATGATACAATTGAAGAACATGTCAAGCATTAACACCTAGAGAAATAATAAAATATATACATATATATATATATGCATATATATAGCTCTGAAACATCTGCTTAGCAAAGTCACTGCCATTTGGACTGCTGTGGAGATGATCATGTTGCACATATTGCAATATGGTGGTCGCCCCCATTAAAGAAGCTATTAAGAAATATGTACCAGCCTTCCTGCTTTCGTGATGAGAACATTGGTAAGCCTCCTATGGTACTCTTCTGGCATCTTTCTAATCTTCATAAATACAGCCAGAGCTGCACCTGAATCTACTGCTGGTTGCAGATATGAGCACTATGTTTAGAAAAACAGGTGATGTACATGAACTGTTTCTCCTGTAGCTTATAAATCAGACACAAAAATCAGACTTCCACAGTGAAACACACAAGAAGATACAACCTTCATTTTTACGTGGCAGAAATCTTCAATCTATTGTTATTGTTGCAATGAGAAAAAAAAACTATGTTGATATACTACAGACAAGAAGATTACACTCTCTCTGAAAATGTCATTGCCGTTAAAAGCTGACATGTCTAAAAGGGCTGAAGAGTTCCCTGTTTACCCACCAAAATCTACACCTCAAGAACTATAGCTGTCAGTCAAGACAGTACCTGTGCTTAAAGAAAGCATTTATACACATAACATAAGCAATGAGGATAAGGTTCTGAGGGAACAGATGGCACACAGGTTACTGAACACTACTGTAATACAGCACAGCAGCTGAACTGTTTGTCTTATACCTGGTGTGCATTCCAATCCCTGCAAGTACTGCAGGTAGAATTTAGAATAGGTAAATTTAATAGGTAAAATCATTGTCCCACCTCTTCAGTGATCCTACTAACTCCTGCAACTGCTCAATGCCACAGTTTTCAGAAAAAATACACGCTGTGTATGTATTTCATGTTTCCTTCATGAAATTCTAACCCTTTTTGTTCCCCTGTAACATTCTCTCACCTATATTCATCATGCAGGGTGGGGTATGCCTAATTCTGCACACTTTCAAAGGTGCTGGGAAGAATTAATGGCCACTGTGTACCTGAATATCTCCATGGCTTTTGCCACAGAGCCCCATAGCCTCACCCTAGAGAAACTGAGGTGTTATGGTCTGGACCTTGTGGTGGGTGGGGAACAGACCAACTGTGCCCAGAGTGCAGTGGGAAACTGCTCCTTCTCAAAGCAGGGCACCCAGGGACTGACATTAAGACCAACACTGCTTAATGTTCTCATTCCATGATCTGGATGATGGGATCAAATGTACCCTGATGAAGTTTGCCCACGATGCCAAACTGAAGGGGAAGCGGACACTTGGAAGGGAAAGTCACCCTTGCAGGAATAGACCTGGATAGGCTGGAAGAATGGGCTAACAAGAACCTTAAGAAGTTCAAATGGACAAGCATAAGGCCTTGCACCTGGGAAAAAAACAATCCAGGTGTGCAGCACAGGCTGGCATCTAAGCAGCCTCTGCACAGAGCCCTCTGGGGAAGAGCTCTGTGGGAAGGGACCCAGGGTGCAACAAGGTCAGTGTGAGTGAACACTGTGCTGCTGCAGCAAAGCAAAGCTACAGGAGGTGGGCTGCAGCACCAGCAGAGACACACAGGTCATCACCCCACTCTGCTCAGCGTGTGCCAGGCCACGTCTCTGGAGTACTGCGTTCAGTTTGGGTTCCTGCTATCCAAAAAAGATGTGGACAAGCTGGAGAGGGTCCAAAGAACAGCCGCAAAGATGATCAAATGACTGGGAAGCTGCCACGTGAAGAAAGGTTGGGAAAAACGGGCTTGAGAGAACCAGCTTGGGAAAACCACCCTTGAGAAAAGAAGGCTTAGAGTTGACCTTATCATTACATTCCAGTGTTTAAAGGATACCTGCAAAGAAGATGGAAACTTCTTGTACAAAGAATCACAGGGGAAAAGTGAGGAGCATGGGGTACAAGTTTATCCTCGGGAGATTCCAAAAGGAACATTTTTCACAATAAAAGCAATCATCCATTGGAATAATCTCCTGAATGAAGTGGTAGGATTCCCCAGCATGGGACATTTCAAGATTTGGCTGGACAGAGTTCTGGCCCATGTTGTCTAGGCCCTGCTTTTGTCAAGAAACATTGGACCAGATGATCCTCGAGGTCCCTCCTAACCTGGTGCTTAATAATTAAAGGCAGGTACATACTTCTGCTAAGTACTGGTCTTCACAGGGAACACAAGTCCCTATCTGTTCCAAATCTTTAACTTCAATTCCAAAGCTTCTCTGATGACCTGAAATACCTCAATGGGAGACTTAATTAGTAATTTTGAGTTTTTTAAATCAATGGTTCAATGACAGGTATCTGATGTGCAGTGAACACACACTTCTACGCCACTGGGCTGTGTGCAAGAATTGCATGCACAGATTTCTTCTTCCAACAGAGAAGATTTCATACTACTTCTTCCTGAAATACTGGTATTTGATGCAGAGCCTGAAGGTACCAAATTTAGTTTTATTTCCTAAAATATCTAGAAATGCATTGCATATTGCTTATCTCCTTTTCAAGGAAGACAAGATCTGCCTTGGTTAGCTTCAGATGCATCCACTGGTTTGTAATCAATATAAACGACCACATTATTAATTCATTACAACTGCAGTTCTGGGACAGGCATCCATGTTCCAAGGTGCTGGAAGTGTGTTATCAAAAGATCTAAAAAGTTTTCTCCTCAAACTGCTCTGACCTTGGCAAAGGAAGGACTGGTGAGCACACATTCCCCACACACACTTTGTAACTGCCCATTCCCAGCTACTGACCCCTGCTACACATTTGATGAGATCACCATATGCCAATCTTTGTTTAGATGTTTACACATCTCAAGTATACAAGATGCAAGGGGTTAATTAACATGAAATATATGGTATTAAACAACAGAATGCATGTCAGAATCCATATAAATACTTAATCTGAGGAATTACTTAGAATTGACATTTCTGCGGTAGTAAATAATTAATCCTCTCTGATCAATACAGAAATGACAGTAATTAGAGAAAATAAGACAGCACTGAAACCATTAAGGCACTTTTTTGAAGCTGGGATGTTTTTGATGCAGTTATGTCCTTTGTTTACTGTGAAGTTATTCCAACAGGGACAGAAATCCTCATATTTTGGAGTGCTAAAACAGTCCAATGTTTATCCTAAGCAACACTTCCAGAACTTGTGCAAATTGAAAAAAAAATTGCAGTAAATTTCCCACAATTTATGCAGCCCCTTATACCTTAGGGTAGCATTCTCCATTACTATAGATCATCACAGTATAAAATATTTGTGCTTTTGCTAACGTGTCACAAAATGCCTATTTTTCTTTTTTATTCCTTAGAATTGTACAGCAATCTGTTTAGCTGGGGCCTCATTGATTATAATTTCTACTTGTAACAAATAAGATGCACACAAGCAAACTATTTCAGCCCAAATGAAAACAAAACCAAAAAATGTTACCATTGAAATGGCATTTATCAGCTGTCAGACTGATGTGCGAAACTGAGTTAGTATTTGAAATACCAGTCTTTGCAAATAAAGAAGTGTTCTGATCCCCTCACCATGGATTTTTCTGTAAACACCAATTTACATGCTGAAACTATGTGGCAACAAAAGATGCAGTTAAGCTTTTCTCTTAAAGTTTGCATAAACATGCCAGCAAACTAAATCTAAATGCTAAGTCTGTTATTACAAGTATAGCCTTTAAAAACAAAGTAAAACCTTTAAATTCTCCCTGAATGTATTTGTACATGTGAAGAATTATTTAATCTCAGTCCAGTGGAGTTTAAGAGCTTTCAAACTGCAGTTAAGTTCCAGCACATACAAAGAGAAAGAGAATTGAAGATATGAGGCTGGGTAAACAACAGGACAGTAGAGTCATCAGTGTATAGAGAAACCAACACAATAGTATTAAAAGGTAAAGCATTTTAAAAAATCTGAGAAAATTTTAATCCATTTTGACATCTCATCCTTGTGGTCCCATTGTGTGAGTTTCAGTTCTCTAGCTATAAAATGAATCCCACAAAATCTTAAATCCCACAAAGGGATTAAAGCCACAAGGTTTACAATCCCACAAAACCTTAAATTTGGATTTAAGATTCCTTTGGTGTACAAAGCAAACAAAAGGCAGCATGTTGTGCACATCCTACATACCAAGGCAGTTTGAGATCCAATATTACATTTATGTTTGAAATTCAGAAACTAGTCCAGCAATATCCTGACACCTGAGGATACTGAGACAACCAATGATTAAACTCAACTTTAAGGGGAAAACCAGCAAAACCCAAGCCTCATTCAAATTAATGCACGTTATAGAACACATTTAGAGGTAAGACACCAATAAATGTATCATATAGTGTTATTAAAAAAGAAAGATTTATTCTAGTTAATTGCTGTATGTTAACAGAAGTCATAAAATCTTGTATGACTTCTGTTAACGTACAGCAATTAATAATTAATACATTGCTGTACGTTAACAGAAGTCATACAAGAGTTTTACAGGATAGTCTTTGGAATTGTCTGCATCAACAGCCACACCAAAAATTACTCTGAAGCAGTAAAGAATCTGAATTTGAAGTGAACTGCTATGTTACAGTTACGGACTTCAATACCGTGATGTAATCTGCATATTTTTCAAAGTGGAAAATAAACAAAAGATGATAACTACAAAACAACTTAAGCCAAAGATTGCACTGCACTTTGTGTGGAAACACCAAAGGAAGAGACCATGAAACTGCATGTTTCTACTACTACTGTATTTGCCTCACAGCTCTTATGGAGGTGCAATATTAACACACTGCAAAGAGCAATGAAAATATTTGCAGAGTAACCAGCACCAGAGATGTCAGGGATAAAGTAAAGAATTTCAACGCAGACTGTTCTGAAAAATGAATAAACAGACAAGTAGAAAGACTGGTTTAAATAGTAATGGAGAGAAAATGGGCAGATAAGATGCATGTCTGAATTGCAGCTCTCTGCAGGTACAGGAAATCTCCAAAAAAAGGGTTTGGGATCCTATTGGTTTGCTAGCACAGCATGTGATACTCAATTCATCCAGCAACACCTGAGATA
This sequence comes from Leptocoma aspasia, assembly GCA_013399835.1. Taxonomy (NCBI): domain Eukaryota; kingdom Metazoa; phylum Chordata; class Aves; order Passeriformes; family Nectariniidae; genus Leptocoma; species Leptocoma aspasia. Next base: position 4,902,249 of record VXAX01003556.1, read on the forward strand.
AACAACACGATGGAGAGGCTGAAGCACAAAACAAACATCTCACATGGAAGTATTTTTCTCAGTCAAACATCAACATATCATCCACAAGGTTTCACAATGGAAATCTCCCTCCCAAAACTCCCCTCCAGCCTTACTACCCTGCACAGATACAATGCTTATACTCTTCTGAAGTGCTGCAGTAATATCTACCTTTCCAGCATGGAGACACTGCCACTTTTACACTATGCACCACTACAAGGCCATCTCTTTCATAAGATTGGAAAATTCCCTATCTTTTTTTAAAACAAATTTACGCAAAGGGAAAGTTAATGGTTACAAACACAGCTTAAGTATATTAATGCACAGTAAGTGCAACCAAGAATCCCTCCCTTTCCAGCACCTGGATTTCCCCCCTCCTCTGGCAGTACAGGGGAATCTATTTGGGTTTTGCTGCTGCTGTTCAATTAAAAGTCTAGCAATGCAAGATTTTTTTTTAAGCTGCTAATTAATTACTACTCTGTGCATGCTATAATCTTTGTTTCCAGTACTGTTGTGCAGCTCTGCTTATTCCTTGACCCCATGTATCTACAATTACTGTTAATTTGAGGTAGGACATGGAAAGGTTCAGCTTCCCTGCTCGGCAGTTGTTCCTGTTTACTTTCACTGTGGTTGCTGCAGGGATTCAGAGCTCTCACCATGCTGGCTCTGAAGCTCTGAGACAGCAATGTTGAAGCAGCAGAAAAGGCAAATGTGCACAAAGGAGAGGCAGCAGCACAGGGACTTAAACAGAGTCACGTTCTGCCTGTTGTGACCCAGCAGAAAGAGCAGCACAGTGCAGGTGACAAATGAGAGGAGTCTGTGCTGCCAGTGTAATCCAAGACATATCTGCTAAAAACACAAAACACAGCAGGACTGGTGTTGTCTGTGAGATATGGCTCCTCCAGAAAAAGGTCAATACTGATGAGGATGGAGATACAGGGGCAGCACAATACAGGGGGTATCTGGCTCCACACTATCAGCACTGACAATCTGACAGGGCCTGGTAAGGGGTGGCTTTATCAAAAGCAGACAGACTGATTCAAAATCACTTGGAAAATTGAAGAATTTTTTCAAGCTAGCAATGTTATTCTAATCCCTGAAGCGACTCCTAGGCCACTGGTGCTTTCACTGTAGTGATGAACTAAAAGCTGGAATGAATCTGTAACTTGGAGAATGCATTATGCAGTGCTTGTTTGCATCAAATGAGAATGTGACACCCTATCTGCAACCTTATTATCTTAACATTTTATCTACAAAGTGAATTAATAGAAATTACTCTGCAGATCTCTTTGAAAGTCAACTTTTTCTTCCACCCTGTCCCCTTTGAGAAGTATCAAAACTCTTTCTTAAAGATAACTAGAAAACTAAATATTCAAGGCAAAGATAAAAAACAAAAACCGACAACCAAAAAAACCCACTGCAAGTCCCTAATAAGCATTTCAATTCAATGGCAACTTTTTGCTTTTTTTAAACACAGAATACCCAAACTTCTTCTCATAAACGTTGAAACACAACCTTTTAAAGCTTTTTAAAAAGTGTTCTCCATTGTCCTTCCTCCCCATCAAAACCTAGTATAATTTAATGAAACATTAAGGCTCTAGAGGAATGGCTTTTTCTGAGCATAACAGGAGTACAATTTGCAACCAGCTCTAACAAAAGACAGTAATCTCTTCCCTCCTGTTGGCACTGTAATAGCAACAAAGCAAAACATGGCTTTTGTAACCAGAGAGCAAATACAGCTTGTCAAAAAGCTACTCATCTCTCTTCCTTTTAAAGAAGCATCAGCTTCACAAATCATCTGTTATTACAAAAATTAAATGCTTGTTTGGCCACAAAAATGCTCTATTTGACACATCAAGTGTGCTGTTAGGTTACTACTGCTTCTGTTTTATTACACTTATTACTATTTTTCATGTGAACTCACTCACCTGAATCGACACCAACAGACAACACGAGCTCAGGACTCGGTTCAGTGATAGCTGATAATTAATGGTGCTGCTTGCATACAAGTTCAACAATATGTATGCAGCATTTGCCACATCGCTGGCATAAACACATTATCTTTAGATAAACATTTGCAGCAGAGAGCCTAGTGTTCAATTAAGACAAGTAAATTAGCATCTAAAATTCACTGTACTCGCATTTTACGAAGGCGTAAACCCCTTGGCAAGTCAGAAAATGAGTGTAACATCCAGCACCTGGTGAGCCATGATGTACAATACTGACAATGCTTCACCTCCACAGACTGTCTGAGCAGCCTTCAAATCTCACTTCGTGTCAAAACAGAGAAAGAAGATGAAATCAGACAAGTCTTTATGGAACAGCAAAATTACAGACTAATATAGAACAGCATCAGTCCTAGTGAGGGATCTGGGAGGAATATTTGAGTTCCCTATCGCAGGCACATTGAGAATCAAACATTAAATCTTCCTGGCTATATGATTTATTACTTCAAACCATGCAGACCCATGGAAAGGAACAGACTTTCTGTTTTCTCATTATCTATAAATTTCCTCACCACTGCAGAGAAGTGATCAGACGAAGAGTCTATTACATTGTTGAACAAAAATGTGAAGGGTTAGGTAAGAACTGTAGATGACTTAAACCTAACTTCATTATTTCAAGCATCTCATCAAGTAAAACAAACCAGTTACCAATTTCACAAGTGATAAAGAATTAGAAGGGAATGTCACCAATGCCAACAAATAATAATATACTACAAAGATTGAGAAGAACAAAATTTAATGCCCCTGCAAAAAAAGAAACTGAACTCAGAGAAAATGGACAAAATTACAAAAATGAAGGACATGATGAAAAGGACACATTAACAGCTAGAGACAAAGAAAAGATACCTGTGCCTTTGGCCATGCCAGTAAGGAGCTCAAACAAGGCTAAACCACACCCGAGCCTTATCCCAATGCAGCTGTTCCCTTCAGGGTTGGACAAAAACCTCTCTGTGTGGTTCTTGGTGCTGTGGCATGCTAAAAGTTATATGGAAAACTGAGGAAACAAAAACTTTGAAAAGGTAATTTTTTTTTTTTTTTATAAACCAGCTCTTTCAGCTGGCACTCAGCTCTCTTCAGGTCAAGACGTAACCATGTCTAACTGGAAAGAAATGGTAAAATTCTTTACCTACAATGACATTAATGAAATTTTCAGCAGAGGATTAGCAGCAACAAAACCAAGAGCCAGGAACAGAAATAAAAGTGGCTGAGTAGCCTACACCCAAGCAAATACTGACATCAACCGCATCTGCAGTGTCCTGGTAAAGGGGTCCAATAATTGATATATTTACATTTCGAAAGAGATAAATGCTTGTGTGGTTTGAGAAAGAATTTTGAAGCAATATGGACTTCTTTGGCCTCATTCCTAACCTTTTGCCTTAGAAATATTCTCCTTTAAAAATTACATATCTATGGCAAGAGGACATTCAACTTTTTCCTCACAAATCTCAAACATAATTTGTCAGTAAATAAAGCTATTTCAGCACAAAGTATTCAGCTCCATGTCTTAGAGCAATTGAGGAAATTCACTATCATTACATAAAATCCTTTCAGAGCTATTCATGACTACACAGTACTGCAGAAAAGTTGAAAGATCATGATAAATCATCACTGCTATCACAACAAACAACATAAAGAACTCTGTACAAGTTGTTAAGGAACAAAAAAAAGTAAATATCTGAATACAAATTTAAAATATCCCATTATATTAATTCCTATGGCATTCCATCTAACAGAAAACAGTATCCATGGCCAGATTCAACCAGTTACTATCATAGATTAAAACACACAAACAAGCTCAAAAAATAAATTGGTAAAAAAAATGGAAGCATAATTATTTATAACCTTATAAATTGTTTAAAAAAATTGTCTGACTCCATCCTTCACAGCAAAGAGAAATGAATAACATTGCAGCAGATGTAGAAGCCATGCCTATAGCACCATCTCAATCTGCAGCCCCTGCCACAGCTCACTGATGATTTTAATAGGAGCTATATTCAGATTTTCATATATGAAGTACACAAAGAGAGTGCATTTAATTCTCTAAATACAGACTAAACCCCATGCATATGTTTGGATTTAGTGTTTTGCTATGTGAAGTGGTAGTGGTTCTCCTGACCCTACTGTTCATTATCTTCAAAAACCATCAGTTTTATTTATTCATAACTTTTTTTTTTCCCCTCAGTTTGGTGTCTATCTATTTTAAATCCTGTTACTTCATTATTTTTTCTTTGCTCCTTCTTGCTTTCCTTCTCAAACACAAGCTGAACAAGGCAAAGGCTTTTGAACTTGAGCCAAATTGACATCTCAGTATTCATACTAAAATCACGGAAAATTTTCACATCACTCAAATTAATATTTCACAGGCAAATTGGATGACTTGGCAGTTCTTACTGCTACAACTTTAGCTCCATATCACAGTGAAAACTGAGATACTGAATGACAACTTTCAATTATTAATTCTTTGTACTTAATAAATTTTACATTAGCCTTTTCTGTATTTATCAGCAAGTCATCACTGGATTACACGTAGTATCATTTAAGAATGTTCTTTAGAACATATATACAGAAATAAAATCATGTGAACAAGCTTCAGTTTGCCAGAGCGACCCCAGAGCTCACAGAACAAGGGTGTTGCCCATTTCCCAAAGAAGTATCTACCCACTGCAAAGATTTAGATTTGCAGTACAAATGAGCATTCTTCTTTGTGTCTGAGCTCTAACCAGAATCTTCAGGGCTTGGTTCCAAATGCTTCCAGCCTGATAACCTGTTTCAGATCCTGTCTCTCTCTGTGTTTGACCCAGGACACAGCTGTTTGTAGTCCTGCTCTGCAGCTACACAGGTGTGTCCCGAGTTGATGCTCAAGAACTCACATGAAAATGCTTTCCTCAAAGTTTGTAACAGTTTTAACAGTTCCCTGTATTTCTTTTGGGTTTTTTTTTCCCTCCACTTCTGCCTTTTCAATCTCACTTTTATTCTTCCATACACTTTAATTAAAATCACCGAGCTTTTGAAGTTTTCTATTAAATAAAGGCGTATCTTGCACACCAGGTGGGCAATTACAAGCACTCACTGCTCTGGGCTGCTGGTGAATTTTTCAAATTAACTCACCTAGCTCTTAGAAGAGTAGAAACACATCATTAGACAACATTCACATTCAAAGGAGGCATTAGGAGAAGTGAGACAACTGCATTTCACTTATTTTTAAAATGTAAACAAAACTGATGATACAGACACTTATGAGGGAACAAGTAGAAGAGGCAAATACCAGTAAGATATGTGGAAGAAGTTCTCAGGACTGCAGGATTTTGACTGTTCCATTTAAGGACTTACTGCTTTCCTGTTTCTTGCCAGAATTTTTTGGCAACTCTGTGACAGAGTCAAATGTGACACTATCAAAACCAGGTAACCCAAATGAAATCACTATTTTGAGTTAGCGATTTTTATTTACACTCTGCACATTATGATAGCATTCTTCTAGTATTGCATAGGTAATAAATCAGGAATAAACCAAGCAAATAATAACCAATACTGTATAGTATCAGTCATTCATTGGGTCAACATGACAGGCAGAAAATCTGCTTGAATAGACTTCATCGAACATCATTAAGCTGCAAGGTGCTTATTTACAGTTTGTCCAAGCAAAAGAAACAAAGGATTTGCAGCATTTTTCCTTAAATGTCTTATTAAACCCAGTATAAATGTATTGATATTGAGCACTGACCAATACACAACTGATATAACCTCTGGAAGATAGACAAAATTCATGGCAATGAATGTATGTATTCATGGCATGAATGGCTTGTATGCATTCATGGCAATTCATACAAGCACAGTCATTAAATCTGTTTCTTTACCCCTGCCAGACTGACCAGACCATGCATAAGACTGTTAGAAACCAAGCACAAACAATGGCATTCAACATCCCTGGGCAAGCTCCCAGAACATGCCAGGAAGTGGTAAGAGTTGCCCATGATAGAAACATGCTGCAGCTCCTGAGACCCACAATCCTGCACAGATGCACATTTCTGGTGAGACTGGACAGGAACACACCAATCCCAGGGAAACAACTGCTCTGTTGGCTGCTCTGAACGACCACTTTCAAACTCAAATGAATACACAGCTTTCAAGGATGTGTGGAATATAAAGGTATTTTAGTAAGGGCAATTCAGCCAAAGAAAAAAAAAGGATGGGAAAGTAATAAATGAACCCACCCAGCTGTACAGAACTCAAGGAGCAGAAGAGGACCAAGATGATAAGCAAGAAGAGGACCAAGAGGTGCAGACAGGCAACAGCAATGGTGCTGTTCCCTGTCTGCACCTCTGGAGATTTGCTCAGCCTGGTCACTGGGTGAACCCACAAACTGGCAGCAGAACCAAATGCCTGCAAATCAGAGTCCACTCAAACCATCCAAAGATGGTCTGTACCTGGAAACAGCTTCTCAAATGGCACGGCAGAACTTCCTGGCTTCCCTTCCTGTTGCCTTCAGAGATTGCATAATCGATAAAATATGACAATCAGCACTGATTGCAATGGCAAAATTGGCTTTTAATGGCAATCAACCTGAGTTATAACTGGCTGCTCTAAATTAAGCAGAGTGACACAGTACTGGTTTCTCCACACACACTTTTATTAGCAATGTTACATCCTTTAAGTGGAGAGCAGTCTTTCTCAAGCTACTGCTGTTATTTTAAATACCTCTCACACTGTTAACAAATTTACTTACCAATACTCTCAAAGCAGTTCTCTAAATCTCAGATCACTAAATTAAGCAGTCATTCAAGCAGTTTATCTCATTAATCATGAGGAGGCAAAGATCTTATGATTTACAATCAAAACCAAAACTAATTTTCTCTCAAAGGCCAAAACAATTCACTTGAACATCCTTAAAGGAAACATAAGAATGAGACAGTTCATAATAGCTTCAGAAAAACCTAGTGGGGTTCAAATAATTGCATTTAGTTCATGTGACTGCATTTTTTTTCTTTTCCAACTTCTCCTTAACTGGAAAATTAAGGAACAAGTCTTGTCAAAGCATAGCTTTTTAGTGTGTTTTGTGATTCTCCTGGTTGAACAGAATACACCTCTCCCCTGTCCATCTCCTACACCCTATTTTCTTTTTTCCTTTAAATAGACTTCTATAGATGCAAAAAAAGTCCCAAAAATCCACCCAAAATTTACAGAAAATCTGGTTGAGTTTATTTGTGCCTATCTAGTCTATGTAGGCAACATCATGAATGGCCAACAAGATAAATTCTAAAAGACTAGAACTCATACTAGTGCCATATGTAATCTCCATGTTACATCACCTTTTCAGCTACATTGTTTCATCTTGAATGTTTATCACAAACCTTTCTAATCCATGTCTTCCTATATGGTCTCACTGAGTTTCCTAGACACTGAATTTATGGTAAAAAAATCAAATATGGATCTCTGAAGTAGCTATTCACTTTGTCAGGGAATATGAAACTTACAGTCACACTATTATTGGTAGAATAGGCTCTCTATGGATCTTCTACATGGAGCTCTCATTGAATCTGCTGTAAATATGAGTTCCAGAAATTGGTGAGAAGTTCAAAAGTGCATCTACAAATCATTCCACACCTACTAACAATTTCCTGGCAGACATCTCCCCAGAGTTAAATTCTAAAAATTATGTGACCTGTTTAGGATATGTTAAAGATCTGTAAACCTTCTACATCACTGAATTCTCTCAAGAGAAATATGATGACACTCAAAACACCTTTTTTTGCTCATGCCATCTAGATTATCTTCAACATCTACCATGTGATCTGGATTACTTTCAATTCCAATCCTGATACATTTCAATGGAAGTTAACTTGCCTTTGCTGCATACCCTCATCTGAGCAAAATAAAAAAAAATTAATGTAATATTTATAAGGTAATAAGCACAAAGAATCTCATAAGAATGCGTTAACTGGGATATAGATGATCCATGATCCCCTAAAACTATATTATACTCTATATCACATGTGATTTACAGCAAGGATTTCTAAAGTAAAATGCATTTTGTCTTAATGTTTGTCTCTTTGAAAGCCTACACAGAAATAGCAACACTAATTAATATTTTATAACATTATGCATAATAATAAAAGTCTTCTAAACTAACATATAGAAAAATCAAAATTTCAAATAACTTTTCAAAAGGGAGTTTAACAACTTAGGAGTAACATGATTTTTTGTGAAATAGGCACACTCATAAAGTGTGCACGTTCACAAAGTGTGTTTTTAAACCACTGGCAATCCAGCCATGGTTTGCTGTTACAACAGGTTCATTTCCCCCTTTCAGACCAGCAACAGCAGCTTGTACCACACTTCAGATCAGGGTTTTTGTAAGCCAGCTGCCCTATAAGCTTTGCTGAATCTTTTAGTTCCCAGTCTCAGTGACTTCCACGTAACATAAACTGCTCCCATGGGAACTTTTGGAAGCTACACTGATAGGTGCTGAATTTCCCCAAGCTGACAAAGGGTGATGAGTCACCTCAGCACTAATCCTAAAATCACTGAAGTGTAGCAAGTGTCCTCAAAGAAGGGTGAGGCAACACAGGGACACTCTCCAGTCCCAGAGCTGGGCTGAATTTCTGCCATGACAGGTAAACAGAGATTTATGTGTGTGTACCTGTGGGGGCACACACACACAGACATCAAATCACTTGTGTTAGCAGAAAGGTGTCATTTCAACAGGGTTTCTTACTGTATTTAGAGTGTGAAATTTTACTAATTCAAAAAAGAAGCGAGGAATTCATGGATCATGCCAAATGGATTGGTTTATTTTTAATCAGCTCTAGTAAGAGCCTAAACTCAAACCTAATTATTTCCTGCTTGATTTTCTAAAATTTTTGTTCAGCATATACATTAGTGCTGCATTCTTCATTTCAATTCTAATCCTTTTTGCTCTATTTCACAAGTATGTGCAAATAGAATTTTGATGATTGTAGCCACTGATTCCAAAGAAGGACTAAATTACCGAACTACACTAGGCATATTTCACATTTATGTGAAAAAACTTCTGGGAAATACTTTTCCTTGTAACTTACTTCATGCATTCCAAGATTTATAATTTGCAACCCTTACCTATTATATCTAAACACAACCAATTCAAGAGTGCCTTGATACAGTACAGTACAGTGACCACATAAAAATATTTAGATGACACATCTGGAGTAACAAGCCCAAAACCAACACACTTTAAGGGACAAAAAAGTGTAAAAACACACAGCCTTTTACAATTACACGCCCTCTTCAGTGGAACTTGATTCTGGAAGCCTCACTTGTGTGATGAGATCAAGGGTAGAAACTACCCCCATTGCAAGACAGAATGCAGAGGTCACTTAGTCTTGAAGGCACCTTTGTACAAAGATTTGAAGCTTCATAGATTAGGAATTTTATAATTCTGGAAATAAAGTTTATATTTGATTGTCAATAAATAAAACAAAATCACTGCTGAAATGAGTTCTCATGGGGACATTATGAAAAGCAAATTACCCCTGAAAATTTCCCCCAGCTCTTATTCTTAATAGATTTCAAAAGAGACTCAAAACAAGCATATCTAAAAAGAAGTCAAACATTACCTGGAAGCAGCTTAGAGGTTTCTCACAGAGAACATACAAAAGGCCAGAGAAAACCCTTTGCCTCATATCTACTGCAGAATTTAGAGACTTAAAGTACTTATGCTGCTTTTATGAAGCATGTAACAAAACTTTCATCTAGCTAGAGTCTTGAGGCTACACACCGTGCTAAGATTAAAAGAAAGGTGGTCTGGATGAAAATGGATTCCTTTTGCTTGCAGCCATATTTATTATATCATTCATTATAGCGAATGAAAGCTAGAACATATTCACATTTCTGGCAGAAAGCTCAAAAAAGCTGAAGAAAGCTGAAGAAAATGGAGCGTTTTCACTCTATTAGCTGAGGACAGCACATAGAGAAACAAGAAATCTTTACTAAAGCAGAAAATAATGAAGCAATTTTAAGGTATTAACTTTGCACCAGAACAATATTCCTTGTCGTGCAAGAAATCCAAGGTGGGCATGTTCCTTCTCTCACTTGAGAGCATAAACAAGATCCTCCAAACTAATGAAGCAAAAATCAGAGTGTGACACTACATGAAGGAGTTCTGTACACTTCTTCATACCTAGGTAGGAGCAAATAACTGTATCTGAACCTGCCAGGAAACAGGATTGACGGTTTTACAAGCTGCCTTTCCTGAAAAATATAATGCAAGTGGAAATTGATTCTTCCTCAGTTAAACAATGTCAGTTCTACTCTTTTTGAGCAACTGAGTTGTCTTGCAGATGACATGAAACTACAGGAGCAGGTGGTGCACTGAGGAGGCAGCACACTCAACTCTAACATGCTACTAAGGTAATTGAAAATTCAGCAATACTGCACAGGGTAATTGAAAGACACAAACAGGTTTGATCTAATATTGCCATTATCTAATATTGCAAACATTCATCTCTCAATCACATACATGGTTGTTTTAAGATCATAAAAACAATTTAAATATAATTATAATGAATGTTCAAGTCCTCTAATTTAATAAGGCTATATCTGGTTTTACTACATCAAATTTCTTTTAATGTTTTATTATATAAAAGCAATTAGGAATCTACAAGCAATACAGCAGGGGGAATTTTTTTAGCAGAAAAGATGTATTTGCTTAGAAGCCTTCTTACAGCAACACCGCTGATCATTCTTATATTGAGCAACACCTGCTTTTGCCAACTTTTAGGATAGGCATAATCGCTTTTGCTTGATAGTAACAGGATCGTGGAATGGACAATGATCATGGACAGGACAATCATCAAGGAATATTTTGAAAATTGAGTACCTACGTTACAAACCCTCAAAATGAGCACAGAAAAGTTATCAGCAAAGCTGTAGGGTAAGACACGCTTCACTATAAAAATACAAGGAAAACAGCTCTACTCATCAAGTGTGACATACAGGCAAGGGATGACATGGACACTGAAGAGGAAAGCATAGGGATTGGCTGGAATGTTCTTCCTAACTGAGCTCTATAGAATTCCAGGCTTAAACTATATATAGCATTTAAAAAGTCCCTTGGTCCAACAGGGTGTTATGTTGGGAAAAAACCCAAGGAAATCCAGTGAACATGAATGCAGAAGTGCCTGTGCCCACAGACAGATCTTCTGGGATGACCGTGGCCATTGCTCAAGCTCTGCCCTCTGGCATTTCCCTTTGCACTGCGCCAAAGGCCATTTAACAGGATCCCTCACTTTCAGACACTTCCTGTTCCCAGTTCTGCTGCCCCACTCCTGTAGCTGAGGTGATTTTTCTCTGCACACACCCCCTTCCTCAGGCAAACAACAAGCTCTGGCTGAGAACTCCATCCCAGTGTCCCAGACCTTAGCAGATGGGGACACAAGGAAATTGAGCGCTCTCTTTGCTTTAACCTTGCTCCTCAGCCCTGCAATGCAGTGCCCCATCTAACCCAGCACGGGCTAAACCACAGCCAGGACACACTCAACATCCTACACCATCTCCCTGGTGCAGGATGTTGACTAATCCTGGTTCTTACTCAGGCAACCAGGATTTTGGTAGGCTGACACCCTGTGCCCAGGACTGACACACAATCTAATCTGCAATGGGACTGCCAAAACACAGCAGACAACAGGACCCCACTGGCAATTCCGACTGGCTTCCTTGTTGATGACAAATGATTGAAATTCCAGCTGCACTGGATTTAACAGCCACTTTAAACCCAGGCCAAGAATCCCAACACTGTGTTGTAAAGCAGACCCTAAGTTACAGGATGAAAGCTTCATTGTTCTATAGGCCACTAAACACTAACCCAAGAGTTGGACCAGAGTAGATTTTGCAAAAACTGATCCCAAGCTTCGAAGTTAAAGAAGGAAAGAAGCTCCCCCTGCTTGAGCAGGCTGTGGGATATGACAGGTGGCTTCTCCATGAGAGGGAGACAAAGGAGCACAACTCCTGATCTAAAAGGCATGGTCACTGTGCCAGAGAGACCCAAATGACAGACATTGCAACCATCTATAGAAGCTTTGAGGAAAAGAGGAATGGAAAATATAAGAGGCCATTGCATAAATTATTTCCCTGATCCCTGCCTCTCTCTATCACTCTCTTCTTCCAATAAAACATGCACATTTCAATACTGGAAAGAATTGTCTCTACATGTGTTTCTTTCATCAGCCTGGCACACACAGTAAGATAATAAGGAGAATGAATGCATTTTCCTCCTGCCAGATGTGATCTGGAGTCAGAAACACCCCAGCTATAAATGAGTTCTACCAGCTCCACAGGAATCCTTTATTTTATTTTTAAGTTACTTACATAATCTGAAAATTATTTGCATCCACAAATTTTCAATCACTGAATGGTTGGAGGCTAATTGGAGAATTATCTTTCCAGCAGGGAAGTATTCACACTTATTTTGCATGGCAGGTTCTGCTCGCTGTTAAAGTAATGTTTGCTTATTTGTTCTAACAAAGTATGGTAATAAATGCATGGGTTTTGAAAGAGTAGATAAAACCCCTTGGAAACAGAATCCTTCCAGTGGTGCACTTTTATCCTCATGGCACCAAATCCTTCCAGTTGAAGCACTGGGACACATTCAGTTTGCCATGTCCACAAATAACCTTGTCCTTCCCCACAACCTTCAGACACACACAGACCTGGAGATTTCTTAAATATGCTTTCTTAGCTTTGTCCCAGACAGACATTTTGTGAGCATTCTCTTATTATTCATTCATATTGGGAAAAATTTTGCTTATTTGATTGAAACTCCATGATGACAATATGCTGTGGTTCTAAGTCACCTGATTTATCAGGCAAAACAAAAATTGCAGTCAAAAAAGCATTAACTCCATCTAAGTTTCAGGAGAACCCAGAAAGGGTGGCAAGATCTTGCCCAGGTCACTTTTGCAGATCTCCAGCTCCTAACACAGCAGCTGCAGGTGTATTGCAATAGCATGGAATTTGCTACAAAGTTCCTGAGCCATGACTTGAGTGGGAATTCGCCCCAACAGAGAGCCTGAAACTGCTTTTCCAAGTCGTACTTGAAACCTGAGCCAGGTTATGTTTACACTCACACTTGTCAGCAGCACAGACCAACCTTAGGATCTCATTAGCCACTACATTTTAACAACACAAAACAAGATTCCCACTCCAAACAAAACAAACAAATCCCCACAACTGCACAGTGTAAAGTATTATTCTCTAAGTCAGACTTCAAAGACATTAACTCAGAAAAGCATTCAATTTTATCTTTTGAGATCACTTCAGAGAGCTTGGCTTCACTCTTTGGCCAAGAAAGAGTTCTATGTGATCTAAGACAGCATATCTAATAGGAGAAATGACAAATCATTTCATGTACCTTCTCTCATAAATGTAGATCAAAAATTACGAGGAAGTTGATCACATTTTTTGTGTGTGGAATTGCAAGCTTTTAAATAAGGTAACATTTAGTTCCATTTAGCAAATAAAAAAGAAATTTGTAAAAACCATGGACAACATTATAGTAGAGTACAAGGAAAAAAAATTTGATACTGACAAAAAATTATCTCAGAACATAATGATGAGAAACTGTTGCATATCTCTGTGCCTGTCTGCAGTCACAGCTACTAGTACCACTGTTAATTGTATGAGACCACAACTTTCAGCTGTGATGTCAGTGCATTCTTAAAAACACATTCAGCCCAAGGAGAAGTCTTGAAGCCACTCTAGCCAGGACAGCTGTGTTTAGAGCTGAATGGAGTGCATGCCTCACTGCTTTGGACACCTGGGAGAGTTGGTAGATTTGCTGCCCCTCCGTACTGGACCAGAAGAAAACACTTAGAACACATCAAACATGAGACAGGCTCACAGTGCAATTATGCACAAAGATTTGCAAAAGCTTCCTACAATCTACCTAGCAAAACACACCTACTGCCTACTAGAAGCAGACTGACCAATAAACAATCAAATGTTACAAGCATTCCCAGGCTGTAATTCAATGAATGTTTTCAATGACACAACTGTTAAAAAATATGTATGGCAATATCAGTATTAGTCACCACAAACTTTGCATCAACACTTTTACAGCTCAATTCATGCAACATATCTCAGTCCTCAGGTTCGGCTGTGCCTACTTGATTTCTTTATGACACTATTTGAATGAAAGGTTATAACTTATTACGTAGAAAAAATAAGGATCAAAAGGAGTGAAACTTCAGTTTCACTCAAGAGACTAGAGACAAAATGATGAATGAATTTGCTTTGTGAATCGTCTGTAATCCAGTGACTGACTACACTGCTTGCTGCCTCCTGCAACCACAGCACATGGCAGAACAACACAATACTTTGTGCCAATGGCCAAAAGCAGGTGCCACTGCTTCACATTTACTTCTTAAGACAGCATTTAAGTAGGAATAGCTAGCCTAAGCCAACATGATAAGTGACCTTGTTTTTCATGGATGCTTTGTACCAACGGCTAAACTATTAACCTATAGAGGGACAAACCGGAATTTGATGGATTTTTAAGTAGTGTTTGTACATAGAAACCCTGTAACGATTTTAAAACCAAGTGAAAGAAAATATTGAAGGGCTTCCATTAGACTCAGCAATTCACAGCACATAGTGCATTCTCCATTCCAGAACAATTTAACTTTTCTTAGCAGTTATTTTAATTATATTCACAATTCTATTGAGTTTACGGAGAAATGGGTGCAGTGGCTCCTACTGTAAAATGAAAAAATCAGTTTATCTGTTTGTAGTATATATGAAAACAAGTCAAAGTTAATGATGCCTAAAGGCTATTGCCTATTTTCTGCTTTACTACAAAAAGCCTTAGAAATCAGCAGGGTCCATAAATCACTTGACTGTTCTACAAATCTTGTCATTACACTTACAATTTCTCGCCCCTCTTTGGGGTTTAAGAATCTGCTTATCACTGCTAATGCTCTGCATACATAACAGACATAAGATTGTGCAAGACAAAAAACCACAGGGAGTAAAAAGCAAATTCCCTTCAGCCTGTACCTCCTCATTGTCTAAAGTCAGTAACGCTATTTAGTCATTCCTTGCTTTTATGAAGAGTAAGTTTTGCTTCTCCACCACTTTCCAGGTTCTCATTTAAAAATCAATGAGACTTCAAAAGAAATGAATACATTTTCTTGAAGGTGTGCACAGTTCTTCCAGAGCATGGATCAAAGCTGGAGTAAATTTCTATAAACACTTCTCATTATTTTTGGAGCATTCACCAACTCTTTCAAGCATACTGGGGATTTCAAATTGGCCAGTAGGATATGTCAGTAGATCCAATTTCTGTGGTTTCACAGACAAATTTACCTTCTTTTTTTCAGGTAAATGATTATGCAACAGCAGTCTGCCATCAGCCCCTGCTCCCCACTTTTAATTGTAAATGCATATATTGCAAATCAAAGACACTCAAGTTTTGAGCTAACCAGACTGCACTACAAATAAGCATTTGAAGAGTATAAATTAAGGCCAGTCCTTCCCTAATACATTTTCCCACAGACTACTGCTTCACAGCTTCATTCCCATTAAGTGAGGCCACAGAAGACATCAATGAGCAGAGGTAAATCTAACAGTCAAAGGGATCAAACTCCAGTTAAGATTAATACTAATTGCACATTAATTGATCATTCTAGAACAGTGAAAAATATGACAGCATATCTCAAGTTATTACTGGATTGACAGGAGTTGTAGATCAGCCTTTCCCTTTTGCATTTATAAATAAGGCTAGACACAATATTCTTAATAAACATATGCATCCCTTCTACACAATCCAAAACAGTCAGAGAGAGAATGCAGACTAGTCATTCGGATAAAATTCCTCTGCATGAAAAGAATTCAGTGGCTCCAAGAATATCTTCAAATAAGGACTGTAACTTCAGAAAGCAACGCCAAGTGGCTAACAGGAAGATCAAAGCATTTTACTGTCTGCATTGAGAAGATTACACTGTTAGACTAAAAGCAATGCAGACAAAGAGTGATGAAAGATGAACCCATTTTCTTTTGGAACTGAGCAGTTTGGACATTAAAGTATTTGGACAATTTTACATTAGAACTCCGCATCAGAACCAGCAGTCTCAGTTCTAACATTTATGGTCTTTCCTTTCCTCAGTTCAGAAAAATACTTTGAAATGAATGGATATAGTATTATTGCATAGCCAAAAATAAATTTGGAGCAGAACTAGTTAATTGTTTTTTGCACTGTTAGACCACTCTCTCAGGACAACACGGTGCAACCAAATTCTCTCTCCTCTTCCCATACAAAATAGGAAGCAGATTAACATTTGTTGGTCCAGATTTGCACCCCTTTGCCTAATAAATTGAGTAATTTGCTAGAATAGAATCAGGTTTGTCACACCTGTGAACAGAAATCCTTACCCTGACCTTAGAAAACTGGCCAGTTAACTGGACAATAAACACTGCACTTGCTGGTACTTGCACACATTTATAATACAAGCACTGAAGCAGAAAAAAAAAAACTTTAAATAACAGGCTTTCCAGAAGATGGTCAGCTAAGTAGGGAAGGTGAGAGGTTCCTGCAGTTTCACACCGAAAGCACTGAAAGAAAGGTGAAAGATACCTGAATAACATGAAATTGCCCAAACCTTCCAATGTGAAAAGTTTGTTCTTGCGTCTGTGACCAGGTTCAAAATGCACACATCCTTATATAAGCTCATTTATATACCTTAATAGAATTCTTAACCTCCTTTTTTCCAAAGCTCAACTGTAAATATTTCTCTGTTTCATTGTGATGTGATGCAATGAAACCTCAACAGAGAAAGTAACAATATTCTTGCTCCATAAAACATGGTTTGGAAACTGTGCTGAAGGAGATTCTGTAAATGCATGCAGGCTGCCTATTCTAACCAGCTGAAGACAGTACAATTCACACATAATTGCCTAGCTCATTACATCAAATCTTGTAAATATTTTATTACACTGCTTTACAGAAAATGCTCTTTGAATCTGCCACTGCTGCACATTCTACACCTACTTAGCCATTACACTGGAAAGAGGTGAGTGCCATCATCCACAGCAGAGAACACAGTATCAGAAGCAGTACAGCAAAGAAACAGCAAGTAACTGCAGAGAATTTACACTGGCTAGTTTCTCTGCATGGCAGACTAAAAATTTAAGTATGTCTCATTCAAGTTTTTCTTGTCAGTAGTTCATTCCTTTAGCAGAACCCCTGCCCCACAAAAGGATGTGTAAAAACGGGCAACAGATACAGCATGGAAGCAGCTACAGCAGAAGCATGCTACATAAGCCGTACATTTTAGGTGGAAAAATAATACTTTATTGGGATTTTCCCTAAAAATGCCAGCACTTCCATTCCACACAGTAAATAATACTCTCAGCTTCCTTGGCTCCTGAAGTCTCCTATGGAAGGCAAACTATAAATGAGACGTTGCCCAGAGATGTTTAATCCTTTTGTGTTTGATTTCAGTCCACTCAGTATAGCATGAGGCAGTTAGAATTTATGCCAGGCTATCTTTCCACACTTCATTCACAACCTCGCTTCATTAACTTGTCTTCTCCCCCCCTCTCTCCCAGTCAGCTAAAAAGCTATTCAAAATTTCTAGCTGAAAATGATTTAGGTGTTCCCTTTCTATGCACATTGAATGATACAATCTGTTGGAAAAAGTCAACTGTCAGAGTTGTCAAGAACCATTGACTGTAAGGCTGTGCTTTTGTTAACTAGTAATGGAAACTTGGGTGGGTTTAACTTGTAACCAATCAAGTCAGAGTAGGATAATGAGAATTAAAACCAAATCTTAAAAACGCCTTTACCCCATCCCTCTTCTTCCCAGGCTTGACTTCATTCCTGATCCTCTACCTCCTCCCTTATGCAATGCAGGGGAATGCCACCTCTCAAGTCCACCCACTACCAAAACTTTTGGCATGCAAACCCATTTCACAGCTGAAGAAGCCAATATTTCAGGTTTCATTTGCATTTACTAACAAATTGTTTGGACTGCTTACATGTAAAACACTGCTATAATTTTTACGTAAGTGTTTTAAACATAGAACTGGTCTTTAAAAATGAGTATTTGTGGAAAAATATTAACAGTAATAAATAGCTGTGATATTCAAAATGAGGACAGAGCTAAGAAACTAAATCAAGGATCCAGGCATCTATATTCCTTAGAAGCACAATTTTTCAGCTGAGAAGTAAGAAGTTTCTCTGTAAAGAAAAGCTATACATTAAACCACTACATCCTTTAGAAGAAAACCAAACAAACAAAATCCACCATCTATGCTCATTATACAGTCATTACTGCTCACAGGATGAAGAATCTACAAGCAGAAATGTTACTTCCTCATTTACTACTGGAAAAGAGATTGGTCTTTGGTTTATTAAATCAACGACAGTGGCTACTACAAGAAGATCTAGCATACTTACTAAGATAATTACTGAATATACTGAATAAAAATTCTTATTTGTCTTAGTTGGCCTTTATCCCCTGAAAATGACTGGTATACTTCTGTGAGCCAGAATCTTACCTATTCTCTTGGGACAGATTTATTAATGGGAATAATACCTGGGGAAAAAAAAAATATCAGTAGCAGAAATAACTGAACAGCATAGCTGGTATTGCTGGAGAGATTGCACAAGAACTTTCATTTCAGAAGTAGAAAGGCAGAACTCTCAGTACTAAAATCAAAGCAAATCCCAAAGCACACATTTGGTGCCACTGCTTGATTATTTCCTTGATTCGAAATGTGTCTTCTTGCATTTTGATGTTTTTGTGACCATATTTTTAGCATCACTATTTGTGGCACAGAAACCCTGTTTATGGCATACATTTAAATTTACTATCACCGTGGCTCATGTTTAACTTATTGCATGTGATCACTTAACATCACCCAACTAGTGGTGAGCAAGACATGGAAAATTCTTCTACTTTTCTCATGTTTCCATAGGTTTTTCTAAGCATGCACCTTGGTAACTAATGGATGAGCCAGTCCACATGTTTATTAGCAAAACACAAGACTCTGCTATTTAAGAAAAATGTTTTGAACTGGGAATATTAACTTTCATAAATATGTTACTGTCATAATCTTAACTGTGTATTTACAAAACATGAAAATGTAGAGATTCCCACTTATTTTATCCAGCACTGTATCTGTCTTCCTTCTTTAGTATCAGGAATAAAAAGCTCCCCCATCTTCTACAGTCCCTTGTAACAGGCCATTTACATCCACATATATTATATATACATATATGTTACATATTCTCGTAAGAACTTTGAGGTACTTTTAAGACTATAAATAAATAGAAGAAGGATTATTATAATGAGGAAATCATAGGCACATCTATGAAGCTCAGAAAGACATATGGCAAAAACAGCTGAACTCTAGATGAGGGTACAAAAAGTATGTATATAAGCTTCAGTGGCATGGGCCACATTCCAAACTATTTTGATGAAAAATTAATTTTAAACAAAGAACTTGATTTGTTCTATTTATTTGGCATTGACAGCTCCACAAAAATGATGCTTCTTTTCAGTGACATTACCAGTGCAGGTTTTTTTTTTCCTTTTAATTAATGTAAGACTGTTGGATGACCTTTTTCACTTGTGTCTGTCACATAAGCAGGTCACTCGTTCTCTGCTCACCAGAGAAAACCATCTCAAAGACAGGCTGATCTGAACCACAGGCTGAGTGCTAGAGAACACAAGCCATTCCTTACAGGCAGCACCTGAGATGTCCATCTGTGTCAGTACTGCCATGCAATCGACATGCAGCAGCTTGGTCAGAAAACACCTCTGGGCTCAAGGTAAGTCGTAGCCCTTTTCAGGAAAAGCACGTGTGAGCACCAAGTGAGCTGCTCCTCGTGGTGTCCAAAGCCCTGCTCAGCTCCTCCAGGGTGTGCTCAATAGCACAGACACTACTTTAGATCATGATAAAGCCTCTCCATCAAAACAAGAAGTAACACTAACAGGCTAGCACTCAATCACCTCTCTTCATTGCAATGTTTCTCTTTACTGCCATATTGTTTTAATTAGCACTCACAAGACAGGCCTGTGAGATCTGCTGAAGCATGCGGCACACACAATGGGTTCTTAAGGCATCCATTTCTGCCTGTTTAATAATTATGGTGATACGCTGAACACTACCCAGGATATTAGACATTCATTAAGATGTTATCTTTGCTCTCTAGGAGGGATTTTATATTTTCATATTACTTAAATATATGCTGTGGAGTTAACCAATTTTAAATACGCATAAACACAGGGAAGATGAAGTTTTATCTGTGTTTGAGTTTCATAAGCTTATGCTGTTTGAAAAACTCCCAACTCTAGATAAAATTTGTGCTTTTATTGATGCTCTCTGGGCTTGCTTGATCCCCAAAAATCTCCCCAAACACAGCTAGTGTTCAAACCACCAGTTCAAATAAGGGAGAGTGGAGAAGGATAAATCATTATACAACTGATTTTCTTATGTAAACTCTGAATCCTAGGAAAAGGAGACATAAACACCAATCAGTTTCTGTCACTGCAGATAATAAAAGCAGATCTTACAAAGGCTTTTGCTGGTAGGAGAGTCTCCATAATTTATCCCCAACAGTATTTTAATTTAGCCAACCTCAAACAAAACAAGAAGCACAGAAGGAATTGCAATTCTGAAATATTTTTCTCCAAGGGTTTCCCAGGATTACTCTGCTTTCACTACCCTTGCTGAAGGTTGTACCTTACATCAAAACCAGCTCTTAGTTTGCTAGTTTGATCCTCTAAAGCTTTCCCAATTACTCATTTCCCCTGACTTCTCAACTATCACAGAGGAATAAAGAGGGCTGAATAGAGCAGGAAAGAAAAAAGAGAGGACAGAGAAATTCAGTTTGTCAAACCTACTCTCACAAAATGAGAACATTAGAACAGCACTGTAGCTGTTCAGCTGTTGGTAGCTTCTCATTAGAAGCTGTCATGTGAACATGTTTTCAAAAATACCTTAAAAAGAATATTTATAAAACTATTGATCAATTTTTCTGCTTCATCCCTCAAAGTACACAGTTTTATGGTAGATTATTCAAAGCAGAGAAAATCTTGAATCACATCGAGTGAAACTTGTACTACAAACATTTTTCCAGATTTTAATTCTCAGTTAAGCAAAATAATTTTAAATTCACACTCTGATGATGAAGAAAAATGAACATGACCAAATAACTTGCTGAGCCTCGCATTTTTCTCTACAAGCATATGCAATTTGTTCTGCTCAGGATTAAATGCATACCTGAAAGATTTTCACATCTGAAGAAGCTACCTTGAGAAGAAAAATAGAAGGGCACGAACCCCTCATAGGAAAATGTAAAAACATTCTCTCTAAACCCAAAAAACATTGGAACCTTACTTTGTTTGAACAAAGGATAGTTTTTCTCTAGCATTCAGTTCCACTAAAGATATGATTTTGCCCCTGTTACACAGCATTTTGTGTAGAAATGGACATTCTTTAAATTCACAAAAAGCTGCAGAGAATAAGCTGCAGCTCAAAAATACAACATATCTATTTCCCAGGATTACTCCATTCCAAATACTTTAGCTGAGGGGTGCACATTAGCTTAAAAGCTAGCCCTCAGTTTGCAAGCTTGATCCATTTCCATTTACTCTTCCCCAACTTCCAGGTGCCCATGCACAAAGTTGTATCCCTGATCCACACACAGGAGTTTTCTCTTTCTGTGAATTATGTGAAGCTCCATTACAAACGTGTTACACAGTTGTGCTGAAGCAGGAAGGGAACAGCTTCACCCACAGCCACAAGGGCTGGTACAAATGCTGAGCAGGGTCACACACCTCCACTGATCCTACTTGAACTGAAGCACCTGTCTGGGCACAAGCACAGCAAGAGTCCTGGAGATGGAAGACTCTGGTTCATTAAAGTTAAAGCAGCTGCACACCTTTCACCAACAGGACACAGAGATTCAGGCTCTGTACAGAAAATTTCTTCACTATTTTAGATACTTTGAAAGGGGGCACTATGGTAATATTTTAACATTTATGAAGAATTCAACACAATTAGGAGATTAAAATATTTTCCTTGCAGTTTACTAAGTTTCATAAATACCAACACCCACAAGTTTCTATATTTTACAGACATCAATATTTATCCATTATCGTAAGAATAATTCAGTCTCAGTGATCTCATGAGCCACATTTAGCTGATATTACACAAGTCACAACAGGCCCTCTACAGCACCACCCAGCAGGACACACCAGATCCTGTACTTTCCTAGCCTGCTACCAGAAGCAAGCCCACAGTAGCCCTGCAATCTCCCCTCAGTCACATCTGATATTTTAACAGCTTCTCTGCTGCTGGCACATAAAGCCAGAGCACAGGGACTGGTGGGATGGCAGAGCACAGCCATCAGTCTTTGTTACACCTGAAACCTTGGTAACAAAGCCAGAGGTGGCAGCTTCCTCTGCTCAGGCACCACATACTCATACCCACACTGAGTTTTCTCCTCACTGCTACTGCCAGGGAATACAGTTTGCTTCTAGAACAATCTACAGCTCTTAAATGGCACTGGATTACATGGCTTCCACCAAGTACTTGTTTTTTCCTGCTGTCATCTCTCATGCACTATACCCATCCCAGCTCAGGACCATATTCACATCCACCACGCCGCATACAAAGAACCAACATCTATGGCCATTACAACAGTTTATTCAGACCTCATTTCAGCATAAAAGAATCACAAGGAAAGAAGACTGAAGGGCAAATAAAGTATCACAAAATATAGCTTGTGGGTTGCTGCATGAGCACAGCTATAACAAGAGAATAAATACCACGAGACAAAATAGCACTTACTTCCAACAGGATCCACACGCTGCTCTTCTTTCCTACTCACACTGCAATGGAGCCAGGGCTGCTACAGCAGCTCCAACACTATCAGTAACTTCACAGGTACTTTTAAATCACCAAGTCCACCTCTCTGAGGCTGAAAGTACCCAGATCACATTGAGCCCTTCTCTAGAGTCAGGATTTGGAGTCACCAGCATCCACAGTCATCCAACTTTTAACCTTTCCTGAAGAGAAGCCAAAAGTCCCCAGGGCACTTTTCCTTCAGAGGCCAGGCAGCAACTGCCCCACACCTGCCCTGCCCTCAGGTGTTCTCCACCTCCTGGCACCACCCCCAGGCTTCCCCCAAGGCCAGGGAACAAAGTTAATTAAAGTTATTAACAGCTGCAGCTGGGCTGGGCTGGCCACAGCTGTGTCAGATCCTCTTAAACACCCTGAGCACACCTGGGTGGCTGGGTTACTACTTACTGAGGTTACAGGAGAAATCACTTTGAGCACAAAGACAGGGATTTTAATTTGGAACAGGTGACTGACCCTTCAAGGTTACACCCTACAGTTAGAGAGCAAACAGGAAGGAGATACAATGTGTCTGCATAATAATATTTTATTAATGATACTAGCTGAAACACATCAAAGCCTTCCTTCCTAGTGGCCTAATGTGTTCTTATACACCCAAGCAGGCAGGAAAAGCTGTGTCAGTGAGGAGAAGGTACTCCATGCTCAGCCTTCTTGCACCAAAAAAAAAAAAAATTATGAAAACTATGAAAACTTGCATCTCACTCATCTTCACCTGGAGAAGAACCTATAGAGCAAAGCTTTGATAAGTCTCACTGATTGCTCATGTTTTCAGCACATTTTGAATTCTGAATGCAGAAACAACTCCCTGAAAAAAAAGACCTGTTCAGAGGAAAAGTATAGCAAACAAGCAGCAGCAAGAACCCATGTGCTTCCTGTAGGGATTAATTACCTGTGAGGAATGCTGGGAGTCTGCTCTGGGGACTTCAGGACAGATTATCCTTACCCAACAGCAAGCTCACTGTGCTGGGAGAACAAAGCAGTTCCTACCACTTAGCATGGACTGCACTCCTAAGGAGAGATACGCAACTTCGTGGGACTCACTCAGTGCAAATAAATGCCAATAAATTAACAAAACATATAAATGAAGAATTTAAAGTACCACATTCAGACCTAGCTGTGGATTATTTAGTAAACAATTTTACAAGTACCTAAATGTTTTCATCTAAACAATTTGAATATAAGCTTTCATTTTAAATCACATGAGTCCACCACATCCATTAAGTTGGAGACAAATTTCAAAGGGAATACATGTATCTGTACGCAGCATTTGATCTTCTCTTTATAATTAATAGGTCAACAATTTAATATTCCTTGCCTCTATATTTATAGCCAAAAAATTAAATTACATAGTTAAGATATTCTTGCTCATCAGAAGCAAGCAGGATTAAAAGATTTTTACTGCGGACAAACTGACATGAAATTCAAAAGACATGCTGTTTCTCTAAATATTGGGGTGACTGTTAAATTTATACACAAATATTTCTTTAAAGAAAATAGACTTAACCTTCTCGCAAGACTCAGGATATTCTGTAAAAAATTACTGATGGTTGTAACAGCCAATCTGATTGTTTTCCAAGTTTCCAGAATACCAAAGCTGCAAATGCACAATAAGGTTTTGGGAGATTTTCAAACAAAAGGGAAAACCACTCCTGAGCCTCCATGTTACTGCTCTGACCTGCCTGGTCTCAGATACCATTCTATCTTCAAGGATGTTTAGAATTACATTTTTCTCCTCACTGCATATCATGTCCTTTACAGAGTACAGTATCTGGTGACTTTAATGCTCTTACACCCTTCAATCCCTTCAAAAATAGGATGAGCTCCCTTTTAAAGTTCCAGTAAGAGACATCCTTGGAACAGTCTGCATGAGAATTTGCTTCCTTTCTGCTTCAAATCACCAGATCATATCACTCTTCATAGGACAGAGAAAAAAAAAAAGCATAAAAAATAAAGATATGAGGACTTTAAGATACTGCCCTTGTAAATAGTCTGCTAGGCTCTGTAAGCTTGCAAGTTTCTAATGTGAAATTCTGCCAATGAGTTTGCTGGAGTTAAGGATTTAAATTTTATTCTACTGCTCTTTACCTCAATGACAAATAAGCTCCAATAATTAATGACTATTTGTGTGCTGCCCATCAAAAATGGATCAAAGATGAGCAAATATGTCATACCCTAAAAGTGCTCAACAGAGGTGGGAGAAGGAAGTAAAGAAAACAATGAGCAAAGATATAATCAAACTGTTATCATCAGCTGGGATTATTTATGTACTCATGTTAAATTGAGTTCTACCAGAGTTCTAGAAAATTAAACTTTAGAAATGCACATAAAAATCTTGGCTGTAGCCATTATTCAATCTTCCAAAATTAATAAAAATTCCAAATTAATTTTCATATTTCCAGATTTCCATATTCATACAAGTATTGGAATGAATTTATTCATCAGAAGTGTTCTAATATTTGGTCATTTAATAATAGCTGATTAATTCTGGCACAGTAGTTTTCAGCTGGGCTGATTTCATTCAAAGTTATATGTCTGACTCATGTTTATCATGTACATAACATGATGTCATGTTAACAACAGTTAATGTTGCAACTAGCACAACTAAACATTAATAACACGACTGGTTACAAAATCTGTAGGATAATTAGTTTTTACATATTTTAAACCCATTAAGCACTCCTAGATTTTAACTAGATGTTACCATTTGTAAATTAAATTGCTATTTGGTCTGTACTTCCCATGTTAGCTCAGTAAATTAATCCTTTCAGGGTAATTAAAAAACTAAATCTAGAAGCACAAAATCCTGCTGAAAATGCAGCAATATATTAAACGGGTGGGGTTTTTCTCCAAGGAATCAAATTGTGAAATTGCTATTTTGCAGTTCAGGCAGGATTTTTTTTTTTGTCATCTCTGACAGAATCAGCAAACGTAGCTTTGCCTTCAGCATTTGGTGTTTACAGGGACCTCCTGATAAAAAGTAGGGAAATCCCAGGTGAGCACTGAAATGACTAATATTACATTTCAGCACTATTAATACTATTCTTTTCTACACTTTTTCAGAACACATGACAGAAACCCCATTCACGTCAGAAGGTGAGAATATTAAATAAGTTATGTGTTTCTTTATAAAAATATGGACTACTTAAGAAAACAATAGATATAAAGTACACTTGCTTCATATACTAACTATATGTACAATCTGGAAACGCTGAGATGTAACAGACACAAACATAATCTGTAGAAACAGAAACAGAATTTGGGAATAAAAGCTTATGCAGGTAAGTATTTTTGCAATGAAATAGCAGTTTAAAAGAAGGAGGTAAAGCAGGGAGATGCAGTGAAGTTTAGGATGTGTTAAGCAAACAAACTCAGCAGTCATAACAGGCAAGGTGAAGTCTTCAAACGTTTTGTGCTTCCAGGCACCACTCTCTGTTCCTCAGTCAGAAAGAGAAATAAGAGCTGCACTCTTGCAATATGCGTGTGGAATTCACTGTAGACAGCTGTGTACACGAAGTTACACAGCTAATGAACACCCCATTCTAACAGCACAAGAAGGGAGAGCATCTGCACACTCACAAAAATGTTTTAAATCACAGATTTTCTCCTGTCCAAAGTCAACGGGTTCACGTTCATCTGTGCCTGTAATGGACATGTACATCTGAACTTATTCAACTTTCTGAAACAAGAGAATATTTTAAAAAATACTTTAGGTTACCTTAATAGGACAAGTTGTAGAATGTTTTACCATGTAGAAGACTTGCCAAGAAAATGTAAGCAGAGAAATATGAAACTGCTTTGCTTTAAATATAAAATTTGATAACAAGAGCTGCAATTACTAATCAAGGACATCAAAGACAAAACACATACACTCCAAAAGAGTTTAAATGTAGATTACTCCTTCAAAAAGACACAGCTTCATGCAATGTAATTAGAGTCCTACCAATTATAGCATTAGAAGATTAATAGTAAAATACAAAACATAAGTAGGAATGGGAACACACAGGACACAACAGGAACCTTTTTTTTTTTTATTTCCCCAGAAATACAATTTTTTATTTATGTTAATCATTACACAGGCAGACAGAAAAAAGAAAGACAAGCTGGGGCTATAAGACTGAGATTTTCTTCTTCATCACTTCTCTTTGTTTCTGAAATACCATCTTCATGGTATCAAAACCTGTTTCTCAAGGTTAGCTTCCAGCCCTTGCTCTTTCTCAGCCCCATCTTCCTCTTCTCTAACTCTAACTCGATTTAATTTAATTTAATTCCATTTAAGGAAATCCTTCCTTAAATAAATAATGGTGTTTGCCTTTACAGGTTACATGCTCTTGCAGCAGGTTTCACAGCTTTAAACAAATCATAGAGGGAATCCTGGCAGAACTTTCCTGTAGTGGGTATGGGGCTAAAATGAATGCAAGTAAATGAAGTCCAAGCCCTAGGAGTCTCTATTACAGCGTTTTTTCCAGTCAGAGGCAAAATGTAAGACAACATTAATTAATGACTTTTCTTCTTCATATATCACATTACACTTCAATTAAAGATAGATTTTGAAGTTTGTGGCTTGACAGTACAGTGAATCTGGCTTTAAACTTGACAGTGCTGGATCCAAATCAATGCAGTCACACAGGATAAAAACGCTGATCCAGCACAGGCTCCGCCGGCTCGCTCCAAATCATTCCGAGCATGCATAGAGTAATTTCATACCAACCACTTTTCTGCTGAATAAGATGTCTCAGTAACACTTTTTTACAAGGAGACACCACAGATGAATGAATCTTCTGACTAACCAAGGTGACAAGAACTCACAGATCCCTTGCTCTGTAATCTGCCAGATTATTTGATTTCCCACTCGATCACACTGAGATCAGCTTTGTACAGTAGGGCATGATTAAATCACACGGAGCAGTCTGTGCCCAGGTTAGACAGAAACACAGATGCTTCTGGGCTATGAAAGCAGCATCCAGATCTTCAGGGGCCAGGAGTGCAAATGAACTGTGACTGTGGCTTAGGAGTGCAGCTGGTTCCAAGAGCTCCATGAACTCCTAATTGTCCCATCACTGGCAGTTCCCTTTTCTAGGTAAATACCTTTTTCCAGAAACCTCTGCACTCTCTGCCCTGGAGGAGCTGAGCTATCAAATCCAAATCTCAGCATACTTAATTCCCCCTTCTGGAAGTGGGCTGAAGGGTTGTGTGCTTCCAAGATACAGGAGGACAAATGAGCCCAGTGGCTCCTGTTCTTTGGACAAGTGCAAGAAATACTGAACTAAAAGCTGTAACAACCCCAAGAGGACACCATGTTTACATTGCCCCACGCAGAAACAGGACACAAGAAAGGCCAAATCTGCACAAAAATAAACAAGAAACCTAAAAATTAAGTTTATTTGAGAAAGAATCTGAATAAGGTTTTAAGTGTTCAAATATGAAACTTCATTTTGAGAGTGACAACACTATGGAAACTGAACATTGTAAAAAGTATGAATTTTGCTTTTAAATTGCTTTCTACTGTCTCAGCTTAAAAACACTTAGAATCTACAGCTTGGCAACATAATTCAGTTTTACCTAATATGGTTTTCCCATCATCTGTCACCAAATAAATATTTCAGATAATGTGTAAGCAGTTTTACCTAGAATAAAAGTCTGTAACATTAGAATAAAAGTCTGTAATACTGTTACAACATGGAAGTGCCATTTAGTAAATGCAACCAGAAAGCAGAATGTGATTCAGTAAATACTAATATCCTAAACTGATGCACAATGAAAACAACACATTTTCCATCAAACCTATTTAATGCAGCCTGTTTTCTCCAGCTCACCAAGGCAGCAGAGATGGCTGGGATCCTGTGGGGAAAGAGCCCACAAAGCCATTACAGATTTTTGCCTATCCATACTCCAGCACAAGGAATTAAAAATACCGATATATTGTTTTGTCCGCTTATTTTTGTTGAATTTTTATAAAGATGATCAGATGCCTTCAAAATTTGCATCTTCTGCTTCCCTGACTTCTCCCCTGACTAGGCAGAAGGCAGAGGATGGCCTCTGAAGCAAGTTAGACCTGGGGAAGGGCTGGCAGGGATTTCAAACTGGTGAAATACAGCAGACTCTACTATTGGTGCTTGGCCAGTGGGAATTCCCAGGGTTCAATTAGGGAGCTCAAGGCCCTTGTTCTACCTCAGCTATGCAAAAAAACCCTTTGGGGATCTGTTTTGCATTTAGTGTCAAAAAAGAGAGTTTTGTTTCAGGACTGAGAGCAGAACTGTTCAAAACCAGCTGTTCATAAATAAAGATAAGTAAAAATACAAAACTCAAGATTATCATATCCTTGTGAGTTTGGTGTTAACATCCAGGCTTTGAAGCAAATTCACACATGGATTCCAGAAATTCCTAGTTTGGGTTTAGGTCTCTTTTTAATCCCCATAGTTTATAACCTGTGCCTTACAGATTAAACTAGATGCATGTCAAGAACAAAAAACAAAAATTATAGCTCTCACACCATTCTATTTCTTTCCTCACTATACATGGATAAAAAATGCTCCATGTAATAAATATTACATAAGATGCAATATATTTCAATAAAGCAAATTGATACATTTTTGAAGATCGGGTATGAGACTGGCCATATTTCACCTAAATCTTCAAAGAAGCAAAGAAATTGTTATTAACAAGCTAGTAATAAGCCTGACATGCAAAGAAAAAGAGCTGAATTATTTAATGAAATATGTTGAAAATTTCATGTAAGACATCAATTAATCCTTTGCTTTCTAAACATAAAAAAGATTGTAACTCAAAGCTCAGAGTGATTTTAAGCAGCACTTCTCCTGAATTCTTCCCTCTTGCCCATAAAAAAAAGCATGTGCTTTTTTCCAAGCAAAAAGAAGCACCAATCATATTTTCAGAAAGTACTTACTGGGAAAAACAAGCTGGTGGGAAATGTTTTAGTTAGTTATACTACTCCAGGGTCAGGCTCTGAGTCTAGGATCTGGATGTCAACAAGCCCAGTTCTTCCTCATCAACACTTTGGATTTCTACGGGCAGAGTACAAATACTCTTATCACAATCCAGACCAAAACAGATAGGTAAGAGAACTAAGAAGAATGTATTTGAACTTCACACATATACAACATTTTTAAATTAATGTTAAACATTTCTTTGAGAATCTGATAGCTAATTCTGGAAAATACAGTAGTGTGAGGTGACCCACAGCGCGAAAGCATTTGCTAATTTCATTCCTCTTCAAGAAGGCATACAAACAAGTGTTTAACTTTAATCACAGATCATCTTACTACCTTCATCTGGACGTAATCATTAACCATAAACACATGCTTAAATGCTTCACTGGGAAGGGATGAGATGGCTCACACTCCCACGGTGAATTTTACGCTGCTGTGCTGCAGCGGCCCCTTGGCAGGCTGAGCTGTGCGTGCTGGCAGCAGACACGAGCTGCACGGTGCTCCAGGGACTGCACGCTGCCTTCCTGCCCACTCCCCAACAGCCTGGGGTGTGCCCCATGTCAGACCAGTTCTCCAGTGGGAGTGGGCCAAAACTCTTATGAAAACCTACAGCTGGCGATGGAGCCACTTCCAGGAAACTTTCTAACCACTGACAAAGTTCGTAGTTATTGCCAAGTCCACTTGTTAGGTGCTAAGATTAAAGTCCAGCTATTTACTGGACTTATATAGCCTAAATCAGGGGTGGAGGAGGCTGCAGAACCACGCTTTTGGTACACAAAAACTATCTTCTCTAAAACATCGAGCTTATTTTTGCACAGAGCCTCAAGCTCTGGTACTGGAGATGCATTCTGCGTGTCAACTCTCCCTCTCTTCACATACCATATTTATGGCCCTTATGACTGCAATGTCTAACTGCCTTCCTAGAAATTGGAAGATAAAAGTAAACCAGACAGAGCTCACAGCAGCAAGCTGAAATCCATTTCTAGGGAATTAAATTCAGTTCAGAACACATATCAAATATCAAGCCCTTCCTTCCTGGAATAAAAACTGTGCCACAAAAGGCCCCAACAAATTCCGTCCAAATTGCCCACAATTTCAAACGTAGTCATGTCAAATGGTTTAATCCAGTAAAAAGCTGGTAGCCAGCACTGAGACAGACAAACAAGCATGCGAGCACTTCAGTAAAATAGGATCTGTGAAACTAATAGAGATCAACACTGCAACCCAGCTGTTTGGTTTGCAGCCACTCACTGAACAGTGCATTTAGCATACAAGCCACTTGTCACAGCTGCTCTTGCACTGCACTGAACCACTCCTCCTAACTGGACTGCTGTACTGGATTGCCATGCTACACTGACTGTCAGCACAGGGTTTTTTCACATCTGGGCAAGGAAACTGCCTTTGATAAATGCTACCACTTGTTATGAAAACGAGCATCACCTGTCGTGAGGAACAACAACTCTGCACTATGTCCATCACTTGGAAAAGACTTCACCTACTGCCGGCCGTTCTTCTGTCACAGTTCATCAAAAATCCTCTACCAGGCTCATAATATTTCTGCAATTAACGCACCTGTCATTTTGCAGTCTCAAAGCACAAAACAAGAATTTAAGTATGCGCCTTAAAAAATAATGCATCTCAAGTAGCTGATTTACTTACACTAAACTGAAAATATTTTATGGAAATTACATTGACATGACTGGTTCTGTTCCTGTAGTTAACATCCTTCCCAAAATCAATTTTATTTTTTACAGAGCAAACTAACTTGAAAAGGGATATTCAAGTTAAAACAAGGTAGCAATCCAGAATTAGATCTGTCATTTGGCTGTTTCTCAGCATTTAAGAAATATACAAAACCAAATTGCCAGGTTTTTTCTGCCCAATTCTTTAGTCAGCAGAATTCAAGCCAGACTTACAGAGAAAAAACTCAGGCATCTGTATGGTTACACATGTATGTTTTTCCAGATAAACCCTGTGATACAATAAAGTATTTTGGTAACACTAAAATCAGTAAGAGATATTAGTTAAATATTTTTAGATCCTTTGGCCCATAATGTGTGGGGATGCAAACATTCAGTGGAAATTAGGGGATAATACAAACCAATAAGGCGAGGGGGTGGGGGGGGAACAAATCAAAACACAGACTCCTCCCACCCCCAAATTTTGAGGCAGTGATACAATAACTTTGGAAGTTATCTATATGTATCTCTAAAGCTGAGAAAAAAGATTTTGCCTCTACCCTGGGCAGTATATTGTCTATATTTAAATTTGTTTTTAAAATAACTGAATAGGTTCACACATGTCACAAGATTCCATTTTCTTACTTTCCAGTTCCAGCAGTTGCCCTGGCGTCCCAGCCCCTTTGGCAGTTCCAGCAGGGAGACTGAACAATGGAAAAACACACACAGAACTGCAGCATCTTTTTGGATCTTTCACATCTCAGACTTTTAAGGAACATCAGTATGATGGTGAGGGAAAACCTGAATTGCCTTTAGCTTTATTGTATTTAGTGCAGCAGCTGCTTGTAAAGAGGATCTCAGGAGAGAGCAAGATGTGCTAGGTTCCAAAAATAAAGGAAGGATTTAATTGAGGAAAGGGGAAATATTATCTCTGAATGGTTGTAGGTCACAAAAAGGAGGGAGTACAATTTAAATGCAGAGGCAGACTCCTGCCAGGGGGGTAACTGCTACCAAAAGAAGCCTTAGGCAAGCAGTGAAAAACACAAAATAATAATGAGTTTCATTCTCTCAGAAACACTCAAAAATTTTATGCTGCTAAAAAGAGATTAAAAACATCCATGACCCTGTTTCTTTCAAATTAGTCTGTGAGAGGACAGCTGTGGCACTGCTTCCCAATAGTACTTTTCAAGATAGGCAAGAAGTGCACTATCCAAAAGTCCTTCTTCCAAATTTTTTTGTAGAAATAATTTTTGCTTCATAGACGTGCAGATGCTTTAACCTTCCTAAAGATCCTAAAATTACTTTATATTGAAATAGTGTGATTATTTGCAATAAATGGAGGCATTTCAACAAATTAGTAAAGAAATTAATTATTTTTCTGAAACTATCTGAAATGGCCCAGGTCTACTGACAAGGAAGTGAATTACATATTGTAAATTTTAAGATCTAGAATGAATCTAATGTAATTTGTCATTACCAAATGTGTTAAACCTGTATGTTTTTTGCCACTGAGTTCATGAAACAAAAATATTTGTTAACGTTTGGGACAAAAATAAGAAGAGCAGGTAGATTCACCGGCATAAAATAACAGCTCTGTGACTCCAGGCTCACCTAGGAGATTTTACAGCCTTAAACTGAAGCCCAGATTGATCATCATAAAAATTAAGCACAGTTTACTTTGAACTAGCATCACAACTCCTATAAAAATACTTCTACTGATTTCTGTTTTTCTAAATAAATTTGCTGTATTTCCTGCTTACAAACAACCAATATTTCATCTGAAAATATACAGGTTCTTTCAGATCTGTCCAAACTTATTGCTAAAAGCTAATAAAAATCTAGGGAAGAGACTGGAAAGGCTGGCTTATAAGACTAGAAATCCAGAAAAGAGCCAAGCTGTACCTTGGAAGAGGAAAGGTGAGTCCTGGTTGTCCCTGTCAAAGGCTGGACTCGATCTTAGAGGACTTTTCCAACTTTAACAATTCTATGGTTCTGGGATAAGCTTTAATTCAGTTCTGAATCTGCTGTTAGGTAGCAAAGGGAATGTATAGTGTTGTTTTGAACTTCCATTCCAGATAAAAAGATGAAGGATGAAAAACTGTGTTGTGTTTCACATGTTTTAAAAAAATGAATGCTTCAGGGGAATAAAAAAAATTTAATAAAAAACTACAACTGAACAGCAAGAAAAAAAAAGACTTTGATGGGGGTAGGGAACCACCTGTAAACTGCTGGAAGGGAAACAGAGTGAAGGGGAACACCTAACAAAAAACAAACCCTTTGATAAAGGGTTCGTGTTGCAAAAAGGCAATACTCATACTTTTCTTCATTAGCATCTAATCCTCACCTTTACAGAGCAGCCCACAGCCCCATCCCCAGGAGCACTACCCCCAGTGCTGGCTGATTTCTGCTGTATTACAGCTTGAGCTTTAGTAGGCTGATTGCTTCATGTCACCTCCTGCATTTTTTAACAAAGTACACAGATCCTCACGGAATACTGATAGCATTTGCTGTACACATCTGTTTTTATGAGACAGAACAGCTATCTATTTGTCAGTCACACTGCATCTGCCTCGTACCACCATTCACAATATTGCTATTTCCAAATGCTCTCCTTGTGTTTTCTTTTTCCTGCTGTTTAAAAATGCAAGTGATGGAACAGCACTGCCACGTTTCAGACATCTCTTCAAACACAATGGGACAACAAAGTGTGTG
This sequence comes from Leptocoma aspasia, assembly GCA_013399835.1. NCBI lineage: Eukaryota > Metazoa > Chordata > Aves > Passeriformes > Nectariniidae > Leptocoma > Leptocoma aspasia. The sequence goes on from VXAX01003556.1 coordinate 4,936,506, forward strand.
TCTCTTCACGATGACAATCCCAAATGGACTGCAGCTCCAGGTTCAGGTAAGATGCTTTTGTAGCACATCTACATAATAACTTTATCACCACAATCCTTTGCTTCAGTCAAACAAACTCTTCTGGCATGTAAGAGAAAAGCCTTGCTCCTCTTTTGGCCTTTCTTATCAAGTAATCCAGAAAGATAGGACATGAAGTATTCACCAGAATTATTCAAGTCTGGCTGAGTTTGATGAACAGTGAAATTCAAACTTCTAGATAGAATGTATTATGTTCTTTTAGTTTATCTCCAACTTTTAATTCTGTTTACTTGATAAATAGGGCCATTCGGAGGTCCATTGCAGGCTCTTCATAGGTTTTATTCATTCTTCAGTGATCCCCCAAACCACTGAATGTGGAGGGAGGGAGGGAGGGAGGGAGGGAGGGACATTGCCAGTGAAGGGAGTGCTACGGACTTCATTTTTCTTTCAAGCATCAATACTTGTGAATAAAAATAAGGACACACAATGACCATAATCTCCTTTGCAGCCTCTGCTCTTATTTTCTAACATATTTTTCCACAACAAATTAAGCACCAAGATGCTGAAACCTTCATCCCTCTCACTTCATAAACAAACTTTTTCAAAAAATGTGATCTGTTTTCAAATTAGATATGACATTCTTACTAATGAGCTGCTTTACTCAACTCATGCTTTTGTATGAGATACAAACAGTCTACAAAATGAAGACTTTTGTACATGGTAAGAATATAACCAGGAGACTGATCTCCAGCTAGTAGTCACAAGCACTGGACCATGCCTGCATGGAGAGCAATTACTCACAAGCAGGTGCTATCAAGTTCTTTTGTTTCTCTAAATAAAAGCCTTCATGGGTAGAATCAGCAAACTACAACTGATAAACAGGACACAAACGATTTCCCCTGAAAAACCTTAGGTTTACAGCCTAAACAATTCCTGGATAATTTGAAGCCAACATATGTAAGAAAGCAAAGCCTATAGAAAAGCAATGATAACTTTTTTCCTTTGCTTTTGAATTCCGTCATCTTTAAGTACCAAGGAAGGCCTTAAAATGTTATGTAAGTTTATGCTGGCTGAAACAGTTTATAAAAAATGCAAACACCTAAACAAAAAATAACAAGCCCGTCAAAATCTTAAAAGCAGATAAAGATGTGAGACTGATTACCCACGAAGAAATCTTGAATTTTTATATTTATCTGGGGATCAAAAAAACATTGTGTTTATATTTTTATACCTTTTCTAACATCAAAAACATTCCCAGGCTTCTGAAGTTCTTCCTCCCTGAGGGAAGGAAGCTGCAGGGCAGGAGGGGTGACACTGTGGGCACCGGCTCTGGCTGAACTGTGAACTCCACCTGGGAGCTCTGGGTGCCACAGCAGCAGATGTGCAAACAATTACAAAAGTAAACTCGCACCACATAAAAGTGGTGTCACAGGGACTGAAAACCCATTTTCTCTCAATGTAGGGAATTATAAGGAGTCTTTATTGGATGGAGAAACACACAACCCTAGTTTCTGTGCAATCCTCCCCTTTGCTTGGTGCTTCAAGTGTTTCCCATGTGGGAAAACAGTTTAGAAGGATAAATCCATCAGAATGTTAATTCATGGGAATTCCTGTGAGGAAGAGCCTGATACCTCATTGTTTACATGAAGTAATAGAAACATGTGGAACAATTCATGCGATTCTACTTTTAATTCAGTCTGTAAAAGGTATTAGCTAACCTGAACAATGAAATCATTTTTGAAACTAAAAAGCAGTTAAGGTAAGACTGTGAAACTGGTAAAAGAGCTATTTCCTCCAGAGCTGAGAGATCACTATAAGTAATTTTCTTTGGTTAAATAATTACAAGAAAATAAAACCACAATAACAAAACAAGAGAACATATGTTTAACTTTCAGGTGCAGAAAAAAGGCAGATTAATTTGGCATGACAGAAACATAAATCTAAGGAAAAGTGCATTTTACTTGATAATTCTATTATTCCAGTTGACAGAGCTTTTGAACATGAAAATAGTTCGTAACAGGTTTGCAAATCTCTGAGAAATTATTCAAAGAGAGGGAAAGAAGGCTATGTAAGTCTCTCACGTCACCTCTTTTTGAGAAGTTTTTGATCTTTTTCTTTTAATATGGTAAATTATACTTGGTGCAATGACCTGTTTTAGATTAGTTTATTATAGCATAAATTGAATCTTATGTGCTACCTTGTGCAGTATGTGACACTGGAAGTGCAGTCAAAATTCAGGTCTCTGAATGAATTTTTCACTTAAAAATGTATTTCAGCTCAGATGATTGGGAACACAAATATGCGCTCTCTGTCACTTTGCTGTACCAAGCATTCCTCTTTAATGCTGGTGTCAGCACTATCGCAGTTTTACTGCTTGCTTATTTCTTTTGTATGCAAATCTTCAGAATAATGAACCAGAAGCTATCACGTTGCTTGAAAAAGTCTCTGGCAGATATTAATTGTGTTTATCCTGCCTTGCCATGTTCTGTCAAGATTTGGAAGGTGGCAGGTTCTGCCCTAACAGCTCAAAACTCAGAGTGCTTTAAAACAGATGCAACTTCACAAGCACTGTCCTATGTTAGACATTGCAGAGGGAAGCAGACAAACCTATGCATAAAACGCAGCACCTTGAGTGAACAGGTATTTTTCTTGAAGCCACCAGTCACCAGTCTGATTCTGCAGCTTGATTAGAAATGCCTGTGCTTGTCATCAAATCTGGCCTGGCAATAAGAACCTTGGGTGGCACACAGAAATATTCCCGGTCCTGCAAGCAGACAGTCCCATTGCTGTCTTCATGAATTTTTTTAATTCATTATCTGCTTCTACAGTTGAAGTAATTTTTGGCTCATCTCTTCAAGGCCTACCTTTACACAAGACAGGTGAGACCCTAATGTTGGGTCTGAGCTGGAACTACTTCAAATGGGTTTGTCAAAACTCTAGAGATCCTTCATATTCTACTTCTACTGATAAATCACAGTTTACTTAAACACCTACTTGTTTAAATACTGCCACTGCTCACGGAATCTTTCCCGTGTTAACACAGCCCTTTTCTTTCCCCCAATTTATTATGGCAACCCTTGCAATGCAAGTGCTCCTCCTAAACTGCTCCTGATTGTATTCATTCCCAAAGTGCTGCCTCGGATGTAGAAAGCATGCATGGGAATTGCCAACCCACCGCTGAAATGCAAAAATCTCTCAGGTGAAACAAAGCAATTACTTAGGAGCGCCCAACTCACTCAATTTATCAAAGCTAATTATTTGAAGTATTAACTGATGTTTCACAAGGTAATTCATAGATCTTTCAGAGGTGTAATTAAAACTGGAGCTCTGAGCTGGATGAGAGTATCAAGGCCATGCCCTGCCCTTGTCCCTGTGCTTTCTAGGCAAGCACACAGGCCCACTGAAATGCAGTAACACACGGAATCTACGGAATGCATTTTCCAAAGGCTGGATCCATAGCCTCCCGAATCCGTTCGGAGGTTGCTTATCCCAAAGAAAATTATGTACTGTTAGAAAAACAAACGAGAATTTTCAGCTTATTTACTTAAACAATAAGGGAAACATTCTTAGGAAGGTTTCCATAGGAACCACCACTGTCAAAGACTGAGGAGAAACGTGCTGGTTGGGTTCCCTCCCTAATAAACTGGAATTAGCCACACTCCCATTCCCAGCAGGAGACTGCTCAGCCCTCTTGGCTTCCTCACTGATGCTCTGCTAAGAGCCTGCCTGGAACTGCACCTAAAGGAAGGACTGCTACCTCATGTGCAGGTACAAATATGAATTCACTACAATTAGGGTGGGTTTTTTGCTGTGGAGAAGGTTTATCCTGACAGTAAAGAATGATCAACAGCCAAGTACTAGACTGAGAATCCACAGCTGATCTTAGCAGAGTGCAAGAGATTAGAGTGGTGCTCAATACTTCCCAGCAGGACTGGCGTTTTATACGCATTACCTCTTGTTGTTCAATACTACTAAAGCCCATGCAGCATTATATTATTTCTGATTTGTTGTATCTAAGCTTGAGCACAGTCTCTGATAATAAAAGGACAAGTCACTAATCTCTGCATCACACAGTTGCTATCATCTGACAATTTTATATTCATACTTTATTGATTCCTGTGAAAGAAATATTCTCTGATGATTTTTAAATTACATACATACAAGAAATGGCTCAGCCTTATCTCTGCCTTTGGCTGGATACAGCAAAAGTATCAAGATTTTTTTTTAAGAATGATAATACAAAGCAGTGCTGACAATGTGATTTAGCTGTGCTTACAACCAGAGAGTAAATCCAGTTTATGACAAAATTGAAATAATAAGTTCATCTTATCTACTACCATAAAGAGGGAGAGAAGCCATGCTACTGGAGGACTCAATTTTGGAGAATGATGCAGCATCTTACTCAAGATTTTATTCTTTCTTAAAGACATACTCTTACTTCGTTCTGTCATTAACACTTCAAAAAGAAGTCAATTTTCTATATTAAACGTGTGCCTGTGTGCCTCAGGAACAAATGAAACAAAAAGCAGAAGAAGTTAGTGCAGCACTAGCTTCTTCTGTTACACCAACACCATGTGAGGTATCAGGAAGAATAGCACTGAAACCATTTGACCATAGTGACAGAGAAGAGAATCCAGCCTCAGCAATACAGTATTTTTCTGCAAAGTGTCCTGTAGATGGCCTGTATCTTTTTTAGTATCTCCATACCTCCTGCATGATAAATTTCAAACCACCCCTCAGTACCACAACAGTCAAGTTTCCCAATAAGCTTACAAGTGAAATATCCAGAATTTAAAACCCCTGAGTGCCCCAGCTGCCTTCCATCAGTGTGTGGGAAAATACTGCACAAATCTGCCCTAACACAGCTCTAAACATCCGCTGATAGCTCCTCATGCATCTTTCTCTTGAAGACCTTTTCATTTGTTCTTCTGACAGAAACAGGCACAACATCCTCTGGGCACACAGGCACGTCCAGGACTGTTAAAGGATTCAGCCCTGTCAACCTTCCTCTGCAATTATACTATAAATCTCTTCTTGTATCATTATACAGAGATCAAGCACGCCAAGGAACAACCCTCTTACTATAGGTCATACATTAGTATCTGGATCCTGTTCTAATTACTGTGATGGTAACCCCAATGTATAATTCATACAATGAAGAAACAAGAGTCTGGCCAAGGCAGTGGTACTCATTCCCTTGCTGATTCAGAATTACCTCCAGAGTGGTTCTTTCATTTGTGCTCATCAAGACTTGGGGAAGTTCAGGGCCAAATCAATAAAAAAACATGTCCTGCCTCTACAGCCTGGGCAGAAATAGCCACATCAATACAGAAAATCAATTCATTTTTCTGTAGTTGCATAGGATTCGTATCAAGGAACACAAGACACATTTGACTTTTAAAATAAGTTTTGAAAAGGCTCAAAGAACCACCCATAAATCTATGATTTATGAGAAAGAAATTAGCATGTCTCCACTCAGAGCTAAGCTTTTCTAAGTACTAGACAATACTCATTTTTAGAAATACTTGAAAATTTCAGACCTCTTCACTTTTGTTACTTTGATGTATTTTTATTACTATGACCATATAAAATGCAAAACAATTTCCATGCCACCCCTGAAAGCACCAGCAGTCAAAACCTTTCTGCTTTACAGACATTCAAGTCATCCCTACTTGCAAGCCAACCCAAAGTTAAAATAGCATTCATAGAACACAAATCACTTTGTGTGACCTGATGTAAACACAGCACACCTTTGGGACTTCTGAGGCAGGAACTTCCAGATGACTTAGGGAGTCCCTCCTGTCACAAAGCCTGCTGTTTGCAGTGCTCTGTTTCCAGGGGATCTCTCTAAAGCTTAAGCAGGAGAGAGAAACAGGTAAACAGTGAAACTACTGTTAATGTACCCATTTTTAAAAAATCGATGCTCTGTCTGATTTAAGCAGCCCTGCTCATCTGGCTAGGAAACACTAAGGAGAAATTTTGGCACAGCAAGAAACAGGAGGAGAAAAATACTCTTCAGCCTTTAAATGTCCCCTTTTCATTAAGAAGTTCTTAACTTTACTCAACTCTATCCTAGCCACACAGTAGAACACTACATCTACAAGAAAGCTTGAACAGTAAAGAACAATCAGCATATGGCAACAAGGCTGGAGGTGGCAGATGCCACACTCCAGGCTGGGCTGTGAATGGAACACACCAACACGAACGGGCTGGACTTGCTGAGCTCACACACAGCACAGTCCTTCTGGGCATCACAAGGGCAGAAATGAGGCTCTGCCCACCCAGGCTTCTTCCCAATTATTGAATAACTGACTGCCACAGGATAGCATATTTCAATCAGCTGCAATGTCTTACTCTTTTGGGTTGGATTTTTTTCTTTCCCTCCACAGCAAAGTTACAAGGTTCTTCACTCTTCTCCCCACCACATTCCCAATTCAATTTGAAATCTTCTTTTCAGGGATTTCTCACACACACATCCCAATTCCTCCCCTCCCTTCACCCCTTCCACAAGCAGATTACTTTAATAAATATTTACTTTATACTATAACAGAGTCACCCTGTAGAGTATCTATTTTGTGAACATTACTGGAAAAATGAGCAGATTTGTTAACTGGATGATCTTAATTAGCACTGTTTTCTAGAAGGTCTCTATCCAGTACTAGTCCAGAGATCTGAACAGCAGTTGCCACTGAAACCCTCTATTTCTGGAAATTCTGCTTGATGATCTTTTAAAGTATCTAACAATATATATACATATACCATAGGATCATAAAATATAAAATACATTAGAAAGTATGCTATAATTCTAATTTGAAATTATAGCAAAATATATGTAATTTTACCTAATGTGCTTTACTGCACCTTAGAGGTGTGACCTACTACATAATTTGAACTATCCAGTCCAAAAGCAAAATGCAGTTTTCAATGCACACTAATTTGATGTGTTGCCTTTTTTACAAATGTTGCATACAACAACAACAACAAAAACCACCAAAACACCAATATTTGTGTGAAGAATTTCTCACAGTGTTAGCAGGATGTCACGAGTTTTGTCATCCTGCACTGCAATGGGAGATATTGTTATTTAGTCACATTGCAGCTCCCAGAATAACCTGGTCATATGCTTGCTAAGCAAGAAGAATAAGCAAAGCAGACCTTGTAACAAAGGATGTGCTCTTTCATTTCACCAAATTCAGTGATAACATGAACTAGATTCAGGCAGTCAGAAGACTACAATAAATAGAGAAAAATGTGAGTTGAGTCAGCAGGCTGTGGTAGACACTGACTGGACAGGACAATAATTAGTTTAATGCAGGGGCTTAAAAGGTTTATGGAATCAAAGGATAGAGGAGGTTAAAAACGAGACGGTCCTAACCTGAAGACAAGAAGCAACACAAGGACCCAAGAAACAACATAACACAACACAACCCTCAAGATCTGGTAACCTCACTTAATTGTGGGTTAGTTTGTGATTTGTAGTAGACATTTAAATTAATGCAGGTATTCTGCAATTGGTGATCAAGTCATATATTAAACACATTTCTGTTTTGAAGCATCACAGTAAACTGAAATAGTTCTTTGCCCTCTCTAGAGTTATTTCCTTGCCCACTTCCTTAAAGCCAAGTAGTGAGTGGGTTAAAAGCATTTTGGCAGCTGGCTGGCCAGACTGACAAGTGCAGTAAATCCTCAAGCATGGCGGGGTAATAATGCACTGACTGCACAAACCTGTTCCGGTTCTCAGCAAGCAACACACCTCACAATACAGACAGTGCTGCTTTGTGTTCTAAAGATTTTCATGCAGGTTCACCCCTAGATTCAACCCTGGGCAAAGAATATAAAAGACAAACTTCAAATAAGTCAGTGTAGCTTGGCTGAAATAAACCCAAATATCTAATTTTGAACATTTACAGTAAAATTACACCAGAAATACCAGCAAAAGATATTCTATCACCATTCTCCGCTTAAAGAAAAATAACAGAAATTACAGATGTCTAACACTCCTATCATGAAAGCAAGAATTGCATTTTTAGCAGTGGGAAATAAAATGTATCTATTCACCACTCCTTTTACATTTTTAAAGAAACTATAGTTTCTTTAGTCATCTCTTCAGCTTTCTACTTATTTGCTCACAGCATCCTTCACTTTGAATAAGAGCTAAGATCAGCAACCCATAGGCAAATATTCCCAGCAATTTCACAACAATTTTTAAAATTGTTGTAGGATGTTCTTGAAGCACAGCATTCACAAAATACTTTTCCTACAATTTTTCTCTAATCTGTAAATGTAATCAACAGAATTCCGATTAATTTGTATTTGATGCAGGGCTTTGTTTGTCAAAGAAACTACTCTCCTAAGCTCCTCATCTCATTATTCTCAGAAAGGGCTTGTAGCTTCAATATTTAATGTCAGGGAGAAAGAGATGGAGTTATAAAATAACCACCACTTCATTAGTCATTCCATGAGTATTTGAAATGAAGACACAGCAATGTACATGGTAAATTATGAACAGAACAACTGTATTGCATCCCCTGCATTAAAATGGTTTTTGCTGTAAAAACAAGTTTGTTTTCACCTCTGGCAAGCACACTTCAAAACTGGCTGGGATCAAAGACAAAAGTGTGTACAGCAGTGGTATCTTGTCTTCCCAATCTCCCACAGGTAACAACAATGCAGAACAAATGCTACACCTTTCTAATATTTTTGTTTTATGGGAATAAAATAACAGGCCTCAAAAACCTTATCATATTGGTTAAAAAAGTAATAAATAGCAAAAAAGAAGATGGACAAGTATAAATTCCAGGTTAAATTTCTAAAAATATAAAATCAACACATTGTAGCATTTCCTATTTCAACTATTTTACCTTTCTTACATGCTGATGTATTTTGAATGAAGGCTGAAGGTTTTTTGGAAAGGTTACAGTTGCTCCACAGGCTATGAATAAAAAAGACAACTGCATTCTACAAAGCCACTGATGCATGAATGGTCAAAACAATTCTCAATGAACTGAAGCTACAGCAACTCTCCCAAGGAAATCCCGTTATTATCAGCATGCCCCAAAACACTAGCGCTAGGGGAGCTTTAGGAAAGCCAAAACGCACCTACTTTTTATCTGCAAGTCATTTAACCACAGAGAACCTTTCCAAATACTGTGACACTGAGGAGTGAGGCTGACTCAAAGGATGGTTTATGCATGGAACACAGGGCCTAATTATTTCTGTGTTAAGTCTACCAAAACTCAGGTCATCCGAGCCTTGTACAGATGCTACTACTCAAAGTCAACTTAATCTTTTCAGAATGTTTTAAAATGTGATGAAACAATTGACTGTAGATGGATCAGCCAAGCAAAACTGCTTTGAGAATAACAATATTTATTTAGATTGATAGCAGTAGGCTTGAAAGGTATATGGTCCAATTACTGCCTACTCAATTTATGCAGCTGTAACTCTTGCCCACATTTTAACTTGGCACATACAAAATCCAAAATTCAGTGTTTTCACTGGTAGCAAACATTTTGCCAGATGGTTACTTAATCAAATGTATTTCCTTGGTAATACAGAAACTTTGAACTACTAGCATATTTTTAAAACATTGATGTATTTATAAATCTAAAAGCAGTTTCAGCTCTTTTTATAAATTTATGAAGTCCTATACATGTATAATAAATACTTGAACAGAATTCCCAATTTCAAAGAGTAGATCTGATACATTTTGGTTTAGAACTTCTCCCTCTGTGCTGGAGGATTTGCAAGTCTGAGAACATCAGAAAGAAGTGGTTTTCATTCTGTTGCCATTGGAACACAACTAAGAACATAATGATTGTCTACAGACCTAATTTCAATACGCAGAGCTTGGGAGTACATGAAGATCTACACAATTGTTACACCAGAGAAGTTCATCAGAGCAAGCAAGAAACCCCACGCAGTCACCTGCCAGCCATAAAGCCTTCTGCTTACTGCTGGCTTACACCACAGTCAGCTTCCATCCTAAAAGTCTCAAATGTAGGACTGGAAATTAATTTTTAGCTGAATACTCCAGGTGGACCTTCTCTGACAGAGAGTCTGATCCAGTCAAAACTGAACTCATCCATCTCATTAGGTTTGGTTTGTTTGACACAGCTCACGCTGGGACACTGAAAAGCTGAAAAACATAAGGCTCATCATAAAAATTACCAGGCTGCCAAGACAAAGGATTTGCCATGACCAGACACATCCATTCGTTTGTAATAGCTTCTCAGAGCTTTTAAAGTGATTTTCTTCTCTAGAGAGCTTAGAATCATCATATACTCAAAGGACAGGAATAGAGTGGATTATTAGTGAAGCTACTTTGATGCATATTATCCGTACACAATGTTTTGGGGTTTTCCTTCAAATCTAGGATTCTCTGTGCAGTGTGACTAATTAAACAGAGCCAAGCTCTAGTCTAGTTTAAAAAGGCATGACTTCATAGGATGGATATGTATCAATGTGTCCCACCAGGTTAAAATTTGTTCTTTTATTTCTGTCATGCCGTCCACCTTTAGTTATTGAGAAAAAGATATTGAGAAAAGAAAAAAGGGGTTTAAAAATCCTGAAAAGATTATTTCCATACTGGACCAGTGAAGGCTAATTACACAGGCAGCATCACTTGGACTCTGTGTGTCAGTTTGAGAAGACATAGCTTAGAAAACACAGGAACCACCCAACAACAGACTTAATAAAATAATAAAAGCATTAATGCCCTTTCTAACAGTGTCAGCAGGTTTCAAGTCACAGTTTGAAAGCATGAAACCCACATTAGACAGAATTTGTACACTTGCTTGCCACAACAGAGTCTTAAGTCAACCTCCAACACACTCTTTATTGTGCTCTAGGAAGTAAATCTAATTTTCCATTTCAGTCTGCATATCAATACTATCTTCTTGTGGTAAGCCTAGGTCCCTTATTCCCATGCCATATGGCAAATCAAATTCACAACTGAAAGTCAAGCAATCACAATTGACTGACTGTAGGAAGACTTTAAAATAGGAAATTCCTGTTTTCCTATACAGGCCTCTGCATTCTGTCTGCTAAAATATTTATTAATTTGAGCTAATATTAATTATTAATTTAGCTCCAAATGTGTTCCTTTTCCATTAACAGTAGAGCTTCAGTTTGAACCGTATGCTGTAAATGTTTTATTGATCCAATACTTATTCTCTTTAGGAACATCCTCACTGATATGACAGAAACAAAAGTTCAGAAAATCCTTTAGTATGCCAAAATTTGAAACAACTTCTTTTAACTTACTTTTCAGCATGATGTCTGAAATAAGAATACAGAAGCAATTTACAGGTACATTATGCCAATGAAACTGTTCTTCTCAATATCTGAATTAAAATCCATATTATAATATTTAAGACAGACTTTTTGATTGCCCTTTGTTTACCTTAGAATCATATATAAAAAAGGATAACGTGTACCTTTAACTATTCTGCTTTGTGTCTTCATTCTCTCTTTTTCATGGAAGCACAGAAACAGGACAAATCTGCAGGAACAGGCATCAAATGTTTCTTTCATCTTCACATTTCTCTGTGTGCTCTCTCCTCATCCTCTGCATGCCAACAGACATTTGTATCCATAAGAGAATACACAGGGAGATGCCCAAATATTTTTTGGTGGGTGTCAATATTTACTGCTATCACCAAATGATACAGCTTTATTTACAAATTACGTACAAATCTTGCTGATGGGAAGTAGAGAATAACTTTTTTTTTCTTCTTTGCTTGTGTACACACAAATTTTCACTTTTTCTTAAGTAAACTCCCTTATCTCAGCCTTCGAGCTGTCTTCCATCTTATTTTCTCTCCCTGTCCAGCTGTGAAGGCTTGGTGGGCACCTGGCATCCAGTCAACCAAACACATTCCCTAACTCCCAGATACCTTTATTACTGATATTACTGTTCTTTATAGCAAGGTAGAATTTAAGGACTTGTAGGTAGACATCTGGTACAGATAAAAAATATTTTGGTAAGAGATTTACAAAAACATAACTGAAAATATTATCACTTATAACATGGACATGTGCAATGAATACCTTTGGTTGTTCTTTCTAAGTTAAAATGCTCTATTCCCCCATAACTGTTATTTCCCTCTAAATGTGCCTGAATTCCTTTCAATCTGACAATGTGGGATGATAGTTAGATAGAAAGTTATCAAGGTCTTCAGGTTTCTAGAAGCAGTTGGAAGCATCCTATACCTGCAAGGTACCATCTTCAGAGCAGGCACACACCAAAGCAGAGCTTGGGCACTCGTGAAACTTGTGCTTGGAAGGTGCACACCCACATGACTGAGTCCAGGCCATGGAGATAAATATAATTTTTCCACTGATGTATTAATTTGTATTTTTGAATACAAGTCTCTCAATTTGTTATGTTATGTTAATAGTAAAAATCTCACTTTTTTTCCCAATGATAAATTACGGACAAACATCTCTCAGTTTCAATTTCATTCTAATGATATGTCTGCGGCCATTCAAAGCAATTATTCCAGTTTCCTCAGAGCTGTGTCCAGCCCTTTCTTATCTTTGCAGCCTACTGAATGATAAATGCTGTATTTACCAAATGCTAATATGGAAATTAGAGAGAGTGTCTTCTAGAAGGGAATTTGAATATTAAAGTCTGATGATTCTGTGCAGGAAGCTAAATCGTTAGGCCTTAAGAGCTAATGGCCTCAGGAACACAAAACAGCTTATTTATGCATTAAAGATGCAGTGTATTTACATTTTTACAGTTCATGAGTTTTATGATGATTTCCTTGCCTGCACTTTGTCTCCTTTATAGTCTGTACAAAATGGACATGTTTTTCACATTTGGGTAAGTATGAAAAGAAAACACACTAGCATGAAAAAAAATACCACATATTTTGGTTGTATAGAAAATCTGATATTGACAAATTGGTTTTAAAGTATTTTTATGAAAAATCATACTTTTGTAAACTAAAGGGCTGAAGTGATATTATGCTGAGCTGTCCTTTCTTCATACAAACATTTCAAATGTTTCAAAATGCAATGCAAAATGATGGCCTACTTTGTCGTCTTTTTCTGTGAAGGTTTTTAAAATAACAAATTACAACTTTTTTTTCAGTATTCTTTCTAAAAGTTGCCTTCTTTCTTTTTCCTCTTCAAAGCATTGAGTGCTTTGATGGCAGAGGCAGGACAGAAGGCTTACAAATATCACACTATTTATTTCAACGGTAAGTTACTAATGTGTTTACAGTAAGTGTAAACGCGAATCTGACAGCAACAACTGCACAACCACAGAATTGAATAGAGTGATGTTCAAAATGACATCTGTTACACAGGAAAGATGAGGAATCCACCTGAATTCTAGTCAGCTACATTGTTTGGGGCTGCTTTTAAAAAAATCAGGAGTTGTTTTTTTCTAGATGACAGGTAGTCATTTGAAAAAATAGCATTCTTACACACAGAAGAAATATCCATCATGTACAAACAGTGGTGGAACTCCAGAAAATTTCATAGGTTAATTTCAGGACTTGTAGGAGATAAAGCTCTGGGTTTTTTCACTGGGTTTAAAGCATTGTCACAGTTTACCATGTATTATTTCATTAATGCTTTACCATTGGAAAAGAGAGCTTTAAGTACAAAAATACATGGCTTATTCATAGATAAAATGGAATGAAACTCAATGGAAGAGCAAATGCCTTCCCCAAAATGCATTTTAACCAGCTACAATTGCACTGGCAATTTAGGGAGGTTGCATTAAGAAAGATTTATCATCATGATCTGAACATATCACCAGGAATTTTTTGTGGACTCCATCTTTATGTACATTGAGCAGGATGGTCTGCAGGAGAAATTAACAACTGCAATAATGGTTCTATAAGGATTTCCTTTTAGCCCACTATTCCAGCTGCTCAACACTTTCTAAAATTTTTCAGCTTTCTAGATGCAATATCAACAAACTGGGTGCAAAAACCAAACAGATCTAGTGTTTAGTAGAGTTAAAAGAGAACAGAAAACATGAACAAGAAAAAAAGCAATACCCTCCCACGTTTGCTTTTGAGAAGAGAAAACCCCTCTGTCTTTTAAGAAGTCTGGAGATTTTTATCTGAAAGGTGGTAACACTACATAGGAATTAAGTTTTGGAGGAAATGGCTGTCTAGTCAATGCTGTAGCTGCTGATCTGAAAACTCTCAGCAAATTTTCAACGTATATTCTCTGTGTTCCTGATACAATCAGCTCTAATTATACTACTGCAGTTTCTGAAGCTGGGTATCTTCATAGGTAACTGGAGGTGATGAGATTCAGCAGCAAAAGGAAGACAATCACTGTTTTTAAAGGACATTGTGTTCTACCTCACAAGGGTAAATACAAGCTCCTGGCAGCTGGTAAAGAAATACAGAAAAACAGATCATGGCAAGGGAAAAACCTTCTCATCCAAGAGTTGTAGAGCTGCAGCTGCTCCACTATATAACCAGAAAAAAATCAAGTCGTTCACCGAGATGAAAGACAGAAACACCTTGCTAGTTAACTTCAACTAAAAATTCTAGAGTTTTATGCTTTTAGTAGAGAACTTTAAATTACTGAATACATCCTCAGTTCAGTTACTCTCTTGCCACAAAAGTCAAAGTCACAGAAGCAGAAAATGTACTCAACTCCGTTTGTACCGCCCTTGTGTCATGTAGTAGTTCCCAAACGTGATTCTTATTTGTGTAAGCAAACTGTAATTGTTTTCTTTTCCCTTTCAATGGGAATAGAATTAGACCCAAAGCCACTCAATTATGTACGTTCCCCATGCTTCATTTTTCCACTAACCATTTGTGATGACCTGCCAGTGTGCAAGTGCCCCATTTGTGCCTGAAGCAATTTCAGATCATATGAATCCTGCACAGCAACAACTTAAGACTTGCAAGAGAAAGCTTGCTGCTTTCTTTATTTCAATTTTTCCACAGAAGAGGTCACGTGGCAGTTAAATCTTGCAATGATTCTGCATGCAGCCAAAGGATCTGTCTCCCCACATAAAGCAGATCTAGGCTGCTAGCAAATAAATAATTTTTTGTCCAACATACTAGTACAGAATCCTTTTTTTTCCCCACTACAGGTATGTCTCTGAAAAGCTATTCTATTACTTGCTTCACTGTTGGCAATGGAGAAGAAAGTCCATTATTAGTGGTTTCCAAAATGCCGTTAACAACACTGGAGTATTATTCATAAAAATAATTTTCATTCCTGAAAATATTTTTACTCCATTAGGAGTATTTTCCCATTTAGTTCCCCTGATGGCAAAAGTCACTAGTAAAAGATGGAACCAGTCAAGGAAGAAGCAATTGCTTCTGTCTTGCTGATCAGACAAATTGGAGCCAGTCAAGTTTCCACGGAAGCATCAGACTGCTGACATAAAGAATGGCACTGTTAACTACTGATTCTTGTCAATCATGAGACAACTCTTCCTGAAAAAGTGTTTGAGGCTTCACTTTACCAAACTACAGAAATGCTACAGGAGTGTTTAGAAAGGTACACAACGTTAGGCTTGGAATGATATGCAGATTTATTTTTATCTGAAATATGTAAGTGAACAGTCCATGATGAGAGAATCAAATTTCACAGCTAATAGGTTCACTGATTACAATGAATTGTTGGTATTTAGTTAAAACACCTCCACTCAGCCAAGAATGTCATTATTTCTGATGGAAGTTGGAACATTTCATTGCACATTGTCTCAGTTGTCATCACATCTTTGGCACAGTAATTTTTGCTCTTAAATCAACTGCGTTTGCACTGCAATTCTGTGGTGCATGTAAAAATCTTTGAAAATTTACACAAGTGTTAACCTGCAAAACTTGGTTCTGCAATTTTAAGAAACCATAAGGGACGGTTCCTTAAAAAACTTCCCTTTTCCAAACATCTGGTGGTGTCTGGCAGGTAGGCTTCATTTATTAGATTCTGCTAGATTCTTCCAATAGGTTTCAAACAAATACACGACTAACAGAAAACATTTGCATCTACACAAATCCTACAGAAAATTATTCAGAATGGCCATTTTTTAATTAAATATTTTTATCTCTCTGAAATATCTATGCTTACTTTGTTTATTTGGTGGCAACACTATACACTAAAATTGAAGATGGCATAAAAATCTTTTGTTTAACTACAAGAAGAATTCCCAGACACAAGTTAGTGTGACCGTCTTTAAAAAAATTAAAATCCTCATTTTTAGCACATTTTAGCCTAATAGCAGCATCTGAGAAATTTCAAATGCTATGTGAATCATGGAGAAATGACAGACACTAGGCCAGGTTGTACAGTATGAACCCTGACACTACGTCCCAGAAAGCACCCCATATAAAACCACGTAGACTTTTAGATTTCCTGTCCAGCTAATGCAAAGTGGAGAACAAAACTTTAGGTTTAGTTTTCTCCTATGGTTTGATTTAATACTAATGTGTGCACTAGCATGGGAAAGGTATATTCCAAATGATATGCTGGAGAACAATAAAGTAGGAATTCCTGTTCTGTAACAGTGGTAAAATCAGTTCTCGGCTTTCATTCCTGTTGTCAGAGGATATACCTGTTTGCAAATCAGTACTGTTAACAAGATTTATCTCTAACCTGGTTTAAGGTCAAAATATGCACACAGTGGCCAACAATACTGCAAAGTAGGCGTGATTCATTTCTAGATCTAAGCTCCTCACCTGCTCTTTTTCAAACTGAAATAAACAAGCTGAAAGGAACATAAACATCCACGGTCACAATTCCTTCTCTAAAGGAGATTAAATCTGCACCTGGAATTGACGATTTCATACTGTAAAATAACAGGTGATCAATGCCTGAACTCCGCATGACAGAAAGGTGCAGTACTGAAAGTTCACTGGGATTTGAAGAAGGATGTGCAGGATGAAAAAAGCACAAAACTCTCATCTACTTGCCTCATAATCCTCATAAATCTAACCCTGCATTCCCGTGTTCTTGCTGACGGCTCTCCTGCATCCATTGACAGATACTCTGTCTAGCGTGGAGTAGCCAGCTCACTTTAAGATACAAAATCTGAACATACTTAACATGACTATTAAATGGAACCAAAGTAGTGCATCAAGATATCTTAAAAATACAAGTAAACTGATGGGTAATTAGAATTCAATATTTTTGTGAGTATTAATTTTATTTTAAAATATATATGGAAAAAGTAAAAGCGAAAAAGAAAACAAATGAGAAGGCTACAACAAATCATCATAGAATTTGAGACTTACAATTTTCTAATCTAAACTAGGCTATCTTTCATTTAAATTAGAAGACCAGACATGAGAATTATTAGAATGTTCTTCCTAAACATTTACGGGCCAGCTGCAGATGGGGACTGTGTTTTTCATTCACGCTGTCACATTGGTGAAAAAACCAAACACTTTAACATTACCGCCGTAACTCCTGAACATTTGTCTGTTTGGTTTATTAAGTTAGAAGTTACTGCCTGTGATATAACCAAACAAATAGCTACTGAAGTTGGAACAGCTCTTTCAATTAGCATTGTCATACAAACAAGAACATTTGCGCTGTGAATGAGTAAGTGGCTGGTGCAGGCAAGAGGAGCGACTGCTGTCTGGGGGAGACTGAAGAACGACTGCGACATTAGGATGCCGTGGCTCATGCCAGCTCCCCCCACTCACACACCCTTCTCCGAGACTGCATTGCGTATGCTTTCACAAACCAGCCAAAGCCTGTCAGTCGGCAGGCAGGGAAGTATGACTGGCGTGCTGCGAGCGGCTGGCTCCTTTCCCTCGCCACAGCGGGGGCAAGGCGCGGCCCCGGCTGCGGAGCAGGGGAAGAAGCGCGGCACCCGCTCGGCAGCAGCGGCACGGAGCTCGCAGCACAGCCCGCAGCCCCCGGCACAGCCCGGCCGGCCCGCCCCGCCCCAGCAGCCGCCCCGGCACCGGGACAGCCTGCGGGCTCGCTCCTGCCCCGTGGGGACAAGGAGCGAGGGCATGGATTAGCCCAGCGCTGGGCCGGGCGGGCACCCTGCGGGGCAGGGAGCATCGGCAGCTGAGGGTTCCCCAGCGCTGGCACCATCGGGAGCCCGCGGATGGGGATGCCCAGCCCGTGTGGCACTCAGACAAGGCTGTGGCACCGGGCAGGTGCTACAGCCAGCCTGTGAGGACTGCCAAACCTGCCGGAGGTTTAATGTCAGTGGGAAAGCAGGGTGTTTGCCCTTGGGGGTGACTACAGTCTTCCCTTCTTTGAGTCCCAAAGTGTCAGGGAAACTTGCCAGTCTGACCATTCCCGAGTCTCTCTGGCACTCACACTCCCAGCTCCAGGGACCCAAGCCCTTCACAGCAGCGGCCCCGGTGACCCAAGAGGTCCCCACTGGACCCCCTGCGCGCCACCTCCTGTCAGAGCAGGCTTCCTCACCACTTCTGCCCCAGGCTTCCCATAGCACAGCCTAAGATATCCTTGTTCCATAGAGCAAGTTATTCCCGGTGCAGGAACACAGAAACAGATGGAGCTGGTGCCTCCAAGGAGGGACCCCAACAAAGGAACCCCTGGCCTTTTATCCCCTCACACTCCAAGCAGGCCGGAGTTTTGCCCTTCTTCCCAAGTCCTGGGCTCCTGC
The DNA here is from genome assembly GCA_013399835.1 of Leptocoma aspasia. Taxonomy (NCBI): domain Eukaryota; kingdom Metazoa; phylum Chordata; class Aves; order Passeriformes; family Nectariniidae; genus Leptocoma; species Leptocoma aspasia. Next base: position 4,955,101 of record VXAX01003556.1, read on the forward strand.
AGCTGTGTCACCTGGCTGTGCCACAGGTCCCTTTTGTCATGCAAAGGGCGGACAGTTCCTGGACTCTCGCTTTGGGCTCCCACCACCCAGAGCTCCACCGGCAGCTTGCAAACAGAGCCACCTGCACCAAATGTATCCCTCGACAGAAGTGGCAAGCACATGCACAAAAACCCCACACAAACCATCGTGAAAAACCATAAAATCTTCACCAGGCATAGATTTAGAACTGCCTGTAAACTGGAATGCTAAACTACTTTTGGTGCATCCAGGGAAACAGCCTCGATAATTAGATTACTGATTCGTGAAGAAGTCAAATTTGAAGTTGGCAAAATTTAGAGCTCCCAGCTAGGATACTTTAGGTGACTTAGTGAGAAAATGAAACCACATCTGATTACAAGGCAGTAACACTGGAAAAGCTGTGCAAGAATGGTGGTGTTCTCTAGTGCCATGCCTCAGAGCACTGTACATTTACTTGCAGCAATAATGGAACCACATTTTCACTTCTTATTGTCTGTACTATCATCACGCTGGGATACCACTGGTATGGTGCCAGAAACTTGTGGACTTGTCCACAAACTGGTCCCACTCATTTTTAAGCTATTCAATACAATGTAATTTTTCATAAAACCCTGTTATCGAGTTTCTTAGTAAAGACTAAGTTCACAGCATAAATTCACATACCTAATTGACCTCAATAACTTCCATGCTATTCAGATTCTTATCCAATACTTATTATTGGAGACTTTTTAATGTGCATGGAAAGTAGTTTTCTACCCAAACAATTTTACTGTCTTTATATTGCTTTTCTCCCTTGAATTTCTGAAAGAACTCAGTAGAATCCAATTCACTTAAATAGCATGTGAAGGAACCAAGACCACTATCTGTAAGCTTTAGAAGCTTGATTATTTAGTTTGAAGTTGAACTTTTTTGCTCCATTCTGTTTTCAATTCCTTTTTTTGTTTGTTTTGCAGCAATCGGAAAATTAGCACAGATACGGCATTTGCAAATGTTATTTTCTTAGACTAGATTCTAGGATTGCTTTGTCAGACTGAGCACAGAACTACCCTAAATCTTTTCCAAGAGGAAATGAATATATTTGCTACAGCAAATGCAATTCAACATACTTCGTTAAGTCTTGGGGCTATTTTCCTATAACATCTTGTTTGTCAGCAACACATGCAAAACTCCAGTGGCACAGCTTTGAATCTCTTTGTAAATAATGATGCTGAGAAAAAGCAACTACACTGAGTTTCAATGAAAAGCAACTACACTGAGTTTCAATGAAAGTAGACTTTGTTTATCAGAGAGAAAAAAAAAGAGGGAAAAAAGTTTTTGTTCCACTTACTACACGTAAGAATTGATTAGATAAGCTGAAGTCTGCGTTAAGACTGTACAAATGCAAAGTTTTCATTAATATGATTATATCCCTCACTATGAGAAGAAACATGGTCATTTAAGAGAAGCCAATTTATGTTTTTCACTGGAAACTGTACAAAGCCCACATGGCATCTGCCCACTGCTCTGCGCTCTGCGTGACTTCTGGAACATTTCAAATTGTCCTGAACAGCCTACTGAAGTGAGCACACAGTCATTGGATTTAACACCAACTTCTACTTCTTTAGTAAACTGTGGAGTGTAAAACCACACACTACCAATTAGTGACAACAGATGTGACTAAAATTTCAAAAAAGATTACAAGAAGTGGCCTTCAGAGAATAAAAATGGTTTGAAATGTCTGAGTCAGATATAACAGATGAGATGACTTTTCTGTACCCCTTTTCTGCCTGTTTTTGTATATGCATTACTGAGTGCCATCACTAATTCAATCTGTACATACGAGAACAAAAATCAAAAAATCCTAATTATTAGCAAATTCCCTGCTGAAAAGCTCAAGTCTTCTTTCCACATGCCAAAAAATTACTTAAGATTATATCCTTCTGTAACTCTTCTTCCTGCCTACAAAAATATTCATGCTTTCAACATGCTATGCTTTCAACAAAGAAGTTCCAGTGCATTTTCCAGTCAGGTGTCTAATGGGCACATGGACACAGAAAGTAAATTCTGCAAGGCATGGAGCAGACTCATCCTATCCACCACATCTTCCTCCACTAAACTCCACTGGCAATGGGACAAGTAGACCTCTGGATGCAGAACACATGAAAGAGCATGTTCTCATTTTCCTGAACAGGATGTGTACCTGGGTCTCTCTCACTAACACTAGGTTGATATAACTGTCTGTACAAACACAGGCTGCTAGCTCTAGCTGTAAATATTCTTCCTAGCTGGAAGAGTCTGGCCTAGTGCAAGAAAAGCTGTTTATTGTTTCTTCACCTAGCCTGGCAGCTCTGCCAAATTACTTGCACTCAGGGTATCTGCAGATAGGTGTGAAAGCAATTACAGAGATACCTATTTTTGCCTCTTTTCTCTCCTCAAAATTTACCCGTTTCAAAAACCTAAGTAAAGGCTTGGAACAAGTAATATTCTAGGCTTCAAAACACATCTCATTTTCCCTATCAGTAACACAGAAGTTGCAAGAAATCTGGTGCGCCTCAGGAATAGCAACAGATAAAACTATAATTTTTGCCACATTTCATCCCATCGTTATTTCTTTCTCAAGAATGACAAGAAGAAAGGGATTTCCTTCTGGTTTGTCAGAAAATTGCTTCTTGCAGTCTGTAGAAAACCAGGAGATATTTTGTTAAAAACACTTGGTGCAGAGCAGACCTGAGGACCATATGGTTTATTGCAAAAGATTCTCTCCGACACATCCTCCTCAAATGTCAGTCCTGTTATTCTATGGCAGGGATCAATAATCCCTGTGTGCAGGGAGATATCTTCCCAGTGAGGCCCAAGTGCTTAAGAATCTATGATTAGCTGCAACGAGAACACGGACTGGACAAAGCTGTTCTGGCAGATTTGGAATCCAATCATGAAAAGTCCCCTGGAAGCAGCTGCCAGCCCTTTAATGAAACTCGCAGCAGTGACTCCTGAGCTGAGACACAGCACAATGCCTCCACATCCACAGGGATTACAGGTGCCACAACTGTGAAGCATCCTTAAGCTCCTCCTGCAGGTCATCACCCAGATTTTAGAGAGAACCCACAAGAAGTTTCTGAATCTGAACCTGAAAATGGGGCATCTGTAGCTCTGCTGATAACCTCGAAGTGAACACGACTGCTGTATTATGGGAGAGATGATTCTCCTCATCACACCTTTCCTTCTTGACAAGAAGATTATTTTTCCTCTCTTCAGCTGTATTTTCTTACTTGCAAGTGAGGATAGGGTAATTCCAAGTATCACAATTAAACAACACTGACTGCAAAATCCAAATACTTCCAACAATTTCAGATGTCAGTTTTCCTTCTCAGCCTACAGAGCCTGGGTATGCTAGAGGTATAATTTTTTTAATGCATTTCCTAACAAACATTTTTCACTAGGAAGAATTAATTTGATTAAATTAATTCCTTTATGGTATAAGGTTGATTTGGTAAATAGCTTGCTTCTACATTTTCAAAGTAAAGCTGGACCACATGAATTCTGAACTTAATTCAAACTTCAAAGCCTTTCACATTTTAAGGAAAAAGAAGAATAGTTTACATTGGAAATATGAAATATATATTCACAGAAGTAAACACACCAACTGCATTTTTAAGACCATTATTTTTTCTTTATAATGTTCAGGAATATAAATTTTTCAGGATTGAGCCTTCATGAGAATACCATTTCCTGAAATACTGAGAATTCACTTGAAGTGAGAATGCCATTCCTTACTCAATTCCTAGTAATAGAACTTAATATCAAAATACAATCATGATTGTCAGTAACATGTGAATGTTAACTTTTATGTGGCTGGTGATAGCTATAAACATTTAAATGCTTATCTTCTCCAGTGCCTCTGAAAAGCAGTACTTGTCCTAGTTTATAACTCTATTAATTTGAAATTATACCTCCCTATATTTAACATTGACGGTTAGGTTGTATTTCTGCCTGCACTTTTCTCTGTTAACAGTTCAAGGAAAAATGAAAACTTTGTGGAGGCATCACCTTATTCACCTAGCTATGAAAAACAAACAAACAACAAAAAACAAACCCACAAAAAAAAAGCACACCACTCCCAATATTCAACCCAATAATGCAAGTTCCAAGTTGTCAGAGATTTTGATTTAGATCTATCAATTATTTCTGTGCTGTATACACTGAATCAACATTGGCTTTCAAGACTTGCCTTGCATAAATGTGTCACCTGCTACAATATGCAAATTCAATATAATAAGCCTGAAACACATTAACGGGAGCATGACAGTATTGGTGTTATCCTGCCTTTTGCAGAGCAAGTTTGCAGAATTCCCTAAGGCATATTAACTACAAATATATGACCCAAAGGTGGAGGTTGGTCCTTACTGTTGGCTATCACAACAGCAATCCTTTTAATTAGGAATACAAGGAGTTTGTGCACATCCAGGCACTCATTTCCTTATCTGCCATGAAGAAAGGGACACAATCTCCTTATTTCTGAAGATCTTGCCCAGAAAGGTGCTGAGCTGCTGCGCAGCTGTCCTGCCACGTGTCACCACGCCTTTAGGAAGGGCCAGGGAGCAGCTCTGTAAAGGCAGCTGAGCAGATGCTCCCAGAGGAGACCCATCAGTCTGCTGCAAACACCAGCAGGAAGCTCAGCCATCCTTGAGAGGAAGCCAGATCCCAGCATAAACCCCAGAGTACAGGGAAGGAAGACAAAAGGAACGCTCTCATCATATCTGAGTATTGAATTACTTTGTTTCATATCTAAATAATAAAATAAGCCCTGGAAATTATCTCTCTCTTGATTAATATCCTCTTCCATTTCTCTTGTAAATGAAATGAGACAGTTCATCTTCTGAAGATGGATTAGAAGAAGCAATTCCTGCTCCACCATCATGCCATGCACTTTAAAACCCCTCGCATGCAACAATTACTGTCTCCTAGATCACTGGGACTTGTGGAAACGACCTAGTAGAGTCTCCAGTAATACTTCCTTTGACTGACAATCATGTTATAAAAAAACATTTTAGACCAGTTTACTAAATGAGTAAATCAATAACCAGTCTAAACAAAAACAGCCACAGTAAAATATTCAAGATTACTATTATGAAAAAAACCAGTTTAAAATAGCACCTGACTGATATTTCTCTCTGACTCCACACTGCATGAGAACTGGCAAAGCACTCACAAGAAACACAGGATGACCTCACGAACCTTGGGGAATTAAGAAAATAAATTTGCCTGCCCAAGCAAGAGCTTGACATTCAAAAATAACCTCCTGAAACATAACCAGTGTGCAAGAGTTCAGCCAACTAATGGGTTTTAACTAGGCAAAATCGGGCCATCTTTATGGTGAGATTGACAGCTTTGGCTCCACGCTTCATCTTTTAAATGCCACCTACACCTCAGCTCGGGCACATCAATAGCACCATTGATTTTTTTCTCACTTCAGTGAAATTACTCATTTTCTGCAGTTGCACTGTTACTGCAAAATAAAGCAACTATCTGAACACTTGAAAGCTCAGTCCTCTTTATGGTGCATGCCATGACTACACCTCTGTATGTGGCTAAAGCTTTACTGATACCTGCACACAGCTCCTTTCCTTGTCTCCTAATGAAATTATCCTTCAGAAAAAACCCAATATGACAAATAACAATTATCTTCTTTATAAATTGAGGAGAACATTTCTGATTGACTGATTTTTTTTCTTTTTTTCCTTTCTGAACACTTCTTTAAACAGTAGAGAAAATATTAGATAAAAGAAAATAGTGTGTGGGGTTTTAGGTTAATTTAGTTTGAATGTTTAAAAGTTGGGCTGGAATCTCCAGGGCATTTTGTAAAGCACAGTTCATATCAGTACAGTTGTTTCTTGTGTGCCTTCCATAACACGAGCAAAATAATTTTTTGATTATTTCTTCTTTGGTCTTACTAGATGACAGGAATCTCTAAGTGATACTTACAACAGTAAAAAATAACAGGATTCCAATATCAGTAACAGCTTTTTAAGATTAATCCTTGTCTTATCTGCAGTGCTTAATTGCTAAAGTATGACTGATCCTTAACAACTGCATCTGCATTAAATTCAACTCTCCTGTGATCCACAGGTCAACTCACTTCTGCTTTTTCATACAAGAAGAAATCAAATTGTCAGTCCTTATTATTACAACATTTGGACTCTACCCATACATCCTCCATAGATGTTTTACAGTGTTTTTGATTAATAAGACATTGCAGGCTCATTTTACACAGGACCAAGATATTCTCCATTGTCAAAATTGATGATATTGAAAGCTTATACTGTACACAATAAAGAATATATGACTTAGCAATGTCTGTTGAACCATTATCTTCATTTATATCTCATTTGAAAGAATACCTTTTAATTTTTTTTTTTTAGCCAGGAGTTTCTTAGATCAATGTCAAATCAAAAATGGGTATTTACTAAATGCAAGCAGGGCACAGATAAAGCCAGAACATTCTGCAGAGAAAGAAAAATTGCATCAAGCTGCACAGAAATAAGTGGGTTTATCAGCACTCACAGCAATTGCAAAGAAGAAATTGTCTAACATGTATGACCTGAAAAAGAAAATTCATTTATAAAGGCTTTGCACATTTTTACATGGTACAAAACTTTCTTGTTTTGTAAACTTTCTTAAAGCTAACAGTAACAGTTTGAAAGGAATTACAGGATATAAGTCTTAAGACCACAGGGAATTTTTCAAATGCTGCCTTTGGAAATAATACCTTGTGCATATAATTACTTACAGTTGGAATACCACAAGTTCACATAGCGCTTTTTTTTTTTTTTTTTTTTTAAAGATTTGCATCTATTAATTCTGCTCATGCCACCATTAACATGACAGCACTCCTTCTTTCTTGGGTCTGCAGAACAGACCTCCCTTAGCATCACAGCACATGCTGCTCTCAGGGACAGCAATCCTTCATGGTGACTTGGAGTTCTGGCTGCTCCAGAGCAGATGGAGGAGTCAGCTCCATTCTCTCTCTGACCTGACCTCTGCCTCAAGAAAAACTTCCCAGCCTGTATGGCTAACATCAGAGGGTCTTGTCATTTCTTTGAAATTAGTCTTAAACTCTCTATATTGAGAAATGGACTATTAACAATCTTGTATAACAATTCTTAGGTTATTTCAACCATTCTTTTCAAAAGAAAACTGTACACCAGACTGATTCCAGTCTGAGGCGTTTTCAATACTTTCATCCAAACCCCTTCCCTTATTAGATTACTTGTCCTGTTAACTGTTTACAATTCACCTGCACTGAAGGCATCCTTTGCTGTACATTGTCAGCCCAGCACTGGGAAAAGCTGCACCCAAGCCTTTCTAGACCTTACTGACATTTCAGTTATATACACAATGCAAAGGCAGTTATTTAGATTAGTCAGGAGACAAACAAATTGCTGGCTGTATACAGAGATTTCTGCAAGCTATATACATAGAGATTTCTAGCAGTCCATATAAATATGAGGGATTTACTTGTTCCAAAAGCTTGCAAATCTTGATTACCCTGACTCTGCCACAGAGGCTGGACATGTGTGAGGATTTGTAGTCTATCCTCAGTGAACACGAAGCTAACTAAAGCAGCTTAGACAAGATCTTTCATTTGATGGCAGAGAAGTAATCTTGGATGCAGTACAATATATACAATCTCGAATCACTACAGGGATCTCATCACCCTGCTCCTTTCATCATCTGCATGTTTTAACTGCAGCCAGCCTGTAGCCCCCTTCCTCCTCCCCTGCAGTGTCCTGTCATCTTACAGCACCCAGAGCCAGCACCACACTGTTAGGAAAAGGCACGGTCAGATCTCTCACTCATCTCTGTCTCCTCAAACAAAGCTGTGGAAATCATCCCTCTAAATCCTCCCTGATCTCCTTGTGGTGATCTCGCTTCCAGAGCTGTTCAAACACATGGGCATATGCTTGCCTGTAATTTCAATCTATACATGTCATTCCCTTCAGACATTATTACCTTGCTGAAGTGGAGATTCTTATCTGTATACATTAGAAACATAACACTGTGACAGAAAATGTGAAAATCCCTGCATGATAAATCCTCCATGTCGCTTGCAAGAAGCACCGTAATTCACAGAACAAAATGAAAATGAAAATATATTACAGAGAAAGTACCTATAAAATTAGAAGAGAGATTCTCAGATTTCAGGTGTTTTCATTGAGGAACAGTGTTTCCTGAAATAAACAGATATATAGTATTTTCAAGGCATTTCTGAGAAATTTTCATTGTACGATCAAGATACTTGAGAACACATTTAAGAAAAACTACCTTGTAGGAAAGTGATTTCTGATTTGGTCACTTCTAGAGGCTGCAGCACTTGCTCTAGTTGACTTGCACTAACTTTACTACCAGTCAATGAGAGCTGCATGACAGAATTTGAAGAGAAAACCATAGTGCTGACAGAGCAGAGTAATTAGTAACTGAAACCAAGTTAGGCAGGATCCTTATGCTGTCACTATTCAAGCTCAAGGAATATTTACACAGGATCTCTATCAGAGAATAAATGCACACATGAAGAATTATTGCTGTATTTCCCAGTGAACACATACAAGAAATACTCAAGCATGGATTACACACAAAAGGAAAGCTTTGGAGGGAGCAGGAGCTTCAAAGGAATACTTCAGAAGTGAAGTTTATTTCTTAGGGTAAAAGTCAACATTGCACGCAAGATACCTTAGAGCCACTACTTATTAAGAAAAGATGTCCAGACTTAATTCCTGGACACAGGATTTAAAGACCTGATTAGAAGAGAATTAAAGTATTTCTAGGAGAAAAAGCATTCTGTTAGTTTTGCTGAAATGATAGCTAGCTAGCTTGACAGAAGAAAGAATTCACAGAAGTATACATATATATAGTATAAATATATATACTTGTATTTATATGTATCTATATATATATGCAGACTGCAAAATGGTCAAAAACATTGAGAAATTTACTCTGTATTACATATATGTATATGCTTATCTACACACAATGAAAAATTAGTCCTGATAAGCAGTTGTATTTATTCTTTTATGCCAACTATTAACCTAATTTTAATTACAGCTGAAGCATTAATATAACTATAAAATATATAGCAGCAAAAAGAATAAAGGTGTTTTTAGGCAAAACCAATGTAAATACTCTGAGTTATCCTAAAAACACTTCACCTATTGTACCATCAACATGGCAATTTGTTTGTGTTGTATTGTGGACTCTTCATTAGGCATTTGTGAATTTATGAAAATACAAAAGCCTGCTTGTAACTCAAGAACAATGGTGAAAATTATTATTTTTACACTGCTATTTCTATTTATTCTTATTGCTTGTAATTTCTCTGAGTATCTAAATTTACTCTGTATTTCCTATACAGGTAGGAATTGCCAAGCTAACCTTATCTGTTCCACAGGTTTTAATATTCATATTTCTAGTGTAATATGACAACTTCTATCTATTTTCAAGTTGCATACTGTTTTTTGTATCTTATCAGCATGTGTGATACAGATTCATTTTACCTTTCAAATAGAAGCAATTTAAACTTGTCTTCCTCATATATATGGCTACTCAAATAGAGGCAAGATAGCTTCAAGTGCTGGTAGTGCCATTAAATCCTGCTATGTTATCAAGAGCAGATGTTCAAAATACCAGCACCTCTAAGGTCTCTGTTTCTTTTTCCAACAAAATGCATTTTGTCTTCCTTAAATTGCAAAAATCAAACTTCAAGCTATATACTGATAAAGCTTTCAAACCCTAAATACTGCAGGGTTAAAGGTGCCCAAATACGAAGTGAAACTTCTCGACTTCTCAACATCATTTGTTGTGGTATCTCTAATCACACTATGTGGATTAGAGATATTAATTGGATTCAGGAAAATCACTCGAGCTTTTAGTGTTCTGAAAGCCTGAACAAATGGATTAGTATGAGAAAATCTGCACCACAAAAAGAAAAAAAAAAAGATAGAGGAAGTATTTTTATTTCCTTTTGTTTAGCCCAATAAAGGGATTAAAATTATATTTGTTAACTAGAATTACAGCAGAATCCCCGACAGTTAACTCTGAGAAAACATAGTCTCAAAGGAATATTCCAGACAAACAAGAAGCTATAAAATAAATATATTCCCTTTAGCTATATAGGAAGAACATATACAACACATTCTACATTAACTTCAGTTCTGTCAAATTACTGCTATGCCACAACTTCCAGCCTATGTTCTAATTTAAATGTGTTAAAACCAAATGAAAAGAAAAAAAACCACTGATTTGTGTCCTATTGAGATTTTTTCAATAAAAATTCACACCTAGACGTTTTATCACACAATTCATATAACTAATAATTCTTTTTAAAAAGGTGTGAGAGTAAAAGGTTCACTGTAACCCTAGGCCTAGAAATGCTAATTTTCAATTTCACACTAAGTCAGCGAACGAGAAACAAAAAAAAATTTACTCTAACTAAATGAAAGAAGCAAAAGTAACTCTCTCCCAGGCTGCTCTGGGCACCACAGGAGACACGAAGCACTCCATCAGCTCACCCAGTCAGAGGGAATTGCATCTCCCCCAGGCAGGTGAGGACCTGCACTGCTGCTGGGGGTCCTGCCCTGCTGGGCACAACCTGCACGGGGAGCAGAGGGCTGGAGGATACTGGATATTTCGGGGCAACCAGTCCTAAAGTCTGCATTTCATCTGACAGAGATAATGCTGATTATCAAACTCCAGCCCTTTAGCTGCTGCAGGGAGGTGCGGGCTGGGTTGGAGTAAGGTAATTGACACAGATCTGAAAACAAGAGAAATGATGTTTGCTTATTTTCCTGCACAGATGAAGGACAGCTTGAATGATTCATCCTTAAGCGGGTAAACAAAAGTGGGGCTCTGAACTGAATTGCAACATAATTTCCTTTAAAAGCTTGCTGAGAACATACAGCCACACTGCATTGTGGCAAGGACTGCGAGCAGGACAAACACCGATGGAAGCACAAACACACAGGATTGATCTGATGCTGAAGATGGGGAAAAGCACAAGCAACAACAAATGTCTGGTTTTGTAGCATCAGTTTAACCCTTTGAAAGGATAACTGCTTTGCAGCAGCAACACTGGACTCCTTGAAGCCACCCTCAAGACTTCCTCAGTAATTCGCTAAGTAATTATGTTCACAAATTAGAAAAAAGCATGGTAGCAGCTTAGTATAATTTCTGTTTTAGGACTCACCCACGTTCAGAGCACATCTGCACATTGTATATTTCATTCGGTGTTTAGAAGCCATATTGCACAGAATTTATTTATTTGTATAATAAATATAATTTATTCAGTGCTTTTTAAATTAGATTTCATACTGAAAACTTTTGAAAAGCACTAAACTCCTCCAGCTCCCGCAGGCTTCAATGATGCCTGAAATGCAGAAGAACTGAAATAATCTTTGTAACTTGACATAGATAGATAAAGCTCTCCATATCTGAACTTCTTCATGCAGATAAATGAAGAGGCTGTTTACGAACCAAGGCTCGTAATAGCAAAAGCCTTCAAAATTAGTGCTCATTCAGCAAGAGAAATAAATATTATGTCTACCTTGCACAAATGAATAAATCTACTTATGTCAATAAACACTAATGAAATGAATGGAACTAACATTGATTTCAGGGCAGCCAGAACTTTGGCCAATGTATTTACTCTGAACAAAACTGTATAAACACATTAATTGACGGCAAGGAGAGGGATTCAGGAAGATACAATATAAATTCTGCTGGAATTTTTTTTAACTAATACTTTTGAGAGAAGCCACATCAATTTTTGAAATAATTTTCTCTTTAAGTTTTGTATTTTGAATCAATAAACTATTACTACCAAGTTCATTTTTATGAAAATCAAACTACACTTTACTTATTAAAAACACAAGTGCTTCATTCATAGCACATGACCAGCTATGAATTCAACATACTTTGATTTTTATCACTTATTCATTTCTATTTATTTTATCAATTATTAATTTTAATAATAATTCTAAAAAGGTATTTTGTATCCTGATTTTTCTAAACTTACCAATAAATATGGAACTCAGAATAAATTACATCTAATCTGTATGTGGAAAGATGGCTGGGGGTAAAATTAGGGGAAACTGAGAAGTTATATTCACATCCTAACAGAGGCTATAATGATACGGAAATTACAGCATAAAACACAGCTGCTGCTCCCTGGATGGAATGGAGCTGGCAGCTCCAAACCTATTGCACAGTGATTCCCCACGGACACAATCTGCAGCCACAGCACCTGCTGAGGGGCTGGAATGGAGGCTGGGGTGGAGTGGGAACACCATGGTCAGCCTCTGGAAATCCTGGCGGGGAGGGAACTCGAGGGTGCTCTGCAGCTGAGAAACCACCCAGCACCTGTCCAGAGAGGGAGAGGAGCTGAGCCCTGAGCCAGCAGCCTGGCTGCTGAGCCAGCAGCTGGGGCACAATCACTCTCCTCGGGTGAACTTGGTTCATCTAAAAAGGGAAAAGGTAAAATTTGTGCAGTTTTAGGAGCCTAAAACTCCTTTAACTCCTTTCCTCCTGTGCACCGGGGGAAACCAAGGACTACTTTGCTTCCAAAAGGATTTCTGAACTGGAGTATACTGCTGTGAAATCAGAAATTGAGGTGTTCAAGTCACCATTATCCTTTGATGGAGAAACAGGAGAAAAATTGGGAATTCAAGTTGATATATTTAGGATTGAAAATGATCGCCTTAAAACTGAAGTTGAGCAGCTTAAAACCCTGCTTGCTGCAATGGAGCACGAGAGAAACTGGTGGAGAAACTGGCTCCTGTTTCAAACACTCTGTGGCTCTGCAAGTCACTACATTACACAGACCGTGAGCCCTGGGATGGAGACATTTGGTACAATAACGATGATGATAAAACCACAGAGAACCCTGATTCCAAATGTGAGCTTAGGAAAACTGGAAGACCCAGAATTAGCACTGCAATAACAGTAAAAATGTTAAGTTAGCACAAATAGCAGTGACAGGACTTCTTCCTAACTCGAGATATCATATCAAATAGGCATTTTAAGCTTTTAGAAAAGGCAAGTCAATCTTACGTCTAAGAACAGTGACAAGAAATGAAAGAAATATATTAACCATTGAGAAAGCATAAAGAACTGTCATCACACAACTTCTCAGACTGAAATGTAAACATAAATGTTCAAATTAAAATTATCACCATGTATAGGGAAAGTTTTCAACAGAATACTTTGGCTGAAGTGTAAGCTGTAATCACAGCCATTTACACAGCCATCTAAAATGTAGGAATTAATAATACTTATTTATTTCAAAATTTGTAGATATAATGTACCTGGGAAGACCTCTGATTAGTCATTTTTAGCCATAGTGCCAATGTGATTCAAAGTCCATTTTTTAAATTTACATATGTATCAGAGAGACCCGGACAACTCTGACAACTTTGAAGTCTATTACTTACATGTTACCTACATGACAATTGAAGACATTTCTACTAAGATAGTTCGTGCTTTCAAGAATTAAGGAAAGGACAATCAATTCTTCCACATTTTGTTACATACTTTCACCACTTCAAATGATTAAATGATTAATTACGAAATCCAGATCACTAAATGTTATCAAAATACAAGATATTTGTCCTGAAGTTTCAAAGCCATGTGTGTCAGCTGTATCCTGTGTGCAGCAGCATTGTGAATCAGATTGGAGTGTGAGGAAGGCAATGTAATTGTTCCATCAGACAGGACAAACAGGAGAATTTGTTACTGAAGTTACCAGTGCTGTTGCAGCTGACCTGTTATCTCTGACAGACAGGTACAGCTATGAGTTCAGTGGCCATGCAGTGGCTGCTGTACCTGAATTACTGACATTCCTGTAAGGAAAAGGAAAAGTATGAAGTAGAGGAGCAGCTACCGAGAGTGAATCAGGATTTCTGAATTGATTCCATCTGATATTTCCATTCCCCTCTCCTTACAAAAGTGTGGTGTAAGAATAAAGTGAACGTGAGAAAGAACACAGTTGAATGTTTCTGTGGGAGCCTGCAAAGAAAACATACAGATTAATACAATGATTTCATTTATTGAGTAGTTTCAGCATAATTACAGCTATATTAAGACTGTCATAGTGAGGCATCAACAGTGCCATCATAATGCCTACATAAAAGGTGACTCATCAGAGCCCTGAAATTCAAGTGAAACACTTACTGTCACTCAAAATGCTTTAGGAAATGAAAGCCAATTTTTGCAGCCTACCAGGCTAACTCACTATGCTATTTTAATTATTTTTCATTCAGATAGATTTTTCTTGGCACATAGAACCAATGCATCAAGGAGAAATTTCTTTTGAAAAAACACATAGCAAGCTAGTATCAATTGAGAATGCAAGAGTAAAAGCAGAAAACAAAAAAAACAAAACCAAAAAGAAAAGCGATGTCATCTAAGATACTAAATACTAAAGATTTATAGAAAAGGGAACAAGGGAAAGAAGGAGAACCTGTAAGCCTTTTAAATTTATAGTCACTTAATAACTGGGCATACTTTGCTGGGACTGTGTCTGATAGAGAATTATGCAAAAAATACTTCTAAGCCTGTAAGTAAGTAAAATTACAAGCCATTCAAAAAAAAAAATCCATGTAATATTGCAACACCTATTTAGTAATCCAAAAGCATAAAATCTGGGGAAAAAATTCAGCACATTTCCTTATTTAGTGCAGAACATCATGTGTATCATGTCTGTGAACATCCAGCAATCTGGGAGAAAAATACAGCGACTTCCAACTCAGTGGGATGTGACTTTTTCAGGGAGTGATCTCCAGCTCAACAGCAGAGGAGCCTGAGCAGCACTTCCCTCCTCCCTGCACTCCAGGAACGCACTGCTGTCCACCCTGGGTACTCCTTATGGGGACTCCAGGTGATTTTGCCTCGTTTGTTCTCACACTGGCTGACAACATTTTCAGCTACAGAGCTGCATTCACCTCACGGAGCAGAAAAGCACAGGGAGGTAAGTCCTCCAGTAGACAGGGGAAAAAATCACAAGTGCTTTTTTAACAAAAAATTACACATTTTAACAATCATGTTCAATTTATTTCCAACTTTCTTAACTGTTGGATAATGTGTATCTTTAAAACTCTTAAGGAAACACAGGAAATTTACTTTCCTATTCCTACAGTAGGTGGGATGGCTAATATAGGTAGAAAGAGATTCCATCATAAACACGTGCATTTAGATATTATTTCAGCTTTGAATCAGCCTGACAATAGAATATTTTAGAGAACTGTACTAAGGTTTTATGAATTTCATTTTGATAGCACAAAAAGTATTATGAGAAAACCAATGAAAATCCATGAGCTTTGGAGAAATACACACATTCTTTACAGGCTCTCCAGCATCATGTTTAACTGAAAAAAAAATTCTGTTTCAATGAAAAATAAAGTTATTTTCAGCGCCTTCTTGTGCCTTTTTAAAAGTAGTGTAATCCATAAGATTTAATCTATAAATTTGTACTGCTTAAGTATAGACATAATACAGCCAAATGTTCCATTAAGCAAAATAAATGTGGCTCACTTTCTTTCAATTATCAAAATCTGAAAAAATCCTAAATTTCAAAGTAATGTATTCTTATTTCAACACCAAATTCCATTTGCCAATCAGTTCTTAGGAACATATTTCTATAGCATTATCATACAGTAAAGTTTACTTTCACATGACCTAAAACGTTTTATCTGACTGTGTAATTTTCAATACATATACTTTATGTCCTTAACAGTTTGTCAAGGTCAGTAACACACTATCACCTCAGATGCTTTTTGAAATTATTCCTTGTGATCCCTGTATTATGAAAAAATACAAGGGAAAATAAATGGCTGAAAATTGTGATACATAACAAATAACTGAGAAGCTGCTGACCATCAGTTTGCTTATTTCAGATATACTGAGGTAAACTGTAATGAGATGAAGTAGCTGCTAAAAGTAGCAAATATAGTGGACAAATAATGGTGATTCATCTCCTATCCACAGCAAAGATTTTCAATGGGAAGTTTGTTACTGAGGTTTTTTCCCTAAGAGCCCGGTCCTTGTGAGTGGTTCCCATCATGACATTTAATATCAGACAGCACAGACTCTCTTCTGCTTGGATGGGAGCACAGCATGAAACTCCAACTGTGCATGGAAATCAACAACAGAGCAGGTATTCCTCCTTTGGGCGGCACGGTACCTCCAGATAGAGGGTTTTATAAATATTAAACTTGTGAGATTTTCATTCCAGTCACTCTATAAATATTGTAGGAATGGAACCTCCATAGTAACTGCTTCATGCAAAGCCTCCTTCTTCCAAGCAACATCCCAGGATTAGACTGCGCTAGCCTACTCTAAAAATAAAGTCACCCATCATGTGGCCTTGCACCAGCTATGAGTAATCTGTTTTCTTCCATCTCCAGCTTTCCACTAACATGGCAGTTTGGAACACAAGTCTTTTCCTGAGCAGAAAATAAAATAGATGTTAAGTGAGTGAGACTAAGCCTGGGAAAACTGCTTGCATTGCATTAAAGGTTGCCTTACAATGACACCTAAATGTATTTCCATGGGACTACTTCTTCCCAAGTCTATGGTAAAATACAGTAAAGAGAGATTTTTTTAAGTTATGTAACAAGAACCTAAAATAAAGCATTCAGATACTCACTTATATTATAAAAGTACAAAAAGCTTCAAGCAATAAAATAGCATAGAGCTCTTAATTAGTTTTCAAGGGTTACATTTTGTCACCATAAAATGGGACAGAAAAGCAAAGCAGAAAGGGCAGAATGCTCCCCACAGGACTATGTAAGGGTGTGAACAAAAATTTATCTCTGGAGGTCATGCTCTGCATCCTGTACTCAAACATTAATCTAGAAGGAAGCACATGGTGACAAAATACAATCATTCCAACTGATGAAAATGAAGGCATACATCAGAAAAATTGGCATTTTACAGATGATACTAATAACAGGTCAAATAGATCAAGAGTGACAAAAGAAATTAAATATTTTTTAAAGTACACATATGTTCAACTTCCAGGAAAAAACAAACAAACAAACAAACAAACCAGTCTGACAGCAAAGGCCAGGGAATTTTTTTTCTTCGGTAGTGGATCTTTTTTGTACTTTTATTAGGTGTGGGACTCTGAGGACTTAATTAGTTGAAGTTAGAACTAATTCTGGTCTTTTTCTCTTTGTGCATAAGCAGAGGAGACATCTCTGAATATGTACTGATAGGTGGATAGATTACTAAAGACTGTTCTCCAAAAGGCAAATGCTGTTTTATGCCCCTAGTACTCATCTCTGGAAAAACACCTTCAGTCCAAAGAACACTGACAGAAACTACCCAAAGTATCTGTTTTTTACCTGGGAAAAGTTTGATGATTTGCTAAGTAAAATGTTTCCATTTTTAACTCAAGGATTTTCCTTTTTCCTTAATCCCTCATTCAAACAGAAACAAACACACAGACCCTAGAGCAGCCAAGTTCACCAAAACAATGGTCATTTTTGGTTGGCTAAGCCTAAAAGGGCAGGCTGCATGAATTCTTTTCTTTTGTAGATGATAAGGCAAAACCCAGTGCTATTCATTACAAATCTTGATGTGTAAATGTAATTCACCCATAAACAAACTTACAGATGCAAAAAATCTTAAAGTGTCTGTGAGATTTATTCACGTCTTTACCTTAAGAGAAAAAAAAGGCAGCCAGACAACTTCCTACTGGAGCACATTTAGAAGAAATTATGAACTCAAAAATAATTTCCAAAAGTGACATGAAGAAAGAGAGATCTGACCTAAGGCGTGCTATCTCCAATTTGCATCAAAGCTCCCCATGGGCTGCCATGAGCAGCCCGAGCTGGCACAATTCACACATCTGTGGCTGGGAATTTCAGCTAACACTGACTGCAGCAGCACTGCAAGGGCTGTCTCTAGGAAGGGATGAGTTATGTGTTTACCATATGTCACCCATTATGGCCAAATGTGGCTTTTCAGAAGAGAAATACCTTCGTGACAATCGAAAGCTAAACTATCTGGAGCACAGATTTGATATGACCTACACAAAAATTAGAAGTGAAAGACTAAAAATTGAACACTAAAATGCCATGAGTATCAGTTTCCTGCAAATCTATGCATATACTCTGATTTACTTTTGCATATATTAGAAACTAATTCACAGAAATATAAAAAAATAATGTGAGAGGAAACAAGGCAGGGTTGTACTTATTTCCTTCTCTGATTCCAGCTGACCACTTGTCTTTTGTAAAGAAGCAGCAACCACTAACTTCATGTGTGTGCATTCCAAAAGCATAAAGGACTTCTGCAAATGTAAGTTCCCTTGGAAGGCATAAAAACAAGCAAGCAAGCAAGCAAGCAAAGAGTTTTACAATCTAAAACATTTTCCCTTTGGTTTGAAGGTAACAAGACAAAACAAAAAAGGTCAAGCACTCTGTTTCAGAATCTGGAATTGAAGCCATAAGTGGCAACAGCTAGGATCAGGGAAGAGGGGTGGACATATAAACTCAAGGATTCTATGATGACAAAGGGAGAATAAGCAAAAGGATTATTGTCTCTCACCTCTGAAACTAACTCTGAAATGGGCTATTTGTATATGGAAAGACTCCAGTCAGGGATATGCCAGAAGGACTGAATATACCTTTGAAAATTAAAAAAAATAAAAATTAAAATCATTTAAACTGCCAGGACAGTTTGAAAACATCCCAAATTATTTGAAACATTCCTTTGTCTCATCTCTCACCTTCTAGTTACCTGCCACTTCATATGTTTATCTCACACAGTCTTGTGTGAGGACTTGCTTCTGTGTTGGAATTAACATTTTTAAGAGAAAAGAGGCATAAGATGCCTCTAACCAACACCTACTGTGTACACATCAACATCTAAACTAGTCTACTAGACTTCCTTTTTTTTTCAGTGAAGAGCCCTAAGGGAGCATACACAATAATTCACCTAAATTTTTTGGCAGAGCTGAGGTTAAAGGTTTTAGACAGAGGTGACAGAAAATGAAGCACATGAAACCTACAGTCATCACACATTGATCATACTTCAGTCACCTCTCAGTCCATTTTCCTTCTTTATCCCCTTCCCCAGAGCTGGATGCAGTCTCACCCTGAACTCCTCACAGTCACATGTTTACAGGAACTTTGTCACAACAGGGATGCAGTAGATGTTTTTCAATATCTAAATCTGTTTATCTGTATTGTAACTCATTAAGGTCCAAAGAAAAATGGCCGGTTTTTTGAAATGTAGTGTTCTCCGGACTAATATCCGAATTCCCTCCTCTAGGAATGGTGAAAATAAATCATAATGCTACGTTTCATTAAAATATAAAGCTACAATTACCTGTGGTGGCTTCCAAATCTCCCTCCCAAAGCAGAAGTGGCTCATGTAGCTCAGTGTGTGGCAGTGGCCATGGTCACTCACCACAAAGCCAAACCATTCCCATGTGTCTCTGCTGCTATCCCCACTTTGCCTACACAGTCCTATTTCTTCTGGAATCTTGGATCATGAAGGTCACTCTACACAACATATTTATTCTGACTAAATTGTAAAAATCTGACATGCAGAGAGAGTGAACAGCAAGCTTGACAGTGATTGAATGTAACTGCTTTGACATTACACCAGATTTAGACTGACTGTATCCTGTAATATTTGGGAATGCACTGTACAAAACTGGGGCTTTTTCCTTCCTATTTATCTACACAAGCACATTTTAAAAACAAATCTGTTTTTTTTTTCTGACATAGTATAGTAATAACCTGAGTCCCTGAACACCTTAACATTAGAAAAACATTCCTTTTACAAAATTGCTGAAGATCACTGAAATGTAACCTTTGTGATAGGTCAGTAAACTTCAGATCAGTAAAAAGAAACATGCCTTTGCCTCCAGTGAATATCCATTGTAAGAGCTGTGTTCATCCCATCTACAGATACAATTTAATGTAAGCAGTCACATTTTATTTTCTCACTTTAAAAATGCCCAGAGATTATCTCTAATGTTTATGCTTTGATTTGCTCGAATAAAAGGCTATTTGAGAAAGTTGGATACAAACATTTCCTGCAATTCTCAATAAGAATCATATTAAAGTTTGATATTTGATGCACCAAATTATCTTGACTGAAAACCTACTAAATAAGAAAAAAAACTGCACTGCATTTTTCTTTAAATG
This sequence comes from Leptocoma aspasia, assembly GCA_013399835.1. Lineage (NCBI taxonomy): Eukaryota > Metazoa > Chordata > Aves > Passeriformes > Nectariniidae > Leptocoma > Leptocoma aspasia. The sequence goes on from VXAX01003556.1 coordinate 4,975,305, forward strand.
GAATTAATTTCTGTTCTAGTTAACACTTAGTTAACACAAAAGAAATTGTGGTGGCAATTAGTTTGTATTTCAATACCTGTATCACTGACTTTATGTGGAGAGGTGTTATTTTACTACTCCCTAAATGTTCACTGCCGAGGCAGGACTCATGCATGGTGACCACCATTCCTTTATTATTTGTAAGTGGCTCTCCTGGCCCTCTAAATAACTACTACATTACTTATTTTATGAGCTTCAGCGTTGTTGTCACAATCAACAACCAAATTCTGAACATAATACCAGAATACAAGAATTACATATTTTCAAACACTAAATTAAGCCCACTGCACACAGGACAACCTGGGGGACATGTGCAGTAAGGTGACAAAGTTGATGGCTCCAAGTAGAGATTTTTCTCCACAACAAAAACACGACAGTCCATATATTTATATAATATGCTGACAGTCTTTCAAAATTACTAAAGCACTCCAGAAAACCATAAAAATACCTATTGTTGTTGTATTTCCCACTGAGACTTAGGAAGTATTCCCAGAGCTCCAACTCCAGGATTTTAGACTGATTAAGACCGGCAAGTTTATAAAATGGACGTGAATTATTTTGTTGCCATTTAAAATATAAAGCTGGAGTTGGAGAATTACACAGCTACATCAGAAACCTGGGGTGGATTGATGCCTTCAGAAGCTACCTAGAACAGAGGCTAGACAGTGCTCAAGGCATAAAGCAGGTATTTATTAAAGGCCTTCAAAGGAGACATCTTGGGCAGTACAAGAGCCTGGCTGTGGCTCCACCCAAGAGGGACTCAGGGTCACGAGTTTTCACACTTTTGTAAGTTTTGGTCCATTTACATATTGGGGTTAATTGTCTAATTACAGCTTCAGGTTATGAAGTCCCATCCTCCAGATTGCCCTCCTCAGTTTGCTGTTGTTTACACTTTTTGAGCCTGAAGCTGCAATGGTGTCCTTGGTTCTCAGGCTGGAAAAGGATGGTTTTGTCTAACTAAGCTGTGAAGAGAACTTGCTAACACTTTATATGAAGTTCAGAGTTACATACTAATGCAGTACAGAATCTGGAAAACATGAAAGCTAGAACTTAAGGCATCAGGATCAAGCAAGTGACAGGATCAAGAACAGACCACTGAGAAGTGCTTAAGTGTTAAGCATTGCAGACTCAGAAGTTGCACAAATTTGCTGGTTCGGATTCACCTCTCACCAAGACCAGCTGATGCTGTGAAGTTGCAGAATGTGTGTGAAGCACGGAACAGCTCAGTGACAGCACAGCCAAGGGCAGGAACAGCCACTTCATCTGTTCTGGTACCAACTCGTGCCCTCAAGAGAAGCAGGTGAAGAAGCATGTCCATTGCTCAAGGCAGCGCTCGAAAGAGCCTTTGATGTGCAGGGGGAACCAGGAGAGAGCCTGCATTCAGAACTGACAGGACAGCGCCAGCACCACTAACACATGCCTGGGTAAAGCATTACTCCGAGTTAGTTACTTGTGCTCTTGGCCCATTCTGGCTTGGAAATAAAAAAAGGGGTAGATTAAACCCATCTGACATCATGACTTTGGACAAAGGAGTTTCAGTGTGTTGGAACAAATAAGGGCACCCAGCAAAACCTTAGCTATGCTTGTAAATCTCATTAAAAAAAGGGAAAACAGTCTATTCTACATAGAAAACGTTTCAGAGCTTTCAAAGTATTAATTTTTTCAAAAGAAGAAACACTTAAGAAAAAAGAATCTTGAAACCATGAGAAAGTTAATAAGAAAATGTGAAAGCCTTCTACTTGTAATCCAGAATAAATTAGAACTTTCTTACTGCACCTCCTCAGTGTATTGTTCCCAGCACTTCAGTCAGGCAAGGTATTCAGGGTTCAAAACCTAAGACTGCAGGAGACACAGGTAATCATTTTGGTATTATCCTTAATTTTCCCAACAATCATTGCCAGAAAGAGAAATGCAAGTAAAGGGGATTTTTTTATTCTCATTACAAACTCTATCTTTCTGAGGCAATATCAGAATTTTAATGACTCATATATTCTGTGAATGAGCATAATGAACACTACCACTCTGACACTTTCAATGTTCTGTAATTTGATTTGTTGGCAATTCCTATTCTCTCCTGTTTACAACTGGCAGGAAACAGGTGAAATATCTAGCCAGTCAAAATAGTGAATATTTATAAGACTCAACTTTATGGATTCATTTTACCTCTCCAGTATAGTGGAGAGATTTACCTTATTATGCATTTTGAGAAACCATTATGCACATGCCCAAGCAACAGCAATCATTCTGAGAGCAGCCCCATTATGAGGTGAAATAGCTTCAGGGGAGAACTTTGCCAGATGTTTAGCAAGTCTCCCAAAAGTTTAAACTCTTCCACTTTATAAAGCAGACACACAATTGCTAATGCCCCTTGCTTGGTGCAGGGCTGAAATGCATTTTTAAATTTGCGGTTTCTCTCGGTTGTCTCAAGGACACACGGAGAAAGCCAGGGGATGCTCCTGGGCTGTGGATGAACCAGCTGCAATGGGAAGGTGCCCAGCAGTGCCGGGTGGCAGAGGGACCAGTCTGTCCCCTCACATGCCACCAGCCAGGCTGCCCTTGGCAGTGTGATCACACTGTCAGGATGACCCTGCTGTCCTCCAGATAAGGACTGACATCCTCTCCTTTCACGGTAAGAGATGCTTCCCACATAATTCTCTCTGCTGGGATGCAACGGCTGGAGCTTGTCTCTCCCATCAGTCATCCCAGCTCTGCCCTCTGCTCTGCCACAAAATGAAGGAGAACTTTGATAAAGGTTCCCTGAATTGAAATCACTGATATGAGTCTGGCAAAATCAGTATTTTAGGGCTCTTAATTCCCTTTTTTAATGGATTAAACAGAAAAGCCTCTAATTTTGTAATAAATAGACCAGAAGTCCGTATGTTTACGCTCTAAGCTTTCAGCAAAAAAACAGACACATATCACACCTCTAGTTGAGGAAACTTCTAGTTACACAATAATGCTCTTAGTATTACTGCTCAGGCAATGTGCTGCATGGCCAGCAGTAAGCACAGAGCTCTCCAGTCCCTCCACAAACAGAACAGCAACAGGAGATCTCCTCAACATCTCTTTTCTTTCTGAACTGGAAAAAAATAAACAAATGGAAATTGCTGGGCAGGGTGGTTTAGTCTCTGTCCTCCAGTGCTCTCTGCTGCAAATGCTGCCTTGTTGATAATTACCCCTTTCTACTAGTTTATGGTAATATCCATCCACCTATTTGCATTTCACCTACTGGAGGACAGAAACAAATTTCATTGCAAAGCTTGCTTTCCTTCATCTGTATCCAGACCTCTAAACCCAGTCACTTTTGATAGTTCAGATTTGCACAGCTATCGTTCATATGAAAAGATTTTTTTATGGCTTGATATCTTTGACAAAACATAATTTTAAATACTAAGTAATTCTTTACATATATTTTATATGTTTAGGAAACAATTAGAATCCTGCTTTCCAAAGGCACCTTTATAATCTTAACAGCAGTTTCAAACTGTTTTATTCCCTCTAACTCACACAATCACCTGAAATGCCACAACATTTTAAAATTATCTTTGTAATTTTTAAGTGCTGTTTGAAACAACAAAAAAGGCCACAGCAAGGAACAAGATGCAAGCATGCACGTTAAGGATGAAATCACATTGATAAATTTGATACACATGAAAAATTAATGCAAGATGAATGCTGAACATTGAATAAGTGGCTTTTTGCACGAAGACTTCCAAGTCATATTTCTGGCTGATGACAGAAGTCTATTAACAAACTTAAGTAACAACCTTGTAAGTTTATGAAATGTTAATATATTAGGGAATAAAATAAAATAGGCTTCAGACAAAACAAAAATAACTCACCTGTGGTGAATGTGAGAGTGGTGAATTCAAATATATTTTATTGTAAAATACTAGAACATGGTTTGGTGGTTTAAATAGAAATATATCTGGCAAGGGGGAACATGGTGCCAATCCAGACAGAGGACTTGGGACTGAAGAAAATTTTCTCGTATCTATCTATCCATGCATCCCTCCATCTTTTCTTTATTTCAGTTCCAGGTCAAAATGAAATACACTGCACACTGAGTAGCAGGGAAAACAGTGTTTTCCCTCTGGTGTTCAAGGACTGGTATCCTAGATTCATTAAAACTCACCAGAAATGTATGATGTGTTAAAGAAGTAATTGAAAATAAATATTATACTTATTTGAAATTACAAACCACTTCACACTGTTAATTACTTCAGCAAGCTGTGTACTTTTACACTTGCAATCACTCATAGAGATGAGATTACTGCTAAGGCAGACTCAAAATAAATATACATGCTAATAGATGCCAAAAAATTTTAAAAATTAAAAAGAATGTTTTCCTCAAACATCTTGAAGATATTGATTTGTGAAGAAAGAAAACATCCCCCTAAACTTCTGGGATTAGTAAGGAATAAGAGAAATTTTCCACACAAAGCGACATATTAAAATCTACAAATAAATATTGGGAAAAGGGTTTTTTTTTTAAAAATACAGGAAAAATTAAACACAACTGCAAGAATGAAATGATGAGCAATATTACTTAGATAATGGCAGGATAATGTGATTATTACATGATTAAAATATGTCACTATTAGATAAAATTTCTCTGTGACTTATTAGCAACAGCACCCTTTCTTTACACTGCATAAAACAAAAATAAACATGTGAAGGGTGGATTCTCACCAAACTTTGTAAGAGTTTACCTTACATAAAAGTAGAATCTTCAGGTCTATTTACGATGACACAAAACCAGGTTTTTACGAGCTTCAGTGAGCACATTTTTATATGTTTACATGAACTCCAGCACATGAAATCTTTAACTCAAGATTACAGATAATATGGTCACAAGCAATTTCACAACCTTTGCAACTACGGCCTGATGACACCAAAAGTGTTCTTGGAGTTAAAAATAAAAGTTTCCCAAAAGTCACTATGATTTATGGGCTTAGTGATTTGGCTGTCTCTGGAAAACTTTTAGAGCATGGCTTATAAAATTATATATTTTGATCCAGTAAGAAAGAGTTATGAGACAAATTTTTAATATCTCCAGTGCAGGGCATGGAGATAGAGAGAATATTCTTTCCTATATCTACTTCTCTGATTTCTTATGCCAGTCACAGAATGATTCTACAAGGTCTCCATAAAAAAGTACAAAGGAGATGCTGCTGTTGCCTGCATTTGAGATTGATTATTCTGCAGCTTTTCTACCTCTGTAATTCAGGGAGTATTTGAATGAGTACTCTAGTAAAGATGTTTTCAGAATATGTAAGGTATTTTCTGCTTTCAAATGTGTGACACATCAGCATGGTGTAAGTGGTAATACTCACCCAATGTTTCCATGCATGTCTGGGTCCTTAGCAAGTTAGGAAAATCTTTGGCTTCAGTAAAAATACTTTCATTGTCTGTTTGCTTTCCCCATATAAAGAAAGTAGCACCCTATTGGGAGGGTCAAAAAGAATGTAAACCTGTTTCAGAAGATAGCCATAATACTCACTAAAGGTGTACAGTAATGACCCTGGATACGGTTGATGCCAACTTTATTACACTGGCCAGTAACCAACTTTCAGTTAATTACCTTCATTATGGGCATTTTTTTCAACAGATAAAATGAGAATAACTTCGATAACAAAGGAAATGTCAATTGCATATTCTAACTTTAGTTACATTTGCTGATACTTCTGTTGTAATATACAGAGAATTAAATGTTATAAGGAAAAAATATTAATGTCTATAAAAATTCTGAACAGAGAAGTTCTTCTTTATACACTAAATGGGTTTCTATGAAAAATGAGCTTTGTATTAGCTCTTTGACAAAAAAGCCCAAAACTTGGTTGTTTCAGAACACAGACTGCACAATAATTGTCTTGAACAATTATTATTACACATCTCATCACTGAGTGAAAAATGAGGTGCTTATCCTGGGTATTGCATCGATAAATGTCACCTCCCCTCAGAGCTCCATTGCAGCATTTCCTATTCCTATTTACATCTCTGTGACAGATACAGCAACAACTCACACTGAGAGAGCATTGCTGCAGCAATGCCCAAGTTATTCTTTGAGCAAGCGACCTATAGCTTCATATGCACCTGCAGAAATTATGCTGTAAGCCAACTGTGCATGATGTTCTTTCACTGCCAAATAACTTCAATAAGTGGTGCTATAATCTTCCTGGATGTTGGTAATATAAAATTCTATAAACTACATTTGAAGTGCTCTTGTACTTTTACTTTTTTTTCTTTTTATATTAACACTGTCTATCAATGGTAAGAAAGCATAAGAACACGGAAAAACAAAATACAGGGAGCTCTTACAACAGCAAATATTCAAATATCAGAACTTTTTATTACTATGATTTTAAGTTGTCCTGGGCTTCAAAGTTATTACTCATGTAGAAATTCCCACTGAATATAGTGGTTTTGGTTTCACTAAATTATTACCCAATTTCAGAAGCTGGACCTTAAATTATTAGATACGAAAGTCTGCAATACTATTATAGAGTAACCCCCACAGATGTTTTGCCAAGAATTTTGACCATTTTTACAGAAGAATCTCTCTTCCTAGCCTGAAATCACTGTTTGAATAACTGAAGTTTTTTACATAGCATTCTCCAGACAGAAGACAAGACTGCTGTTAGAGCTTGCTGACCTCCCTTGCTCAGTTTACAGGACTTCCCAGTACCACCAAACCTGTCAACTTTTTCAGAATTCCCAGCACTTCCTGACTTCCAGACCCAGGTTACAAACACAGCACTTGGGAGTGACTTCATGGTCAATTTTATTTGAAAACTGCTCCAGGGTTGAGATTTCAGAGAAGTAATGATCTAATAGAGAAATATTTTAAACAGTTCCCATGCAAAAGCACCCTACTATGTTGGGAACCCAGCTCCAAGGGTTTAGAGTAACTGGGGAAAAAACCAAACTAGAAGCGTGGGGACAAAGTCATCAATACGTTGGGCCAGCTGGCCACAGCTCACTGCTCTTGTCCAGCAACACTCACTGCAGTTAGAGAGGCTGAAACAGGGCAGAGGAGCCTCCCACTGAACAAGTGCCCTTGACACAGCGGGACAGGGGCTGCACCCTGAGCACCAGCACTGCTCCTTGAAACACGAGTTCTAGTGAGTGCATCCAATCCAAAAGGGCACTTAAAAATCAAGTTTAAATCAGTAATCTACTATTAACCCAGTTACTCACAGCTGCCGTGTTCGACAGCAACACACCCCACTTGACTTGCCTTGGCAACCAGAAAGTGACTGGGTTTGTAGAATTTTCTGTTAATTACATGAAAATTATTAATTATTCTTTAACATTTCCCCTGAGACTGGTAATTTTCAGGTGCTATCTAATAAATGAATCATTCTGGTTAGCTAAAACACCTCAATTGTTCATTCCAACTCGGCGAGTGGCAAGTGGCAACTCCAGACACACACTCAACACTGTAACTAAGTCATACAATTCCTCTCAAATATTCTAACACTGACTGCAGTGCTGTTGAAATTATTACTGATTTCTGTCATCCTGTGCTGGGCACATAAAATGCTATTTAGAATTCCAGGTCCTTACATTTCAGCTACCTTGGAGCTGAAACAGGAGAGTGCCCCGTACTGCCACGAGCGGAGCCGAGCTCTGGCTGCAGCAGGGCTTTGCAGGGAGCTCTGCTCAATAAAGGAGAAGCCTGCTCCTGTCCTGTAGTCCTGCCTGAGCACAGCTGAAGGGAACTGACATCTCACCTGCACACAGGTGACACTTCCAGCTGAAGCACCACGCTCCTGCTGCTGGTACCGATTCATCACTCTTAAAATTTTCTACACAAGGAAACAAAGTTCTGCTTAGAGCAGGGGATGGCACGTCTCTTCTTTGACCACTCTGAGAGATAATAAAGAAGCAAGGGATGGATGGATGGATGGATGGATGGATGGATGGATGGATGGATGGATGGATGGATGGATATTGCACATATTTCCTTTCACTGTAAAGGGCATGGATTTGATTTGGTTCATGTCATTCCCTGATAAAAACCAAAATTTAATATAGTCAGCAACATCAGTAGTGAGATGCATGTTCCAATGATAAAAGCCAGCAAAACTACATACAACAGGGTGTAAGGGAAGAGCTAATTCCTTCCTAGTGGACATTATTTTATACACAAAAAGTGCATTTTAAAAGTACTGACACAATTCAAACTAACTGTGTCAGATATCAGTACAGCATTTACTCTAGAAGTTATCCTGTAGATTCTTTTGATATAATTTGTCACACACACTCAAGACAAGGGGAAAATGGCATAAAAATATTCAGTAAGGTTTTCATTAAAAAATTCAACTTAACTTCAAGCACAGCTGACAGTCTTTAGCTGTTACATTTACATGCAAAATAGTGAACTGCAACATACAGAATAACAGATTTTTAATTATGTCTGAAAAAAAATATTCCCCTTTATTTGATACATCACACAGTGATAGTGAGTAACAGTAAGAGGCACATGCACCTTCAGCATACATTTAAAATATTAATTGCAAAGCACAGCATATTTGGCAACTCCTTCACTGCTACTTCCACTCAAGTGTAAAACAAGCTTACTGTGAATTCTGATGTGCTATAGTCTTTCCACCTCAGGCAATGATCTTAAACCTCATTAGCTGAGTAGGTCTGTGTGGGATCAGGACTGAAAATGTGCAAAGAGTCAGGATTCAAACCTGGAGGATATCTGTACGTGAGAAGAATCCAGGCACACAAATAGAACATTCATCTGCACATCTCTAATGCTCTCGTTAGATACAAGAACCTGCACTTTCTTTCACACACCAGAGCAAACACCATGCTGAGACTGTTCCCCCAAGACGTCTAGAAATCAACTGTTCTGGTTTTTATTTTTTGGTCTATTAAACATGATTTTACATTATACATACATACACTGACTTTGTACACCGTTTGTTCACTCTAAAGGACTCTCCATTTTTCTGCAATGCTGTGTGATGAAATTAGGTGAATAATGCAAAGGCAAAGCTGTAAATGAGCTGCACTGGAGATTCTCTCAGAATATTACAAATCAGACAAGACTTCCTGTCCACTACTGCAGTAAGATTACCAGGAGCTAACTTTCCCACATCAGCTTTACCATGATTTTGTCCAAAACAGGTGTCACTTTACCTCACCTGTCCTTACCCTAATCACCACATTTATGGGGTTTTAATACCAGCAATCATTCAGAAGACTTTTGAACCCATGGACAATACCTTATTTGATTAAAAATCGACACTACTGATTCAGAAAGCTCCTTTTCCAGAGATAGAATATTTGGTTTTTTGGTGCAAGCTACCTAGACCTGCAATTCAAAATTTTCTAACTTTATACCAAATTATTCAACACATTAGTTACTTGTCAAAATCAAGAAATTTTCATTTTTGCTGTAGAACATACAGGTTCTCTTTTCTTCTCAATGATTAACAAAAAATATTTTTAGCCTTCCTTCCAGCATTCTCTGCCAAATTTAGCTATGATTAGACCTATGCCATTTTTAGAATTTCACTGCTGCCAAACAGTTTGTAAAACTACAGCAATTCATATTTGTTCCTTTTTAGTTACACTCTGATATCATCTAGCACTTGTCCACTGCCTAACATGCAGTGCTCTCAGCTTTTGCATTTTTATCTTACGCATTTTATATTTTATTAGTTTGTGTTCATCCTCATTACTCCCTTGTTGATTAACTTCCCTTTTTAATCTTTTTTTTTAAATCCAAATTAGTTCTCTTTCACGATTCATGAGTTGTATTCTTTGGCATCTAACGAATCAGACTTGCACAGTTCCAGTTATCATTGGTATTCTTGTTTCAGCATTTCCTCCCACTCCATTCTCTCCTAACCCTTTCAAATTCCCATACACATATTTATATATTAAACTGAGAAATATGCTATGTTTACTCTGTGACACTGACTGCACTGTGGTTTTGCATATCAAACAAAACTACCATAATCACCTTTAGTTCAGTTATCATGACTTAAAGTAACAGTGGCACAGCAGAATGAGGGTCTATGTAAGCTAAGGAAGCTGGTTTTCATTAAACACTTACTAAAGACTTCACACAGTCTTAATACCTGTGACATCATCAGTTCTTTCCTCATTCCCAAGAGGGATAAAAAGAGAAGAATCAATATGTCAGGAAGTGTGCTACATTTATTCTGCTCATCTTCCAAGGCAGGATATGGGAGAGAAGAAAATCATGTGGTCCACAAGAAACAAGGCCCAACTTGAAAGGCAGGCTGAGGAAAAAGGCTCCCTAGGAACAAACTGCTGAGCTGAACTAGAAACAGCTTTTCATGTTTTGAGAGCTGAGATAAAATAATATAAATATGTTTCTTGGAGACTCCCCCAATGCTTGCGTTCAGTGCGAAGTTTGAATTCTTAGCAAAGAATTCTCTCAGCCTTTTGTTTTCAATTTTGAAAAAATACTGAAAGGGAAAACATAAACTAAAGCAACTAGACATACTTATTCCCCCTTCTATGAATAAGGCTTTTAAGTGTTCAAATAACTGCTGAAAAGAAATCTAGGTAACCTTGAAAAATGTTATTGTGTATACGGCAATAATAGTTTTCCCAAAAGTTGATAAAATACGGATTTAATTATGCAGGTTCTTGTACATCAGTAACTTGCATGTGTGTAAGCTCTCTGCATAATAATATACACACATAATATACATCAATAATACACAACTATAATTGAATGCTTGTAATTATTTTCAGGATCAAAGCCCTTATTAAAAATGCAAACTAAAGTGTTATAATGGTAGCAGTCATGACGGACTTGCATGTGGATTTAATGAAATTAAGCCCTGTAATAAGTGGGATGCTTTGCATATACAATTAGATAATCTTAAAACCATCAGTGTAGGGCTGACAAGTGCTAAAAGAAGAGAGATTAAATTGTGATATTACTAACATTTAGTAGTGATGCCTTATGAAGGCTGACCTAGAACAGAGACTAGACGGAGCTAAAGAATAAAGTAGGTATTTATTAGGGGGCTTCAATAAATCCACCTTGGGCAGCAGAAGAGCTCAGCCAGGGCTGCACCCCAGATGAACTTAAAATGGCTACAAAATGGACAACCTGTCACGGGGTCTCTTATTTTTATAAGTTTTAGTCTATTAGCATATTGGAGCTAATTGTCCAATTATAGCTTCAGCCCATGAAAAATATCCTTCTTGTTTTTCTCTCTTCGGTCACCGTTGTTTATGCTCTTGGGCCTGAGATTTGCATCATTTGTCATTTGTCCCAGCTAGAGAAGGAATTGTTTTGCCCCCCTACTCTGTGAAGAGAGCTTACTATCTCCTAATACGAAGTCTAGACTTACACACTAAAGCAGAACAGAATCTGAAAAATATAAAATCTAAAACCTGAGGCATCATTTGGGAAATAAGAAAAATAAAACTCAAAGCCCAACATTTCTCGGAAACATGGTGAACCTAGCAAAGACCAAAGTGATAGAAAACCTGAAGGATGGTTGCCTGTCTCTGGGCTAATGACCTGAAACTAATCTCTGGGTGATGACCAGCCCTGCAGCAAGGAGGGAGCTCCTCCAGGCCAGCCTGCACAGCGCCTCGTGGGGACTGCGCCTGGCTAGCTGGAACGTGCACCCAAGAGGAACTGTTTGTTCTCATTCCCTGCAATCTGCAGGTTTCTTGTTTTGTTACTACACTCAAAAGATTTAACAGGTTTTCTTTCAATATTGCTAGGTCAGCATTAAGATAATTGAGTAACTACAGCTCAATGGAAACAGGGGGTGTGCTTATTAAAAAGTATTTCCAGTGCAGAAGACTGAGACTAACAAATATTCTCAACTGACGTGTTACAGAAAATCTGCAAGGGAAGTTATACACAGCCTGAATTCAGTGTCAGTAATCCAGAAGGCAAAAATATGTCAAAGCATTAGAGCTGTGGTATCACTGACGCACCACCCTCTCCCTGTTGAGAACCTGGACTTGCATGTCCTATTTAAATCACATGCTCCTCAGCAGCAGGGCTCCGAGATGCTCAGAGTGCGCTAAATTTAAAGACCACTTCTGTAAAGAAGCTCCAGACATGTTTCTCTGCTCCTAGGGATAAAATAACACTTCCCAAACTCTTATTTCATTTTAACTGAGACAGCAACGATGCCTGGTTTGTGCTTAAGGCCACATATACTTGTACTAGTACTACCAGCAGATTAATAATTAAATTGCTTTTAAAAAAATGAACTATCTCTAGCATTAAAACGCTACAAAAGGGGTCTACCACCAGCAGAGCCACAGCTGAAATGGCAATACAGAGGGCTGTACAGATGACAGGGATGATTTCAGCCTGTGCTTTCAGCCTGATGCTCTGAGCAGGCTCAGGAAGCCCAGGGCATGTCCACAGGCATCGGAAGCACCTGGAGCATCCCCCAGGCTGTGGGGGTCAAAAGGCAGGGATGGCTGACAGCCTTTCTGCACCAGAAACTGAGGAAGAAGTTTATTTTGAAATCTGGCACTGTAAGAAGTCATAGAAACACAGGGAAGAAACTACTGACACAAACATCACCAAAGACAGGCACAACCGATGTTTAGATCTGCCTTCTGCCTTAGTAATAAGGATTACTACTTGCTTTTGTGGAAAACAAAGGTTAAAGACACTCAGAGCTACCATTTGGGTATAACCAGTTTGCTTAAGAAGATTATACACTGCAACTTGTTTTAAAATTTCAAGCATGCATAAGAACATAAATCTACAAACTAAACTAGGTCCACACACAGAAAACTGGGGAATTGTTTCTATACAAGATACACATTGTAACATTCACCCAGATCTTAGGAATTTACGTTTACTATCTAGTTCATGCTCTATTTCAAAGAGGATCCAGCATCAGGAAACAAATGAAAGTGCAAAGAAAACGACACCATAAAACCTACAAAAATCATTGCAACGATTTTTGCAAATTTTGCAAATTCCAACTCTATTTATACCACAATTTGTCAGGTTCAGCACTGCTAACACTGTGTCCCTGCTGCATCCTCCGAAAGGCATCACAGCACAGCAAACATTGCTTTAACAAGAGCAGTCTAGAGCTTTTGTTTGGTTATAAAGTAAAGCTCTTGAGCATTATGACTTAGATAAAAACTTTAAAAGTGTATAATGGATTATTTTTGTAGTATAAAATGGCTTACTTGGTAGTTTCCTGTAATAGCTCGCCCATGCATTAATTTCTTGAATCTATAAAAATGGTGTCTAGGTAATTTTTCTTGTAGCTTTCTTTTAAATATTTCTCACTCAACACACACATTTAGTTTCTTAGTAAGTTTCTTACTAAAACCTTTTTTACTTAATCCTGCCTAGTGCAGAGAAACAGCTTCCACAGCTATTTCTTGCTAAGGGGAGATGGAAAACAAAAGACTTTTTTGTTGTACTCTTCATGTGTTTTGAACTTTTTTTACCTTTAAAAGCATGGCTTAAAATAAGTAAGTAAATAAATAAATAAGTTTATTCCTACATAGGTGGTGAAAATATTGGAACTGAAATATTGGATTATACTTATTTCGTGCCATTAACTTTTGAAGGGGAGAACTGTCCCCCAGTCAATACTCAACAGATACAACAGCTACAGGTAAGAACCAAAGCACTTAAATTAGATTATAACTATGGGAACACCAGTAGATTCAAAATGAGGGCTGAGGCTCCCTCACAAACAGTCTGCATAACTGACAGCTACACAGTTCCTTTTAACTGTTTATCAATCTGTAAAAATAAAGCCATTTTATACCTGCTGTTTCTTTGGAAATGACAATGTCTGTAATCTTCAGCTAGCAGTAAAATTCAAGGCAACTATTAGCTTTAAGTTCAAATAATAGCAAAATTTAGAACAGATGAAGGAAAAATAAATGAAAGAAAAATTAATATAAGCAGAGTTTTATTTAGCACCTAGGGAGGGCAGGAAACATGAGAAAAAGTAGGCTCCTTTTCTTCAGGTCTATTCATCTGGGTATTGATTAGTGTGTGTTCTGTCTGCTCAGACATGCTGGGAACATTTTCCTCCACATTGTGCAGTCCAGAAAGGAACTACTGAAGAAGAATTTGAGGATTAATCAGTGTGTTAATTGAGGTTATCTAGATAATGACAGATGGGAAGAACATACTAAGCAAGTCACTGTGGCAGTCATACTCATCTGTTAAAACCAAAATTAATGGATACACAAACTTAAGTTCACTTGCTCATTGATTTTTATCCAGCTGCAGTGGACTATAAAAGAGCTATTGGGGAAAGTTATCCATTAGCTGTCAACTCAGAATGCCTTAAGAAGCAATTGCTAATCCTCCGGTGATATCTCACTAAACCCTAATCTCTACAAATTGTTCTTGGAAGAAGCATTAAACTGGCCATCAAACCAGGTTTTTAATGCTTCTTAAGGCTTACGCAACTTGTAACCTTTTAGAGATCATACAAAGTACTAAAATATTTAGAAGCAGATAAAAGAAATAAATCAGATGGATATTGTCAACTGCATGTCTACACCCTCCTGCAAGTTTTGTGTGCTGTGAAATAAAAAACAAAACAGGAAAATTCACCATTATAATAATAAAATAAAACATCCTAGCATTCATACAAATTAAGATACTGCTTTTGTTTCAAATCTGCTTCACAATACAATCTCCTATTATAAAAGGGTATATAACACTTATTAAGTGGTAGAGAGAGATTCATTAAAATTTCAGTGCTCATATCATTCCAAATAAACACTAAATAAAAACACATTATTTTTCTCATCTTGTTAAATTCTTGATTGTCTCATCTAGAATTACATGATACAACCACTAAAATGGGCACAGCTACATCAGTATGAAGGTGATATAAATTAACAGGTTCTAAGACTAACAGTATTTTAGGAAAGGAGAAGACAGTGATGGAGCTTGGAAAAAATAGAGAATAACAATATTGATTTCACTAAATAACCATAAAATTATTGAAATCTCTCTCATATGTAGGTTAAAGGAAGCAAATCACTTTGCTTTCCCAGTGCCACTGAAGTGGTTCACTCAAAGATTCTGGATTAGAGTTCTGCAGAGGGCAGAGAGATAAAAATTACTTACTGCAGATAGTAGTCCAAAAAACTCCCAAGTTTTTCAATTGGGATAGGCACAAGTTATGATGTGTAAGCAAAAATGACCACAGTAACAGAAAACAAATGGCAGGCATACACAAAAACAGCAAGACAACCCAAAATAAAATAAAATAAAATAAAATAAAATAAAATAAAATAAAATAAAATAAAATAAAATAAAATAAAACAAAGCAACCTGTTGCAAAGGGCTCATCTATTCTATTTCTGCACCTTACAAAGAACAACAAAAGGACAGTCATATTAGACCTTAGGAAAACTTCCAAACTTTGAACAGGTGAGGACTGCAAAACACTAGAATAGAATGGTCTTTGTGGAAGCAAAGAGAAGTTGGAAGCCACACACTTCTGTGTGAACTGCAGTCTTCTGCACTCTGCAGAAGCTTATTGCAGCTCTGCAAATAACATCTTTTGTCTTTAAAAGGCAGCTGAGGATGAAGGTTACAGTAAAAAATATGTAAGTGGGCATACAGATTGGTTGGCAAAAATAATTTTTCAACACACAATATTATATACCCAAGCTTATCAAATTAAATTAATATTTTACCAGCATTCTGCATTTTCAGAGACCATTTTGGGCAAATTCAGAAAGTTTTGAAATGTGATTCCTTTGTTAAGGAAGTTTTGAAAGGAGTATACTAAAGGTTAAAATGTCACAGATTCTTCACAAATCTGAAAAGAACTTTTATTTAAGTTGTGTCTACTATTTGGTCGATTACCTCAAGAACTAAAGATAGGCAAGTGTTTCTAATAAAGAAAAGGAGTGGAGACTAAATCCAGATAACATTTTTGGCAGTGATGACTGAAACTGAACAGGGCTAGAAGCAACAAGATAGAAGCAACAGGAATCACTGAATTCTCTCATCAATGCACAGTGGGAGTTTTCCTGCATGTGACCTCTGGAAAAGCAAATGTACTCATCCATAAAGTAATGTGATCTACAACTGCAAATTACAAAGGATCCCAGTATCATCATGAACAGAATATGCTGCTACCTAATATACAGTAAGATGTTCTATTTTTCAAACAGAAAGAGCTGTATTGTCCTTTTAAATACAATATTGTTCTATCTTCTCCTAAATGTTGAGAAATATTAAGAAAATGCAAAAGGCTTTTTCTTTCAAATGGTTTTATTCTTCATTTAATTACCTGCTCAGGGGAATAAAGCCACTACAAATTAACTGATCAAAATAAAGCTTAGTTATCTAGGGAACAAAGGCAACCTACTGTATTTCTTAAAATTCTTCCACAGTGCATTTAAATATTTATTTGAATAATAATTTCTGGAAATTTGCAAGAACATCAAATTCAGAGGTATAAAGTGTCAAAAAGGTGCTGAATCATAAAAATAAATACTCCGGGAAGTTTAAATTATTCTTGAGGAAGCAGAGGAGACTCATAAAGCCCAGAGAACATATTTTTAACTGAAAAACGGACCTCTTTTAAAATCATGGAACAGTGAAGACATCTGTCATTCAAAACACATGTTCCCTCCACCCAAATTTATTATTCTGTTAGAACGTCAAAGTACCAGACAATGATCTAAAGTCAAGAGAGACAATTAAAAAAAAACACAGCTGCATAACTGTTAAAAAATACAACCTTTTTCTTGGCTGGAAATAGAAACCTATACCCACAAACACAAACTTCCAAAGTGAGAGTGTAGTGGTACATAGCAAAGAAGCCCCATATAACCAAGGAGCAGGTGAATTAGAGTGAATTAAGCACCCAGCTGCTGAGCAGAGGACAGTATGGTTTGCCCTCCTGTCTCTGTGATGTCTGGGGCCCACATAAAACAAACCCAGCAGCTGTAAATCCAAAGTATTGCAAAGGAAAGGAAGCAAAAAAGTGGCAGAACACGGGAAACCACATCACAGCATCGCTGGCATTCTCTCCAAATGGCATTCTCTTTTTTTTTTACACTTGAGGGAAAAAACCATCAGGAAACTGATAATTCATCAGACTGCTCTGACTGCTCCTCAGCCAACAAAGTGGGTGTTAATCTGGAGCTACAGCTCTCCTGGGGTCATGGTCAGGCACCAGCAAACTGCCAAGAACCATGAAGGGGAAGGACTTACTTACTGGAAGGGCTGACTACTCAAATTCACCTCCTTGAGCACCAGGCAGTGCTTAGGAAAATGCCATGTTTAGGCAGAATGGCCATGCCAAGAATGTAAATTAAGGAATTGCAACATGGAATTAGGAAGACAGATCTGTATCACTACAAGAAAATACAAATTTCTAGGGATGATTTTCAAATATTTTATCCCCATGTGTAACAGAAAACGCTCTTATTGTGAAATCACTCTTATTGTGGCAAGGTTATTTTAAAAATTAGTCACTTAAATGCAGCAATCATGGGAAAACTCTATCAGACAGGAATTTGAACATTGCTAAAGGTGAAACAAGTTTTAAAACTATTCCTCACAAAATCAGGAATTACTCAGAATAGAGTGGATAACTTGACTACCTGATTGATCCAAGCAAATACAGAAAATTCTACTCCACTGTGGCCACTTAAAAGATCACAGAACACAGCAAATGGCAAAATGTGATTGTATTCTTGTAGTCTATTATTTTGTTGTTTCTAGCAGCAACAGCTGCTTCTTGGAACAGCAGGAGAAGGACATCAGGCAATCGGTTTTGACTCAGTTCTCACAGAGAAACAGAAGCTAATTCAAAATATGAGAGTATGATGCAGCTCAGTTATGACAGAAAAGGGGGGATGACAAGAAAAAAACAGAGCTATTTCAAACAACAGGTAAAGCTTTTCAAAAGATTTGGAAAGTTGGAAAAAAAGAAGGAGGAAATTAAATGGAAGTGGGAAAGCCTAAGAATATAAAACATTAGCATTTCAAATACCATTGTAATATAACCCAGGAGGGAATGGAGTTCTTCCTCTCCCTGAAGCAAGAGAACAGAACAGGGGAAGACAGCAAGTGAAATGACAATACATACTTTCTAAAATAAAATCTATCCTGAGCAAATGATTCAGAAAACCAAGAGAATTTTAAAGGCTATTAGGTAAAGGCAATAAATAAAGTATTTAAGTGTATCAGTAACAGGAAGGTTATGAAAGAATCAGATGTTCTACTAAAAGATCAGGCATCAATTATGGATACTGCAGATAAATTACTTCAATGCATTGATCTTTACTGCAGAATATGATGGAGAAACATCTCCTACAAACTTTATATTTCCAGTAGAAACCACTTACAGAGAAAATGAAGTACTTATATAAAAGAATCATCATGGAAAGATTCTAGAAGATTACTTTCTAAAGCTCATTGTATATTCCAGGGCACCTGCCAAAAAATAAAATATAATCTGATAAAAACCCCAAAACCATAACAAATGAATAATCAGAAACAGATGTGAAACTAAGCCTCCACAAAGGTGGGCCAAAATATGCCAAATATTTCTCTCTCTAAAGAGTTTTGTAAGATTTTCTTGTAATAGAAAAGATCCATAAGAATTAAACAAGTTTTGAATACAATCAAGTAATTATCTTCTTGATAGGAAACAAGTATCAAATTTATGTTTTGCAGTTGCCTACATCATTTTTTTCATCCTAATCAGCAAGTGGCATAGAAATGAAAACTGAGGAGACCCCTGGAACTTGTCAAGAAACAAACATAACACAATGCCATCACTGGACTTCCACAGTAACTTCAAAAGACATTCTGAATTCAGAATTCTTTTCTTATTACATAGAATTTAAAAAGACAGGATGTCCTTCATGATAATTTTTTTTTGAAGAACAGCATTTTGTAATAAATTATACCAAAAGGATGTAAGAACGATGCGAGCACCATCAAGGTGCACACAACCTTTTTGGGGACAATTCCCTGCTCACTGAGACACATGACAGCCTTGCAGCAAGGTTCCAGAGTGGAGGGACACAGCACACTCAGGTGATAAGGATGATGACAATAAAATGTTCAAACAACACAGACTGCAGAGGCAGTACAGGTAAAATTACAGGCTCAACTGGCTAGGAAATCTTTTTGTTTGGGACATTGAAAAGATGCACTGAAATACCCTGCCACCTGTGGAATTCTCTCTCCTTGGCAGTACCACCCATTCCAGGAGAATCCCTGGGAGAATACCACAGGATCCTGTGCCAGAGAGCACAACAGGAAGTGTTCCCAGACTGTATCAACTGATGATGGGCACAGCACATCATCGTGGGGCAATTTCCTTCTTAGCTCTTCAATAATTCACTTGCTGGCAGGAGTCTCATCATAATAAATTGGGCCTAAGAGAAAGCACGCTAAATATTCACAATACAAACAGTTCCACTGGCTTTTCCAATCTCCTGAGCTTCTAAATCTGTCTCTCTCATTTCCCCCCAGCCTAAGACCTGCTCCTACCTCTACTCTCCTGCTCTCTGAGTATTTCTGGAGGAGCTGAACTGAACAGCAGCAATGGAAGAATCAGCACAGAACACTGAAAATGGCATTCACAATTCCACTGCATCAGCAAAGCACAGTAGCATAACATACATTAAAAAAATGGAATGACAAAAGACAGCTCCTGTTACGTTTATTACGTGCATATCCTCCGAATAATGCATCACTTGGGAATAGCTGTTACATGTCCCTCTTTAAAAGGTTCTACAGAACCCATCAATGAAACTTCTATTTAGTTATAAAGGCCTATGCTTTGAGAAGCTAAGATTTGAAAAGCAAAAGTAGCAGAGTATTTTAAATTTCACACCTATTGCAAATTGAAGCCCAACCCTACAGTTAATTTTTAAGATGTGCAGTACGAAATCCTCCTTTGATCACATCCTGATTTCATGTAAAAGCTCAAAATATACCATGTGTTGTTTTTTTTTTTTTTTACGAAACTATCTAAAGATCTACAAATCACCCTTTCTGTGATGCCCTCCCCAGTGACCACCCACACTTAGTCACACAATCAACTGTTTAGCTCTATGAGGAGTCAGGCATTTGGTAAAGTTGCCCATGATTTACAGAAAGAGTACCTGGAACTTTGGAGAACTGTAAATTTTTTTTTTTTGCAAAATCAAGACTGACAGAACCACTGAGAGTCGTGCAAAATATAAAATACAAAAACACTGACAAAATCCTTCTACACAAATACCAGCCCACCACTGAGTAAAAGGGGTCAGTCACAACTGTTCCAGACTGGTAGAGTTGCAGTGTGTCCCACATCAGGCCATGGCAGGCTTCAGTAGTCTGCAGGAAACCCCATGACTGCCTGGGAACAGATATCCCACCCTGTGGGGTACACACTGTATACTCTGGTCATAAAAAGGATGCCAACCTCATTGTTAATATCACAGTTAATATTCGGTTGTTACACCTCCTTGTTTCCAATCCATTTCATTATCCTATTTGCAACTGAAATACTCCCAGCTTTCCATTCCAAACAGCAGATTGTGCCACTTAATGGCAATTAAATGCCCTCAAGGCATTAAAAAGGCTATTATCAAAACATGTTTTTCAAGCACCGGTGTAAATCATTTCATACAGGCTTTGAAATTCATAATTAGTGAGTCTTCAATGAGAAGGTACATGTTGGGGTTGCACATCTAGGTGTTAATACAATATTTATCCTCAGTAATAACGAGTGATATGAAGCCCTTCTCTAAAATACTGAGTACATGAACATTTTAAGATGTTAAACAGTTTCTTGCCCACCACTAGTAAGTTTCTCTGCTACAGACATTGGTTTTAAACCCCAAACCTCACAGCAGGAAAAATAAGCAAACAAAACACTTAGGAAGCTTACATGTTTGCACTTGAAACCCAAACATATCAGTTCATGTTCTAAAAAACATTTCAGCTAATTTAAAGAACAACAAACAACTCTATCTTTGTTGACACTGGAATCTTACTATTGGAAGGAGGTCAAAAGAGACACAGGAAAAAACCATTTGCCAATTTCTCTCCAGTTGTGTTGATTGATTTATTACAATATCTCTCCCACAAAACTTGTCTCATTCTCCATCTGAGATTCCCTCTAATAGATGCATTTTTATTGTTAGGTTTTTTTTTTTTTTTTTTTTACAGATCAGCATAGTTACACTTCATAAAAGTCAACTATGAGCAAATGCAGAACAACAGACTAGGCTAAGCAAGTCACTCCTTTGTAACTGTTTATTTTAAATGTTAGCTAGAGCCCACTTATTCTCACTTATCTCATTGGGTTTGGATTTGGATTAGGATCCCACCTACTCAGAGAGCATTTTGACTCTATCTATAGAAGACTACACCATACTGAAAGTGTTTCTTCCTTTTGATGTGAGATATGGCAACAATAACACTTTGGTTCTAAAATATAACAAGGCAGTAATATAAAACATAGTAGTTACTAAAATTCCCAGTGACAAGTGATTATAAAGTTCAGCTAAAAAGATTTAAACGGGGTTGTCATAATGGCAGGCTTTGGCCTAATGAGTGTCCCAAATTCAAACCTGATTCCACTCATTGCAGGACAAAAATAAAGAATTACTAACTAGAGTAAGTGGCTTGCCAGGGTGTCTCACAGACAGCCCTGCCCTCCTGTCAGATACAGCCCTGTCATCTGGGGACAGATCTTGGCTATATTTGGAGATATATTTTTAAATCACCCAAAAAAAATAGATGCTTCCTTCCCTTCCTCTTTAGTATTTAAGTCCAATAGATTTCACTGTCAGAGAATTATTGGAAATTATCAGACACTCAAGCAACAGAAAAACCAAGGACATCAGGTACTTTCTGAAATTTAAAACAAGACTTGCGAAGTACATTTCCTTATTTTTTGAATATTCATTAATACACACCTCACTTTTCATCTGTACCTCTTCTCCTAACTTCCAGTAACCAACAGTCTCAGATCGTTTACTGACACTGAGGTTCTAACAGCTTTTTGGGATGAACAGCAGACCAGTAAGCAAGCTAAACTAGTGAGAAAGAAGCCATTCTACAGCAGCTGACTTAGAACAGCTCTACACCGCTAAAGCCACTTTTTTGCTGGCGGAAGGGGAGAGTGAGGGTGATTTTGTGTTGAGCTGTAGCAGGGAAGGGCAGAGCCCCCGCGCAGCGCGGGTTATTCCCGCCCCAGCGCTGTCTCCGGAGAAGGATCTCCACCCACGCACTACGAGGCTGCTTCTCCTGCACCCAGTGGGAAAAGTTACCGTGTTATGTAATGCATGAAACCATTACACACAGCAAGGAACTAAAAGGTGAAATGCTGGTGGATCTCTGCTGTTGGGTTTGGGATTTGGGGTTTTTTTACGTCAGCTTACTTTCCGTAACAGCTACTGAAATTGCACGTCATGTATACTTAATTTAATATCCTCCCGATTTCCCTTATTTATGTTTTGATTATCCCAACCTCTATTTAGGCAGAGTTGAACCGAACTTCAGAAGAAATTCAGTATGTTTGGACTCTAAATTCCTCTCAGTGAGGAGTTCTCATGTAAAACACTCGATCTAATGCCTGTCTGTGGTCTATCCTGCTTCTTGCTGTGATCTTTACAGAACTGCTGACCAGCTTACAGCTCCCACCGAATACTCAGTTACACGAGTTCCTCTGATTCTAATTCTATTCCACAACACAAAAATACAGGAAATTTGTTGTTAAGTAGTATTTGTTAGGAAAAAAGTCCAAGAGTCTATGCTTTTATATAGACTGCATTCATAAACAGGATTAAAAATGTGAAAAAATATTAAGAGAGTGCTACAATTTTAAGGGGTGATTGAAAAAATAATCTCTAATTAAATAACACAAACGTAATGTGTCTAATTAATTAGATATAATCTTACAGTATCTTCTTAAAAGCATTTAAAAAAAAAATAAGCTCCCTAATAAACTCACACTGCTTTTAAGCAGCCAAAATTCTCAGAGTGTGCACATAAAACATCTCACAAGAGTTACTAATCTTTTGATCACCTAACATACTTCATCCTCTAGGTGGGTAGGACTCTACCCACCATCATCTCTTTAGTAAGGAATTTCATCACTATGCCTGCCCAATACACTTTATTTTCTATAGGTACATCACCAACCAGTCAAGTGTTCAGTTAAAATCAGGGCTAAATGTATTTTAATTCTTATAAAATTTAAACAAATACGTGTTCATGGTTCCAAATTATGCACTGTAAACAAACCAGGAACGAGGAGCTCAGTAGCTCCTCAATCTGTGTGTGTTCAGTACATATTTATAGATGCATCTCACAGCAGCCAAAGCTGTGGCTAGCTACAAATCCCCTACATCTGCCAAGGTGACAGAGGACAGCTTTCCAAATGTATGCAAACACAAGGTGCAACCAAGCCTTGTAGTGTACCCAAATACTGAAATCCAGTATGTGGAAGTGATCTTTTCAGCCACCTATAGAATAACAATTACGGTATCAAACTCTTCTCCTCTTAAACATATCACACGCCAGCATTTCAGCTTCACATATTCAGATTAAATCCAGCCATCCAAGAACTAAACCCTGAAAGAATTCCCTATTGCAGACAGATACTTCTAAAGCAAATTTAAAATATTAAGTTACTTTTCATGCTTTTCATTTATGACTAAGTAGGGCTCTGTAAAGAATGTGCTTCAGATATGAAAAGGTATTAGAAGCACTTCTTTCCCTCTGTTAGTAGGGAACAAGGCAGGGTAGCTCATGGTGACAGAGACAAGGCAGAGCTTGTGACTCCCCAGGCCAGGCCAGCCTGGGCACAGCTCACGCTGTCACCTCTGCTGCCCACCCACCCCCTTCCTCTCTAAGGCAAGGTGACAGCAAATGTTCACCTTCCCCAGGAAAAATGACACTCAGAGTACCCTGGGGATGCTGCATTTTCTCTGTTGGTTTTATGATGATGGGCATCAAGGTCCCCACAGCTCAGGAGGTAATCAGCCGAGGCAAAGGGAGCCTACCAGAGGGAGCAGAAAGAGAGCCCATGTGCACTATGAAAACCTGTATATTATAAACTCAGAGAGAGCATCAGTGATTACTTTCACCTGTTAAGACAGTGTAATTTATAAACTGTTCTGACTTCCGATCTGTATTTTTCTAACATTTTTTTAAGGATGAAAATTAATTACAACCAACTTTATTACACTGAGATACAGCTTATAAATAAGCAGCTGACCCTGTGAAATGTGTGGTATACTCTATTATAATAAGTAATAAAATAAAGATTGAAATCTAAAAGCAAAAGAAACACAATCTGCTTAAGGAAAAAGTCATTGCTGTATGTATTTATGCATTACTTTAAGCTTTCTAGTTATTACAAAAAAAAAAAAATACAAAAAACCCTGAGGGGATTGAACTTTTACCACTATGACCATTATGTATCTCGGCCAGAATTCAGGCTAAAGACTAATGTGGTTTAGCTACTTATGAAATAATTATAAAAGTACCTCTACCCTTCTAAATCAGGAGCACTGACACTCATCACAATAATCTCCTCAGTTAAGTTCCTGAACCCACTGTCCACTGAACCCTGGCAGAGCAAAGCCTGGCACGAAAATCACCAGTTCAGTGCAGCTTATCTCTGGGTTTCCAACAAAACCCCTCCTTCACTTTTATGAATTCACTCACAGATGGAACAAGAAAATTAATTTTCTCTTCACACAACACTACTCTTTAAAAAAACCCAAAAAACTATCAAAGCAACCCCTTTGGAAGGCAATTACTGGATTGTTTTTAGCAAGTATTATACAATCAATTCCTAGCCAAAGCTTCTGGGATAGCTGAGTAGTACTCTAATGATAACCCACTCAGCACTTGTACTGTAATTCACCAGGGGAAAGGAAACAAAGATTCCCCACATTTTTTTCAATATTCAGTGGTATTTCCCAGCCACTGAGAAGGGCAGTTAGCTACAGCTCTGAGGCACCCTGAGCACACTACTGGAAATGCTATTTTCCTATGCACTGAACTGGAGATAGAAGTAACCATTAGCAGCACAGTTTTCCAGGTTAGCAACACTTTTCAGCACAACTTCGTTGTTTTTGTTAAGATCTTGATTACATGCAGAAGCAGCACAGCAAATTCAGGCTGAACATTTTCAACCTTGCTTGTCAACCACTTGTCACTGCAGTAAGAGTACACCAGCAGCACACTTCCAGGAGAACAACACACCTTATCTCAATCCCTGCCTCACAACTTCTGACATCAGTGAGAATACCCAGCTCTGGAAAAGAGGCTATTTGCTATTAATACTAATTTGATGGTTTGCTATTGCACAGTGCTATAGCCCCTCTATCTGGTAACAGCCAGCAATCAAGGCTGAGTTCTTGCTGAACTAGAATCTTGAACTTTTACAGGAATGACACTGGGGAAAGAGCAATGTAAAGTTTATTTCATAATTTTGGTTTCAGAAAATAATAGATCTTAAAAGACATCTTGCCATCCCTAATGTTTTAGAGAGCATTTTCTATCTATAAGCTTCGTGAAAAGTCAATTTTGGCATATATCTAGCTGAGAACATAATACAGAGAAAAACTACAAAACCAGAGATATTCTCAAGAATAGTGAAAAACAAAAATCAGGAAAAGAAATAGTTTGAAAGGGATGTGTATAAAGATTGATGAAGTGTCTTGCCACAGTCTACAGCTAAGCAACTACAGTCCTCCAGAACTCATCAGAACTACTACAGAACTCATTTCAGGCAAAGGGTAAACAGGATAATGATATATTTTTCAAGGCAGTGCTAAGAATACACACACACACACACACACACACAAAGAAAGTGTTCTAATGGGAACTCAGTTCTAATAAGCACATTTAAATAATGTTGGCAGCTTTTAAAAAGCTGATGTACATTTACTTACGCAGGCATGTTTTGTAAGCACTCACACAGCAATCTAAGACAGACTAACACATTTAATCACACAGATGTTCACATAAATTGGCCCTGATTCTGCAGATCCATAACTCTACAAAACACAAAATGCATCACTAGCACACCCTAAACTGGGTCTATAATGTTTGCCAAACTTGGCCATAAAGCAATGTCATTATAAAAAGTGAAAGACTATTAACTACTTCGTTCAGCACAACATCTACACAGAAAACTATCAGGATATTTTTTCCTTAATGCTTTACCATAATGGTTACAAAATGACTCTGGGAAAGGTCTGAATTTTCATACAAGATAAAATACTAATTAATTTTTCTACAAAGAGCACCTACCACGTGGCACTGCTAATGTGCATCTTTCCTATCAGAGGAAAATACAAGTGGCAGGTGGGGATGAGACACAACTGTAGGGCCCTTAGAATTCCCAAGAGATTAATTCAAATTTTAAAAGAAAAAGAAATGCCATAAACCCAAAAACCAACAAACAAAAAGATGTTAAAGTAAAAAGAAGAGACTTTGCAGGTTTCTGGGTTGATTTTACAGGGGCCAAAGCAGAATTCAGGTATTCCAAACCAAAGCTTCAGTTTATCTTTTTACCCAATTACGTTTTTATTGGACAGTGAGCCTTTTCCATTCTTCCTGAGCTTCCCCCAAATGTTTAACTCCTGCAAAAATAAAATCACTCTGAAGAAAAAACATAAATCAGTTTGGACTTAAAAACTGGTTGCTCAACATGATAGGAGGTGAATTATCTTTGAAGCTGAATAATTATCTCCTACAGTCAGCAGTCAATATATCCACCAAAAAAAAAAAAAAATCAGGAGAAATGTAAAAAAGACCTGAAAGTCATGGAATCCTCCGAATCCTCCTATTTAAATGCTACATGAGAAACACAGCTTTGGAAATCCAAAATACTAGTCTTAGAGGACAGAAAAGCCAGAATACTGGAAGAATTATTTTATCTATTTTTTTAAACATTACTAGAGTAATATTGAGTGTAATGAAAAACAGAAACAACAATTTAACAGTTAGCAATTTAAACAGTTAGCCATAAGCATTTAGTTAACATATTTTTCTCCTCTACCTCCAAATTTCACCAGGAAGAGTTGATCCAATTAGGCAATTCTTCCATGAAAAGGACATGGAAATTTGTAAGTGCAGTTGCTATTTTAATTTTCCTTGTGGCTGCTTTATTCTATTTTTTCCTCTTGAAGGCATTCTACCAAGGGACCCAGAAACCTGTGTGACGGAAAGTAGAAACCCATTCAAAAAGCACTTGCCCACTTGTGTGCATTTACTTTCTCTGTGCTACTCAGAGGCCACCTGAACGTTCATCTCCTGTCTTGTCCAGGTTTGAAATGCCCTCTCTCCACCCTCACAGGCTCCTTTTCTCCCATGAAGATGCCCTTTACTCAGTGGAGGGGCTTGAGATCAGACAAGAGGGGGAAGGCAGAAGTTAGGAAGCAGGTTTATGAGCTGCCCACCTTGGAAGTTCAGCTGAGCCACGAGAAAGCACAGCCACAGTTCTGATCTGAAGCACAGCTGTCTCATTAAATGACACTTCCAACCCTCACCACATTGAGCCAAGAACTCAGTCCCTTGGAGGAAGAAAACATCTCCGTAACACAAAGTATTTCATTGCTTCTCCTGTGTTTTGTCTGCTCTTGTAATGCAAAATAATAATAAAAAAGTACTTGTGCTTAATAGTAACAGTGACTACAAACCCCTTCCACACAGCAGAACCTGAAAGAGGCTTCCAAATTAAAACAGATGCACTTCAGCTTGGCATTCAGTCCAACTAGCTCCAATGAAACCTCTGGGTTTCTTTTCTGAACCACACTGACTGGACAAGCACCAGAACCAAAGCAGCCAAAGACTGGTCCTGGGGTTACTGCAGGCTTTGAGATCCTGATCCTCCTCAAAAACTGGCACTGTGCAAATGCACAAATCCATGCTTGTATTTTGTGTTTGCACACACACGTTCACAGTATTGCAAAGTTGTTCAAACACAAAGAAGCTCAAAAAGAAACCACCAGGCTCAGAGACAAATAAGCCTCTGCTTTTAACGAATTTATTTAGATATGCTTGTGACCAAGTCATCCCACATGATTTTACTAGGCACTTTCCCTTGTGCAGCTTGTTTACTAAACAATCACAGGAGAAATCAACAAAACCAAATACTGGTAGTTTCAGGTACTTCCTGAAAACCATATGGGCTATGAAACTGAAAGTCAAGGCGAAATCCACAGCAATCCATGTGTTTATTGGGCTTTGCCTTCAAAGCAATGAGTCATATGATAAATGCCCTGTGCAACACTAGACACAATACTGTAGAGACAGGTCTTTTGCTTTAATTTTTAATTTCCATTTTCTGTGGGTTTAGATAAACCATGAACATTACTTTAGCATAATCCTTTGCAATGAATCAATACTCTAATTTAATAATGGTATTCTGTTGTCAACATATAATATATCACATAATGTCCTTGTATAGATGCAAAAAGATATGCCAAATAAAATTCAAGGCTTTGCTTTCACCAGTGATCACAGGTTAAATCAATGCAATGACAAATTCTACAGTCCCCAGAAGAATTTCCTTCACAGTTAAAAATCAGCATGGAATAGTTTCAGCCATATCCCTCCCACTCATCATGCCAGTGCTGTGCAAGCTCTTCTAGGTCATAGGATTCCAACAATCACTTTAATGAAGGGAAGAGAGAAGAAATATACCTGAATAGAATCAATGGACATATCTGAGTGGGTCTTATTTAAATATTCCACTTCTTTATGAATTCAGTGATAGCTGCTCTAGTCCCTAACTATAAAGAAGATTAAAAATTGAAAACGAAATTAAGTCTGGTGTCCTCTAACTTAATTGAAACAGATGAAGCAAGTTATAGCTGTAAAATATGAAAAATAAAATAAATTACAATAACTTTTACTTCAGTGATGTGGTTGTACATCTGTGTTTGTTATTTTTACCTTGATGGTAGCCTTCCTGTCAACAAGCACCTAAGACAGGAAACATAAAGCTAATCATGCCTGTGGTACTGACCGAATGCATGTGAATAGAAAATAAGTGAGAATGAAGAAGAAGCAAATGCTCTTAAAATTCCCAGTTGTTTGCATCAGTATTTTTTTTCAATTCAACAGCTTTTGAAGCATTTAAAGTTGGTAGATAACTGGCACACTAATCTCAGTCAATGCCAAAGGCACGTGCTCGGCAGTCACGGGTGCTTCCCTCGATTCAGTGACAGCTCACACTCGCCGTGCAAAGCGTTCACGATCCGTGCCATTTGCTGGCAGAATGCTTCAGAGCTCTGGGAAGAGTAGGTCTGGTTTTACTACAGTTTGGCACCTCCCACAACACCCTCCAGTTGGTGAAAACCCCGCAGTTCCATCTAAGTGTCATCCTTAATGCGAAAAAGATATTTGAGTCAGTGCAAAATAAAACAAACAGCTTTTACCAAAATGTCAGTGCTGGTAGCAGTGCATCTGCCAGATGCTTGTTACTTGGACCCATGCTGTGCATAACAATCAGCCAGAGATATGACGAGGATAAACGACTGGACCAGAAAATCTTTAGCAGGAAATCAAAGTATACTCAGACTCACAAAAAAAAGGTTGCAATTGGACTTCACAAGATATATTGATTAAGTGTTCTGTAACATCTCTTTTCTTGGTTACTATGCATTAGTTGAGCCCCACCTGCCTGACCTCAGTTCTCTGCATTAGCCTTTGGTCAGACAAATACAAGAGAAACCACAGTGCTATTTCATAGCTGAATTCACACAGGAATTCTTTTAGGTACAGTATCTCAATTCGAGGATAATAACATTACTGAAGAACCCAGAATACCATGAAAAATGCATATTGGAAAAATCAGGGCATGACTCTAGAAATGAAACCAATGGCTTGATAAAAATAAAACCTCACTAGCATGTTCCAGTCTGTTGGTCGATTTTTTTGATCTACAGGCTGGACTATCCTTCTAAATCAGTGATTGACTTTTACACTGAGCACTGGATGAAGAGGCTTAGGCTGAAAAGGCATGGTCCATACGTGATCATGGAAAACACACATGCAGGCACAAGATACAGAGAGAGATTTGATGAGTAAGTGGCTTTTGCTTAGTCAGAACCTGAAGGATCTTCATCAAGAACTTTCAAAACAGCTAACAGATAGCTTGACTTTGAGTGAAACACAACCAAGAATTATTGTCATTATGCACACCCACAAAAAAAGAGAGATTTCACAACATCTCCTCAGATGAATACACACACAGAGAAAAGGCTTTACCAACACTTATTCAGGTGGGCAATCATCTGGCTTTCTGGAGAAATAACTCCTGATCTGCCTTTCATTTTTCTAAGTCCTGCTTTAAGCCCATTTTAATATGTTAAAACAATTAAATAAACTACAACACAAACCAGTATAAATAAAGACAGCTGATTCTTTTCTTAAAAGCTGTGAAATGTTAAATAACCTATGACTCCCGCCCACATATGTGCCTTGCCAAGCCAGAGGATGACACAAGGGCATGCACTATTTTGAAGGCTGGAGCACGAGATTCATCGTGTCAGATTTGTATTCACAAGGTACAACAGGATCCATGACTTTCATTTCAACAGCAGCTGGAACCACAGACACAGAAGGAACATGCAGCTCAACCCGGGAATGAAGGTTGAATTTGTTTAAAAAAAAGGAATTTGTTTTAAAAAATATTCCCTTTCTTACTGAGAGCTATTAGTGGCAGACACAGATACTTGCTTTGGGGTCACACCATGTCAGCAATACAAAGACTGCTTTTCTCCTTTCTCTCCCCTCAGTGGATACTGCAGCCTCAAAGAATTTTACATGTATCCTCAGAGATGCTTATATCTATCAGGAGAGTACAGCTGTAGGCTTTAAAAAAATGTTCATATGCCCTACAAATTCAAATCCTTTTTTATGTAATCTATTTAATCTTCCATTAATGATAATCTCTGCTATCAATGTGCCCAAACAGGGTCAATTTCTGCTGGATTTGCACTTCTTGCATTTCCATCCTATAACTGAGCTGCATTTAATGAAAGGAAACACCCTGCTGTAAAAGGTATTAGC
Source organism: Leptocoma aspasia (assembly GCA_013399835.1). NCBI lineage: Eukaryota > Metazoa > Chordata > Aves > Passeriformes > Nectariniidae > Leptocoma > Leptocoma aspasia. Next base: position 5,006,392 of record VXAX01003556.1, read on the forward strand.
AACCTCCCTAAAAGAAAAAATAGTTAGGAAGCTCTGCAACTGCCAGGAACGTTTCAAGACTGTGGTTTTTCTTCTTCCTTTGTGTCTCTTGCATGGAGGACAGTCCTGCCAGCTGAACATTATTTATTAATCAGGATATTCCTGCCTTCTATACCTTGTAAGGAGACAGCCTAGAGGAGCGGAAATTGCTGTGGATTTCTCTTACATATCCAACGAGACAGAAATGGAAGAAAAGAAGAGATTGCAAGGGAGCATTTAGACTTTGATGGATCCCACCTGGCAAGCCCAGGCAGATACACACACACATCACAGCAGTCTGAAGAAACATGTAGCATATCTGGTTCACACACGGATTGAAAATAGACATACAGGTTGAAAACCTGGCTTCATTTGCTGTTTTGTTTTTAAGAAGTGCCCTATACAGCTCTCCACACCTGAGTGAAACAGCTTGCACTGAGCTCCACAAGAGATTTTCCTTCTGGTAACTTCCAACTACCTTAGGTTGTACCTACAGAACGTGCAGGCTTGGACACACCTGTAAGGACTGCTTCTCCCTCAATTACTGTGGCAGACGCAGGCAAAACGAGTTATTGCCTCGTTAGCTCTTCTGATTTAGTGATAGTTTCATTCGTAATCATTCCCTGCCATCCACCACCTGCACACCCACCCACCCACACATACACATCCAATTTGCTGTTGTTCTCCCAATTTTGTCAATTCACAAGATCAGCTTGCGCTGCCTATCCTCGCTGCCCCAGGTGCTTATCAACAAATAGATTTAACAGACAAAATAAAGTTCATATTGCTTTCCAACAGAATTCTCCAGCAGAATACCCCTACATTAGCATACAGAAGGGGAGCTCTGGGCTGTAAAAGGGATTCAATTGAACTGACGTGGCCAGCAGCAGCAACTAAGAGCTAATGGAGGACACCCGGCTTTTCACTTCCTCTACTGCATCCAAGAAAGTGCAGAAGAATACTATAATACAGTATAATTGAGCATTTCACTAAATAGCCTTGCACAGAAGTTATTTTGGCAAGGACTGCATTTGTCCTAAGTAACCTTTATGAGAAGCTGAAAGTTGATGCACCCAGACCAAATGAATTTTCAGCAACAGCCCGAATCCTCAGGTTTGTGCTTGGGAGGGTGGGATGAACCAGCCAGCAAGCATCAATCGGAGAACTAGCCCCCTCCTCTGCTTAAAAAAAAAATAGTTACGGCAGCACGGTGCTGTGGCTACACGCGGGAGCCGGCAAAGCGCTGGGATGGGTCTGCTATCCGCGGGGTGCCCCGGGCTCCTTCCTGCCGGAGCTGGCAGGAGCTCCTTCAGGAGCCGGGCACTGGGACAGAGACAGCATCCCTGCGGAGCCCGCCCTCGTTTCAAGGGAGACGAGTGTGCGGAAAGCCAAACTCCCATCAGATAAGCACATGCACAATCCAGCCCGCACCTGCTGAAGACCACTCTCTCCACACTGCCCCTTCTGGGGAGGTCATCACTGGTTCCTCTCGCTCAGACAACCCGCAGCATCTCCCAAGTACCTTTCGCAGACCAGCCTAGCAGGGGAAAGGGGGGAGGGGGTCTGCAGCCTTCCTAAAACCACCATGAAAAGCAGTCTCCTCAAATGGCTGCTCCTGCCTCAACATCCATCACACAAGCAGGGAACTTGCCGGGGGTAAAAAGGGAGCGCAAGCAGGGAAGGGAGAAAGAAGCGCAAACTTCGGAGCTCTCCGGCTTCCCGCACGGCAGGAACCGCACGGGAACGACACGGCGGCCACCTCCGACCGACGCATCGCCCCGGCCCGACCCCGCCGGCGCTCGGCCAACGCCGGGTCCGGACGGGGCGAGGCGCGCACCGAGCGGCCCGAGGGCGCGGGGCGGGCGGCGACACTTACGGGTTTTGGGGGTCGTGCTGGCCTCCGGCGTGGTGGTGGTCGACTCCTGGAAGGGAGACAAGGTCCAGGACGGCGCCGAGTCGTGGACGTAGATCTTGTAGGAGGAGGTAGCGTGTGCCGCAGTGGGCCAGGCGGGCAGCGGCGGGGTGCTGGGGGCGGCGGGCGGCGGCCGGGCGCCGCGGCCGGCGGTGCCGGGGGGCC